>OX388144.1:17419736-18019736 GCA_947579745.1 Apocheima hispidaria
AATGGTTTCACTTAATCAAATTATTAAGAGCAAGTTTAAAAGTTGAAATAGTACACGAGAACATGTCTGTGGGATCACTTAAGTTGTCATAAGTGCGGCACATCCTAGCTAAAGGACTGTTCCGCGAAACATTATTGTAAGCAGGTGGCATGTTAAATAATTGGATTTTACGAACAGAACGTGAGGGTACTTTAAAATTGACATTCGCTAACAATTTATCACCTAACGTACCATTAACAATCTTGTACAAGGTACACAAGTCTGTCATAGTTCTACGGCTTTCAAGGCTTTTTATTTTGAATTTATTTAACCTGTCTGGATACTCCTTAAGTTTACGTCTTAGACCCAGTCTACTGCACAGTGATCGCAAGAATCTTTGCTGAATCGACTCAACTCTGTCCACATGCGTAGCATAAATCGGATACCACACCGAAGAGCAATATTCAAGTAAGGACCTTACCAAGCAATTGTATAAGATAATCCATGACGCGCTATTTCTAAAAGGTTTAGCTGTGCGCAAAACAAAACTCAGCATTCTATTTGCCCCACTTGTAATAAAATCATAGTGAGGCCTAAAAGAGAGTGTAGAATCAAACATTACACCCAAATCACGAACGACTTCCACACGGCTTAGAAACAGCTCCATCAAGGTTGTATTTCAAATATATGGGTGATTTATTCTTCGTGAAACTAATTACTTCACATTTATTCGAATTAAGCGACATACAGTTTATTGCACACCAGTCATTAATTAAATCAAGATCTTCCTGAAGTCGTAAGCAGTCAGGAGTAGAGTAGATGCGACAAAATATTTTGATGTCATCTGCGTATGCCAAGAAATTACAATGTAACTGGTCTAAAAGATCATTAATAAATGCCAAAAATAGCAAAGGACCAGTATAGGTATGTCAGTTAATACTAGCTGCGCCTTGCGGTTCTACCCGCTGTCCTATAGGAATCACACTAATATTATAAATGCTAAAATTTGTGCATAACTGTGTAAGTATGTGGGTACATCCGTAAAATATTACCCTCCTTCTGGGCAGTTGAGTAAAACAATAAAGTTAGGTATTTAGTTATTTCAAGTAAAACCTTTTATAATAGAATTATAGTTGACATACATTAATTCTTGATTTGTTCCCTCCTCCCCACTCACTCAAGTCCAAAGCTGGGTACACCCGTGTACATAAATAAAAACACAAAGTAATAATATTCTATGAAATGTATAAAAAATATCAAGATTAAAACAACATTATTATATTCCTTTGCTGTACTTACACAATGTTAAACTTTACAAAAGTTATGATCTTCATTTAGATTATAATTATTATACAGTATTCAGTATACATGTGATGATTAGACCGACAAAAAAAATTAAATAAAATTATTGTTGATGCTAATTGTCTTTACAGCTAGAGATTCTATGTCGGAGCACCAGCCGGTGACAACTGTGCTTACATAGGCGGAAAGCACGAACGCAACAAGCACATAGAATTTTTCAGACAGGATGTTTATTTTATAATTGTTGTCAAATTTGTAAATAATATTGAGGTAGTTTCATTATTTTCATGACTGTATCAGATAATTTGAGATTTCTTATTACACCTTTAAGTAGGGTAGAATTAATTATAGATTCATACAAATTGAACACGGAAACATAATTGTTGCTGCTAAGAAATTGAATGCTATTTATTACGCTTGATTGAAATAGACAGAATATACATTATTTTTCATAAAGTTACTATCCATAAGCAGTATTGTCACTATGGTTAGCATTTATATTTTTAGCAGCAACAATATAATGTTAAAAAAAATGCCAAATTGTTGGCCCTGATTCTTTTGTTTTAATTTCTAATAAGACTAAATCTTTTGTAGTAGCCTTATCTAATAGACTGAGATGAATAATGATGATAATGACAGAGATGCAAGACAAGAAAGCGCAAGCAATAATTTTGTTTAGAAAATGGTACATTTAAATCAACATTTAATAATAATCGAACAGTCAGTGTATCCTTTTATATACAAAATATATTTTTACCTAAAATTAGGAACATCCTTTATCATTGCTTTATTAAATCTGGAACACTTAAATCGTGAGAGAGCAATAAAGGATTTTGGTGTAGAGTAGGACTTGTACCAAGCGATTGTTTCATTGAAACGTGGGGAGGTTTTTTAGGGACTAGACTAGTTTTAATCGTCAATACAATAGTGTTAATAAATCCTACAATAAAATATATACCACCAATTATTGAGAACAGTCTTAGAGTAAACTGTAGTATGTTTTCTCTTTCCTGGAACACTTTTATTTTTAGCGCAGCCATGTCATACTTAAAAAATATGCCCGGCACTCCGTGTGAGCCTTTAGCATGACTTATGGGTCTTTCTAACTCCTTGACGGAGTATTGGAATGTTTTAATCGAGTCAAAGGTTGTATCTACATCAGTCGGGACTACTTCTACAAAGTATTGATACAACATGTTTTCTTCAGTTGTCATTTTTTCGTCTCCTTCTAATGGGTATATTATGCCATAAGCAGGACTTCCGAAACTCAGGCGATGTATTCTGTGGCTAAAGTTCTGTGGTGTGTCATCAAATAGCATGTTTAAGTGGATATGTCCTCGAGGTAAATGTAAGCTTTTCCCTGCAGTTATATGGAAGTTTCCAGCGACTTTATTCAATGTTAGGACTCCGTGGAGTCGACATGCGTCTGGGCGTCGGTTCGGTTTAGTTTTTCGAGGCGGTATCGTGGCTCTGACTGATCCGTGGCCTTTCTTCCATAGTAACTGCCATACAGAATGATACTCTTCTCGTAAATAGGAATTGAGGTATTTGACGGCGTCAAACGAGTCCTGCTGCTCCTCCGTCAGCTCGAACCAAGTGTCTTCTTCCTGTAATTCACCGAAACCGAACACACTTTGCGATGTAGAGTCCAAAATATCCGCTCCGATGTTAGAGCAAGGCATTGCTACTGTGAGGTCGATGTTTATTCGCAGTTTTTCGTCCATATCTGTGTCTGGCATAAACTTGAATACTAAATTACTATCCAAGTAATACGTGACTTCACTGTAGACCAGCCATAAAATTATAAAAAATGTGATAACGGAGAATGTTCCTCCGACCGGTGTGCTATCTACGTATTCATCCGGAACTTTGGGGAACGCGTCCAACTCCTTTACTCTGTCCATAACTTTCTTTTTGCCACGATACCTCAACATTTTTATTCGTATTTTTTTAAGCCTAGTTAATAAAACAGAAAATGGTAAGGAAAATAAAACCAATTCAGTTCGTTGACGTGTTTACAGATTTCGATGCTTCTTTTTCGCCACGGCTAAAAACCCATCCCCATCATATTTGACAGCTCTGTCTGGACTGCCATTGCAGAACTTACCCATGTTTTTGGGAAAATACCCTAAAAACATGGGTAAATGCTTAGGCGCCACGTTTAAAAAGTGACATGTGTTATGTTAGTATTTCATACTTAGCCATGCTCAACGGGTACGGGACTTCACCACTTCAGCTTTTGCAAACCCTGAAAGCTACGTCGGTGACTTTGGTTCTTCGGCGAATACCCTCTTTGTCTTTGTGTGTATGTGTGTGTGTGTGTGTGTGTGTAATCACTGGCACACAGACTAGTTGAATACCCTTGTCTTCGCAGAAGAGCTTAGTATTATTAGTTACTTAATTTTCAGCCTAGACTATCCAGTACATTTAGGCAGTGTCAAGGATTTAAGTTATCAAACATAGTCAAAACTGTCCCCGGCTCTGTTCAAGCTTCAATTCTTTAGTCGCGGTCTGGTCAAAGTCAAATTATATAACATACCATACGTACCTATATAGCAACTCAGATGCAGCCGGTAGGAGTCTGTTGGTTAAACTTAGTTGTGTCTTATTTATTCACGGCTAACACGATGTGTATCTGGTTGCATCGTCTTAGTCTAGTCTTTATCATACTGGCTACAACTAGATATGTCCAATCGCTAGTGGTCAAAACTATATCTCATATAAATAGAGAGTGTAGGTAGCACTTAGCAGGCTGACGGTTAACTCCCCCTTTACCCTTTCCCATAATGAAATTCAAAATAGGGTGACCCGGACGCTGTGCCTGCATGAATCGTATCGCCATTCATTATCTGCACAAAATTCTCCTTATAAATAAGGTCCAGAAGGATAGTCTCCATACAAACACGATTTTGAAATGGCTTATAATTTTTGACAGTTTTTTTTGTCATGACATTTGAGGCTTTCCATTAAAAAGTGATTACCCTATTTGGTCGGGTAAATAAATTTTGATTGGAGTGATTTAGGTTGTATCACAGTGGTTCTTAAATAGGCTCTTATACTTTTTTTTTTATCATCCACATTATTGTTAAGTTAAATAATGTTCAGTTTTTATTTTCAATTTATTACGATGGAAATGGAATCCTCTAAATTTGCAAATAAACGCATACGCAACTTTCGCTTATTAGCGGATTTATCTTTTTTGAAACTGCCTGACTATTCTGCAACCTCAAGTAACACGCATGTGACGGTGAAAACCTAAGAGAATGTGCATATTACTTGCAGACCCAAAAACCCACAACCACACTAGACAAATTTACATTCTTACATTCTTAGGTACCTTCCAAATTTTATTTCTAATAAAATTGCAATACAATTGTGTCATATCGTGACACGCTCATTGTAGGCTTCCGTAGGGTTTTAAGTTAAGTTGTTGGATAGGGATTGGTGAAACATTTCTATTTGTTGTTGATAATTATGCGCCGACACGTTTTTTAGGCAAAATTATGAAAATTATGTATTATAAGCAAATTAATATTGGTGGAAACCTTAATAGGTTCCCGCCAATATTCATCTCTACTTTGCCGAACTATTTTTATCAAAAGATCAGCTACATATATCTGAGTCTCTAGGAAACCTAAACAAAGTTGGGAAATTACAAAAATATCTGGCAATACTACAGTTCATTTTGTCTTAGGGATGTCAATTCTTGCAGAAAAAAATCGTATACGAACCGATTCGAACCGATCTCGTATTAGATTCTTCAATCGGACAAAAAAAAACGAACTCGATTAAACCGTTGATTATTTTTGGATCAAGTATATAGTCAAATAAATTCCACGTGAATCCCTTATCGTTCAGACTCTTAAAAAAAAAACTAGAGGCGATGGAGCATTCTCAATATTTACGTGTTTGATCGTACCTTTCTAAGGGGATGCCTTTGTCCAGCAGTGGATGTCTAATTTGGCTGATAATGATGATGCAGCCAATTAATCGTGTTTTAATCCGATTGAAGTGATTGTCAATTGCTAATCGACGAATAAAATTATCAAATGGCTGCGTCAATGACCGTCGCCGGTCTTCTTTACAGTACAAGAAACAGAGGATTGTTTCTTGTCATTGATCATGATATATCAAAAAAATATTTTTCATTTAATAATCGATTTTTGGACTAACCGAAATTCGATTGACATCCCTAAACGTTGTCATAGCGACTATTCTGTTTACATTATTCAATAATTTTATATCCTATTAAAGTATATTTCAGGACTTAAAGATGGATGTGGCAGTGGTGTTCTTTGATTCCTGTGAATCCTTGTAATTTTGGCATGATATTTTTGTATAGTTTACCATTTTTTGTCTCATTTATATGAGATTTTATCAGTATGAGATGAGAATGACAACTGTATGGAGCTCTTAATTTGATTTGACAGGTACGTCAATCTGGTGTACTTTATTTCAAGATAGTTTGATTTGCTGATTAGGTGTCTACCCCTTTATGTCTTTGATTATCTGGATTGGACGAATGAATAGCCAAGCAAAAAGATTCGGCAAGCCTTACCTTACCTTTGAGATGAGAGTTGTAGCAGTTAATCATTGGCCGGAATTGGTAAAGATTAAATTGTAAGTTTATTGGTTTGAAGGTTTTTTAAAAAAATAACTTTGTATTATCCTAGCACTGTTTTTTTATTATAAAACTGAATGGTAGGAACTGGAATGGAACTGAGTGGTTTGAGGTTTATTAAACTGGTAGCATTGAATAAGGAAAAAAAAAAGATAATATTATTGTTGACGTGGAAATAGGGGTGACCTTTTTCTCTTTTTCCCCCTGAGAGGATTTTGGCGTCGCACGTCTTATGCATTTGCCAGTGTCAAGTATACTTATATATTTTCAAGTTTTGTTAAATAATATCAAACAAGTCATAGTCACAGTCAAAATCGAGCAAAGCAAGTCATGGTCAAGTCCTAGTCATGCCCCAGTAAAGTGGTGAAAACTTTACTAGAGCCTTCTATGGAGTTTTGGAAACAACTCGAAAATTCACGTTTCACGA
The DNA here is from genome assembly GCA_947579745.1 of Apocheima hispidaria. Lineage (NCBI taxonomy): Eukaryota > Metazoa > Arthropoda > Insecta > Lepidoptera > Geometridae > Apocheima > Apocheima hispidaria. Next base: position 17,426,066 of record OX388144.1, read on the forward strand.
CCTTATACCATTCACCAACACTCGTGCATGTTAACGAACACTTAACGGGTAAAAATTCACAGATTTTACACATTAACACTCGAAATAACACAAGTAATGGAAAATAATAAAATGACACGACATGATTTCTTCACGTTCCCGCCAAAAAACTCAGGGGTGACCTTAGACGAAGCAATACAAGATCCATGGGGGTGACCTTTCTATTTTGTTTTTTTTTTTCTCTTTCCTCCTGAGAGGATTTTGGCTTCGCACGTCTTATGGCCTGACCTGACACCATGTGAAAGGGACAGCTAGACTTGAATTTCACGGGAGCAAAAGAAACAAACTATTAAGGATATAACTTCTCCCTTTCGCTCCCCCAGAAAATTATATATAGCCATCTCTATCACACGATGTCAAGTCAGGCCATGTGTAGACACCCTTAAGGCCTCGCTACATGGCCTGACCTGACATAGTGTGTAAGAGATGGCTATATACTTTACAGATACCTTTAATCGGCAATTCTAAGGATTAGACAAACACATAAATTTATAAGGAGCATTCTGTGCGATTAGATTACTTTAATACTTTGAGCAACACAGGCCTCCGGCCGTCTGGGCCGTTCGGGCCGGTACCGTGTTGCTCAATATTTTGATAGGAACAATAAAACAGAGAGAGGTTCTTGGTCTAGGTTTTTTCTCTTCGTATTTTTTTTAATGAGGCGTTTTCCAAAAAAAAAAAACCTGGTTGTAAAAGTACCCAATAGATGGCATTAGATGTACCTTGAGTTTTGCTGTCACTGTCAAGACATGAAAGACAATAAAATGTACGTGTGCCTTTTTTTTCTCGTGTTTTTTGGCTTGACATGTGTATTTAGACAATTTCAAGTAACGTAACTATGTATTTGACTTCATATGAAATATTACAATAGTTGACACTGGCTAAATACACAACGTGTGGAGCCAAAATTTACGATTTAAAAAATAAACATAAAATATTTCGACAGAAATGACAATGACAGGTAAAACGTTAGGTTAGTTACTAGTAACTGTTACGCCATCTAGTAAGTATTTTAGAACTACTTTTTTTTTTTTGGAAAACGCCTCATTTATTTAATTTTGACAGTGACAACACTTGTGACTTTGACGTTACTGACAGTGACATATAACAGACCAAATAGGTAGGTACCTGCCTGGGCCTGCAGCTGTTATGCTTTTTTGTCGTCTTTTGCGTTTCGTGAATTTGTGATCTCGTTCGTTTCTTTGCCTTGTTATACGGTATTTTCTATTTTTATCATCATTAGGAGATAATAATACAAACATTCATGCAATCTGACGAGGAGGATACGTCGCTGCATTCATGCTTCGACTCACTCAAGACGGCAGTCATGGGTTGCTGTTACAGTTTATGCCACAAGGAAACTGATCCACAGGTAGTAATGGTTAAATGTTTTTGCAAATAACGACGTATTCCTGTGTCTTGCACGTCGCTTGAATATTTCAACTCGCAACAAAGAAAATGTGTGATATAGACGTATGTGCATTTGTTATATTTATAATTCCACTTCCTACTTTAAATGTGTAGGGATCACAGAAGCACATTGACATACAGTTTATTGTTATCTCTGTGTGTGTTGTGGGTCGTTATCAACTTAATTTCTCGTTTAAATTGTTGTATTAGTGATTGGTGGTTATGTTACTAGACCATTTGAATAGATACTACAGTGCAGCATTGTATTGTTTTGTTATTATAAATATGATAAACATTTCTGCCCACTTTCTTTCTTTTTTCATTCGATATTTCTTGAATGACACAGATAATTTTGCATGGAAATGTGTTAATGCTGTGATTTACACTGTAATTTCTAAACTTCTTGCTGTTGACATACAAGAGCTTTATTTGTGTATCTTTTGTCTTTGTTATGTGCCACACTCAGACTAGCTTACTCAAAAGTTAGTTCTACTATACTATAGTTTATTAAACATTAGCTTCCCCCAGAGCAATAAAGAGATGCAACTGGACGCCCTGTGTTGTGCTCTCTGTCACTCTTGCTGGTGTTATGGGAAGGTGTTGTGATAGACCAATTACTTACCAATGTTCACAAAAAAACAAAAACAAACAAAAATATTCAATACTAAAATTAATTATTTATTTACATAAACTTAATTTTTTCTTATTACTATCAGTTTCATGTATTGCTTATTAAAATTACACAACATTATAAACAAACCTACTATCAATAAAAATTACACATAAACATATACATAAACTAATTAAACTAACTGATTTCTTTTAGAACAAATTAGATAACAAGAAAGTACAATTTCGTAATAAGAAACACCCATATTAATTGATATATTATATCTTCCGGGAATCGTTAAAAGGTTATCAACAAGCGATGCACTGCACGTGTTTCTGCTTACTCCACTCATATATGACCCCGAGGGCAGCGAATGCTTAATGCAACTATAGTTAGCATTTAGCGGTGTTAAGTACCTGTTATTTACTTTTCTGTTTTTTTTTGTTTAGTATAAAGTGTACGGCCTAGTTGTCACTGCTTTCTTGTCAAATTTAATTGAGAGCTGTTCTTCTGTTTCTGGAAGGAATTTATATCAAAATGTGCATGGCTTATCTAGTTTCTGTCCGTCATGTGGAGAGCCCTCTCTTTTTGTCTCTTTTTAATTCCATGTAAATCCCTATAATCTCATCCAAGTAACTGTAATGTGGCGACATCTGTTGATAACATACTCGACCATTTTCCAGCAGAAATTAGATTTTCCAGATTTTCTATCTAATTGTCACTTGTTTGTCAATTGGACTAGTTGTCACTCAGATATTTTAGTATAACTATTTTGATCTTAAATGTTATTTTTATCGGCGGGCTTATCCTTTAACTTTGGACATTCGTGATTCTGATTGTGAGAGCATGCCATCCCGCTCGTACGAAATTAGTCGCACTATGCGCGGTCCCGCTCAGGCACTACTGCTATCGCTTTCAGAGTTACGGTATAAGCCCACTGGTTCATTATAGAAGTTGCAACCGTTTTACCAGTCGGGTAAAAAGAAGGAGGGTAATATTTTTGTGGTGTTTGTAAGTAAGTAAGTATCTGTTGCGTTCCTATATGATCTCCTACCGACGGCTTGACCGATTTTGTCGTTGGATTCCTCTTAGGCTACATTCTGCAGTCGGGTATTTTTAATTTTTTCCTGTTTTTAAATAATAGGCACAATAGTTGTGTTCGTTGTTGTTAGGGCTACATCTAGAAGAATGGATGTGCTCGAAAGCTAATCTAAAATAGTTAATAATAATGTAATTAGTGTCCGTTCAGTTTTGTAGTCTAATAAAAAAAATAAAAAAATTATATGTTATTTGTATTATTATCCAGGAGAACACAGTGAACGAGCGCACTCGACTGCTCCAAGTGGCGGAGGAGCAGCGCGAGACGCCGGTGCCAGTCCCGTCGGCCGCCACGCCGCCGCGCAAGCCCGACGAACAGAGCGCCCTCAACAGGATACTCTCCGAGACTGCCACGTGAGTGACACACATCCAGCGTCACTATTAACACAGATAAAAAACACACTGAATATTGGGAAACCTAAATCTTATCAAAATGTTTTGTTTTTGGTGTCAACAGCTTAGGTTAGATAAATGATAATCTACGCTGATAGGTTTTGACTATATTAAAAATAAAATAAGAATAATCCTAACTAATATATAATAATTCAGAGGAATATAGCCGCAGTCGTATCAAGACCAATAAAGCTTCGACCTATAAAAATGAATACATTCGTCTCGAGCAAAAAACTTTGCTTGCGCGATTTAGAACCTGTCATTCCATACAAAACGTCAAAATGCTCAACAATGGCCAACAAGCGCCATCTAGCGAACTATAGGAACTGACTTTGTCTCTTTGTCTGGATATTTGTCGCTTTATCACGGCTAATCGGCCGGCTATATCTGGATTAAATTTGATAAGGAGTTACTGAATAATATCACAAAGACGGACAAACGGACATATGATACTTTTTTATGTTCACGCGAATGAAGTCGCGGGTAACAACTAGTGTATTATTAATATTTAAACTTTTTTTCTTCGTCACAAGTTCAACGCAAATATTCGTCACTTTAGGTGCCTACTATCTACGAAGATATTGCCGTATAAAAAAATAAGAATAAATGTAATGTAGGAAAACTATAATAAAAATACATTGTAATCGGATATATCATTTAGGGGTGAGAAACAGTTGTCGTTTTTCGTATGCAGAAGTAGGCAGTATAGTCTATCTTCGTACGTTCCAGCAACGTGATAGACGTGGGCGCGCTCGGGCCGTACGCGCTGGAGGCGGGCGTGTACAGCGAGCGCGTGCGCGCGTACACGGCGCGCGTGTCGGGCGCGCCGTCCGCGCCGCGGCCGCGCACGCGCCTGCTGCAGGACGTGGCGGCCGCCGAGTGCACGGCGCTGCTGCACGCGCCGCCGCTCACGCCGGACCACAGGGATTTTGTAACTACCTTCAAAACTCTTTTAATTCTGTACACGATTTTTCATTTTGATACATTGTACATTGCCTGATGTTGCTGCCTTCCTATATACGTTGCCTCTGATGTAAGAGTATAAGGAGTGTATTATTCCATATCTGAGTAATCAGAAGTGGGATAATAGAGATAATATTTGTTCCCGTTCAACTCTGTAACGGCGGAACGGATTTGGATGAAATTTGGTATGGCGGTATCTTATACCCTGGATTATAACATAGGCTACTTTTTATCCCGAAAAAAATAACGGTTCCTGTAGGTTAGCGAGTGAAACCGCGGGGCGCAGTTAGTTCTATAAATTTAAGACAGACAAATCCTTATTATTCACACAACAAATGATACATACGACAGAAAACGACAAAAGCAGTGTAACAACTCCTTCTCATCCTAATTGACCGAGCGAAGCGAAGGTCTCAGAGTCTACGGGAGCAAATCGGCAGTTGTAGGTATGTATATTTGTCCGACGATAACTTGAGTACATTTAATCCGATATTCATGAAATGTTGTAGGCAAGTGGTTCAATTCAATACAATTTTTATGTTTAAATATGAGCTGAATCGGTCCAGGGGTTGTGGAGTTATAGGGGTCGCGAGGTCTCAGTTCGGCGCGAACTACTAGTATTATAAATGCGAATGTAACTCTGTCTCTCTGTCTATCCGTCTGGGTGGTTGTTGCGTTATCGCCGCTGAACGGATCGACCTGAATTAACGGAAACGAACACAGACTACTTTTTTTTTGTAGGTCTATGCGAAAGTAGATAGATACAGATGGCCCGAAACAGAGAATATGAACTATAATATTGTAATTTCATAATATACTAGCTGTTACCCGCGACTTCGTTCGCGTGGACCTACACAAAAAAAAGTAGCCTATGTCCGTCTCCGTTCCACAAGCTATATAGGGTTATAAGGAAAGGCATGCTAAACCGAAAAGGGCTCATAGTACTCATCATCATCAACAACTTTTACCAAGGGACCAACCCTGAAATCGAGAAAAAAAAATCAGCTGTTCCATAGGAAAATGCCAATGACATTCGACAAAATGTTGGACCAGCTGATTTTTTATTCTCTATTTCAGGGTCGGTTCCATAGTAAAAGTTGTTCACAAACATGAATCCTACGAGCGCCTTTCCTTATAGTCGTGTATATATGCAAAAGTTCAGGTCGATCCGCTCAGCCGTTTAGCCGTGATAACGCGAAAAACACCCAGACTGAGAGACAAAGTTACTTTCGCATTTATAATATTAGTTAGGATTAGGATAGTTAGAATCCTCTCGCGAGTTTTAATGAAGAAAAATGCAAGTTATTGTATTGTGTAATTCCAGCTGACGTCGTCCATAAAGCGCGCGGCGGCCGCCATCTCCGAGCTGCGCGTGGAGCACCACGAGGAGCTGGTCGTGCCCTTCCGCGTCTCCTAGCGCGCCGCCTCGCCGCCTCGCCGCCTCGCCGCCTCGCCGCCTCGCCTCCTCGCCGGCGACTCGCGTAACTACTCTTATTTTTTTATTAGACTGACCTCGGGATTCTCAAACGTTTGTTAACTTTGACAACAGATTCAGTCTATTGCTGTCTTTGTCATTTGCTTAGTGCCAGACAAAGGCAGCATTAGAATTATTCTGTTGTCAAGGGTAACAAACCTTTCAGAATCCCGAGTTGAGAAGCGAGCGTGTCGTTTTTTTTTTTTACTGTTTTATAGGATAGCTCCTAATAAAATAGTGTAGTTATGGGGACATTTTTACTATATAATAAATAACTCCAGTATATAAAATACACGCAACGTCAACAAAATTATTTTACATTACATATTATTAAAAGTCATAGAACAAAATATGTTTCTTATGATGTAGGGAATATGCTTATCTTAGGAGGTTTTGCGTTAGTGACTAATAACCCTATATATATATAAAAGGACACGCCCTTGTCTAGAAACCAACGCACAGACCAAACAACATGTTATAGTCATGAAATTTGAATCCAATACCTAGATACCGCATTACGAGATTAGTTGTTCGTACAAAAAGTCACTTCAGTGTGAGGCGCGGCGCGGGGCGCGGGGAGTGCGACCGAGCGTTCTCATTGGCTAGCTCAAGGTTACGCCTACTCGCGCCTAACAGTCAACCAATCAGAGTAATTTCTTATAAGTGTATTTAGACTGATGCGTGGTGCGCTTCGAGCGTCCTGAATGCAGAATCTAGGGTGAAAAATAAGAACGGATTATGCGAAATTCCATCGTTAAAGTGGTAAAATGGACTAAAGTTTGTAGGGAAATAAAATCCCTTTGCACGGAAAGCTAATGAAACTCGATTTTTGTACTAAGCATAAAAAATAAAGGCATGTCTCAGGATTTTTCTAAAATCAACCCCTAAAGAGGTGACATATGATGTTTAATTTTACCGTTTGCTTTAAAGGGAAAGCTGTGGGGCCAAGATAGTTTTGTATATGCATACTACTTGATCAGAAACAACATTAAATGGTAAAGGGGATTTCTAGACTTTTTGTCCAATAATCGCCTTCCGCCAAAATAAAGTTAATGGCTCGGGGGATATCTGGATTTTTTGTCCAATAATCCCCTACGCCTCTCATGCTTCGTTGCTAACGGGATTTTTGGCCAAAAAATCCCTCCTGCCATTTATTTTATTCTGCTCCTCGCAGGAGATTGCTAGAGTAACCCTCTATTTGGCTTTCACCTTATGCTCACGAATATTTTCTGATTCCAGTGTTGGTCCGCGGTCACCTCCAAGTCACTGACTGCAGCACACCTCTAGTTATGGATGGTGACTACATCAGCAGAATTTAACCAGACAAAATGACCTTGTAAATAGTAATTAATAACGAATGGTCTATGAACATACATAAAATAACTCCATAAATATTGACTCCTAGTCGCAGGTAACTCTATAGATACCACGTTATGTCCTTCGGTTCAAATTCAATCGGAGGAAAGCTCGTGTTGCTGAGACTGACACAAACAGTTCATATCGGCTTTTTCAAAGTTACGTCTGGCTGCGACTAGAAATTAAAGCGAATTTTTATCGATCAGTTTTGACAGATGTAGTAGAGCTTCGATTGTTTTGACGACGGGATCTATAGAGGGTAATCTACGCTATCGTAATCGGCTGAGCTATTACGATATACTTCAAAGTTCAGTCGCAATGCGATTGATTGAAAACTCGGTCATGACATTACTTTCCGCTTTACGGACAGAAGAAAAAAGGTCTAAGAAAGCTGATATAATTTGTTTTTTTTTTTGCATGGAAGCTAAAAAAATGTCTTAAAATATTTATAATTAAGTAGGTAGGTATTTTATCTAAATTGTGTTCTAAGTACTTCATCATCATAATCAATCTCGAATAGCTCTCCAAAATTTTCCCAACTTGCAGGAACAATAATTTGTAAGAGGCTATTACGACTAACTTGTAGTCAAATAAAAAAATAATTATCACAATAATAATTTAATTTTGTAGCTCTTGCAATGAAAGAAAATTATCAAATAGTCCACAAGTTGTCTATTTTCATTTTTTTTTTTTATTTAGAAAATGTTTTAAAATTTCTCAAACAAGACATTAATTCATCGATTTGATTTTTTCAACATTATTTAAATACAATATTAACCAATGATGTTTTAAACAGAAGAAGTGTATTTCTAATATTCAGTGACAAAACATTGGTTCTGGTGGCACTCGGGCTGGATCGGCGCACAGGATGACAAGGATAGAATACTCGTGCGAGCGGTGCAGCGATGTTCGTAGCAAAACTATATTGTGTCGTTTTTCTCAGTTTTGCCGAACCGGATCTATCGGATTTTATCGATCGACAAATTAGAATTGAGAAATGCATTTTTGACTACGAAAAACGTGAAATATGACGTTAAGAATTAATTACTGTTTTTGCGATGACAAAAAATCTAATTAGTCAACCGACAAAATACCATACCAAATAACTTATTGATAACGCCACAGTTACATGTCAGAGTTATCTGTATTGTACATTATTATTAAAATAGTAAAAATTATACATCAATAAATAAATTAATAGTCTGGAAACTATCAATAATTATTTACATCGTACAATAACTGTTTCGTTCATACTTACATCGCTGCTTGAGAGACTCACTAATTTTCTCTGTTGAATCGTCATTGATTTTAAATTGTCTATAACTGTTACCACCATACATAGGTATAAGTGAAACATTTAACAGTATTTGTATGTAAAAACAATTAATAGCACATTAATTATTTTTGTATGACACACAATAGTATTAGGCCTTTCAAGCTCAGGGTAGGTTGCTATCTGAACTAATGTAAAAATTTTTTTCAAGCCACATTTTCTAGCTCTGCATTTTAGGCATCCATATAGCCGTTATCGAATGAATTGACTGAAAGTTTTTTTCCCTATCATGTGTCTATAGGATGGGACGCCGTTGCATTCGCACCGATGCGAATATAAACTTTTACAAAATCGTTTAACTTATTCTGCTTGGAGTATGTAAAATACCTTCTTTTATTACTCGCATTATATCGTATGATATTATTTGATTTTTTATTTCCATTGTTTGTGTTATGCATGTTTGTTAATATAAGTTTATTCAATTCGTAAACTTAAAGTTTGACTTACTCAGAATCCAAATTTCTACTCGTTTCAGGCCAGGTCAGAAACGAGGCTGAGGCCCGATGTCCACTTAAGCAACGAAGCTTGTGATCTGACATGCTTAAAAACATTCTCATAGGATATAAAACTCGTGTAATGTCACTAAGTCGACACCAGGCTTTGGCTTTTTGCTAGGCATAAAATATTAAAAGAAATTATGGACTGTACCTGTCATAACTAGGTACATTTTGCTTAAATGTTCTCGTACAATCGATTATGATAATGACGTGAAAGTTAAACGAAATCTGAATACTAAAAATATTTGCCAACACAATAATTTTGAAAAAAAGATGATAATTTTCAACGCTGACAAATGATTTTAGACGATACAAATTACAAATGCTGTTTGATTGCGAGTGACAGCCGACGGAATCAGGCTTCGGAATAAAATTGACCTCGACGTTTAATTGTACGTAAGTTTGGAGAGTAATCGGGGAGGATTCCTGGCGTTACTGTCGAGTAATCGGTGCGACTGATTGAACCTAGTTAGTTATATTGTAAATAACTTTATACATCTTATACCCTTTACTAATATAAAAAGGTATTGTATGATAGTTTCTTAATCTAAACTAATTTAGACAATTCTAAAACTGATCTCATCTGACATATTGCGATAAAAAGTGACAGCAAATTTTAGAATTGTATATTTCAGTTTCTACACGAAATCAATGGGTCCGATTTTGATCTAACATTTTCTAGACTTAAATTATATATTTCTTATTAATTTCGTTCCATTAGACGAGGACAACACTTGGTGGCGTGAAATTTAGTCTAAAGAATGGTAAATCAGAATAGAAACTATTGTTTCATAATTATGGCTGAATATTGAGCTTATTGGTTTTAAATGAGTATTTAATGGATGCCATTTTGTAAACGTTAAAGGTCTATTCATATAAACGCGATATTCGCTGCCGCTTGCCACTGTTGGTAGCGAACACCGACTCGATATGCTTTGTTTGTTGGAATAAGTATCTAATTTATTCCTATCCGCGTGCCAAATAAAGGCAAAACATTCATGGGGCGACGAAATAAGCTAAGCCCTAGGGTCGTAATATCTATTGATGCTATGAATTTCAATTAGATCAGGTGGAAATGAAGGTAAAACCACTCGTGTATTTCATTTTACCCGACTGCTGATGTTTCCTCCTGTAGCCATGCTATGCCATGTAGCTTAAACCACGCCCAAATGACCTGATCGATTTTGAATAGCAAGGAGTGGTTTTTTTTAAAACATATTTCTTGCTATCGCTCGACAGCAATTATCTCATTTATCTGAATAGGCCCTTATTTGGGGATAGACCAAAAGTGAATGCAGCTGGGCTAGAAGTAATTATATGTACTACGTACTAGAGGCGACACCGTAGAGTACATTGCAATGTACCTTATAATTGTGGTCACTTAGCCAAACCCAGCTTTACGCAAATAATATGTGCAACATAGCGCGTGATTACGAAGCGAGGTCTGGAAAGCGATTTAGTGATATTGAGCAAATTAACCACAATTAAACATCATCGCAATGTAATGCTGTGTCATCTCTTATACGTATTACAAAATAGTTCAATGATTTATCGGCCAGTTGTATTCCTTAAGTAAGATAAGATTGTATAATTTTTATTGTTAAGGGCTGTGCCTAAATGTTTATATTGCTTAGAATTTATAGTAAATACTGTTAAAATTGAAATGTTGATTTACGAAAGATTTTTATCAGAATCTTTATTATTTGGTTTTGATTTGGTATAGTCAGCGATATAAATAAAACGTAAGTAAAAATATGAGTTTATTTCTAAATAATTGAATATGTAAACCGTACTGAGACTTTTTCAATTTCGTCTGTCAGTACTTTATCTATTTACTTTTCTATATTTTTTTAATACTTTTGGTAATTATATTTACTGTGTGTTTGTATTTCCACTCGGTCTTCGTTTCCGGCAACAGAGCAACGGAATGACGTGATTTTTCAAGGGCCATAGTGGCGTAGCTATATAGTAATTTTTATCCCGAAAATTGAAAAAACAAAAATTGAATATTTTGTCAACGAATGGGTTTTGTTATGAGTGATAGATTTACCCAGCCATGGATGTTTGGGTCTAGTAAAAACATCTTGAAAAAGTGACCTTAATTTAACTTTTTCGTACTTTCTGCGTTCTGGCAAAAATAAAGGCCTTAAATTAATAAGGTACTTGGATTTTAGTCTACTTTCGGTTTGGATATTTGTAAGAGTCAACTCGAAATTACTGTATTTCTTCGTCAATATAGATGCCTATATTTGTTTTGCTATTTAATTTTATGTTACGGTTTACTGCTAATCTTTTTATATGAACAGAGTAAGTACCAGTTATTTTTGTTATTAATGCACATATAATGTATAGTAACTAACTATTGAAATAAATGATTTATAAAAAACATTTTTTGTGTTATTTCTGTACAAACACAAATAAGCCTTGTTTTTTTTTTAATTTTTCTTCGAGCTATAGCTTCACAACCACATGCGAGCGCCATTTTGCCATTAAAAAAATCGAAGTAATCAAAATATATTTCAAGACAACACAAACCTAAGACTTGCACATGCGTCAACTCGTGAACGGGTGCTGCTTGCGGGAGCTGGACTGCTCGGTGTATACACGCAACATAGTAATAAGTATAGTAGATTTTCCTCTTGTTAGGTGTTTAGTCTTATATTATCAGTAATAGTTAACAAAAAATGTAAAAGTTGACAAAGGGCATGGACCTCGGAGTCCGTGGAGTTATTATTAAAAAAAAAAAAAAAAAAAAACCTATGACTTCTCACCAATCTTTTTACATCACCCAACTTTAAAAAAGCTTTCCTTTAACTATTTCATTCGTTCAAGACGAGATTATAATTATGTGATTGTCTCTTTTTAGCACACTAATGAGACACTGAACGGAGTAGTCCGATAGTGCGTCACACTTTATTTTTTTTATTTTATTTCTCTTGCTCTGGGCTTTTTAGCTTTTTTTTGTAGGTAGTACAGATCAAAGAGAATATCAATACTACGTGGTCACTCAAACCAGTTTAGTTGGGACAATGAATTTAAATTCTCATCTTCCACACTTTATCAGAAGGGACGTTGGGAGTTTAAATACCCAACGTTCATAATTTTATTTAAAAAAACTGGGGACGTCGAGGCCATGACTTTCTGCGGTCGCGTTAGGTCTTCCACTTAATCAAGATTTTTATGTTATCCATAAAGTTTATCGCAGGCTACGACCAAACTTCATTTTACTTTGTTCGAAGATCGTGGTAGATTTTATTCTAAGTTTTTAATCAAAGGTTTTTTTTTTATTGAAGTAGAAGCCATGTTTCAATACTTTAAATTTGTGCCAATTATTGTCAATGTCTTGTGGGAGTTTTGGCGGGAACGTGAAAAAGTCATGTCGCGTCATTGTATTATTTTCCAAAACGTGTGTGAATTCGTGTTTTAATGTATATAATGGATTATTCGTGAATGTGCACTAGGGTTGGTGAATAGTATAATGTCATGAAACATGAGTTTTAGTGTTGCTTCCAAAACTCCAAAGAAACCTCAAGTAAAGTCTCCACCATTTTACTGGGCCATGACTTGGACTTCACCATGACTTACTTTGCTTTGCTTTTTTGCTTTTGCTTGACTTAGACTATGAATGAGTTGAAATGTTTGAACTCACTTGAAATATTAGAGTAATTGACACGGGCTAACACACAAAGAATGGAGCCAAAACTTAAGAGAGAAAAAAAATGTCTTGTGAAATTGTGACGTGACAAAAATATTTTTAGGCATTATTTTTAACGTATGGATATAGTATTTTTGTAATAAATTACAGTACAATACCTACCCGAAAAGTAAAATAAAACGGATAATGTCGGTCTTCGACGGGGAGATAGAGTTCCAATCTATCTACATGGTAGACTACGCGAAGAAAAATAAACCGTATGCATGCTTCGTAACATAACTACTTACACGTTTTAGCAACTGGCTGCCTCCCCCGGTTTGTTGTTCCTGGATAGAATAATTATTGCACTCGTCATAAAGAAACCTTTACTACGGTCCCAGAGTAAAGCGAAATCTCAACAAAAAATAACTGCGAAAGTAGGTAAAAGCATAGAGAATTTATTAAAGAAGAGTGCCTATAACCATAGAAAGATGTGTAACCCTGTTGTAGTAACTGATAAGGACATAGGATATAGCCAGTGCGACTTCATAGTTACAATTTCTGGTCGACTTGAAATAGAAACCCAAGCAGCTCATTAATTCTAATGCATTCGGTAAATACGGAGAATAAACGCTACTTGATATGAATATTTTTGCAATTATTTAATTATTATAGAGTACAATTATAAATTTTATATTTTATTATGTAATGTCTGCAATACCTTACGCGTTGAAGCTCGGCCTTCGGCCTAGCTAAACTCTCCATACAAACCTTCAGTGCAATTATTGATTTTATATTTTATTGGAAAACTCGCTAGGCTCTCAACAGATGGCGTCAAATGCAATCTCATTTGAATTAAACCTTAAATTGCGGTCATACATATACCAATTATGTTTCTATATTAACGATATTTTCAACGGCTTATACTTACCTACTTATACCTACTCACAGACGCTTCGCTCACTCGGTCTACAAGTTTTCTTTCGTAGAAATATCCCTATTATAGAGTCTTTAGTTTTTATATATGTTCTGTGGTTTTAGTTGACGACAATCATTAAATTTGACAAAAGGCACGGACAGCAAAACCATTTCAGTCCAATAGTATCGCGGTTAAGCGTATTTACCCTCCAATGCAGAGGTTCCTCATTTCCCCTTACTCCACTCCCTTATTACGGAACGGCCAGGCCCGAGGTTAACCTAACCGTACCACATATCCGTGCGGGAGACCACGGTAGAGAAGGGGAGCTAAGTGCCCCCAGTAGGAGAGAGTAAATACAGTAACCTGTAACTAGCCTGGTTTCTTTACATAGCGTTTCGCCAAAAAAATATCGTTTGCGCGATGCAGGACTTGCGATTTGATTGGTTAGCTTAATCGTATGTAGAATAATCAATTAATCATAAAAATAATAATGCAACACTTATCTATAAAACAAACGTATCTATAAAAATTGGCAAATAATAGAACTAATGTTTTAGACAAAATATAAGCAAATTTTAGTCTGAAATTACGATGTTGGCTCCCTCAATCAATTCCTTTATATACCTGAGACATAAATAAGACTGGATAAGATAAGATACAAGAAAAAAATATTATGGTGCTAAATTACAGTTCCGCGGATAAGGTAAGTGCGGACCGTCGTCGTCTAACAAACAAGAGAGAAGGAGAGATATATTTTCCTCTTATTATCTTTCATTGGTCTGCGGTCCGTGGTTTTCGGGTCTGTTAACACTTTTACATTTGAACTCACTGCCGCATTTGATATACGGTATTTTAGTTATTAACCATGTTGTATGGGAGCAATAATAAATCACCTAGACGTTTGTCTTCATTCCGGTGCGTCCCCCTGGATTTAGCGAAGCCCTCCGTTAAGCACAAAGGCAGGCCAGATGAAGCAACGAGGTATCTTGTGAAGATTCCCCCCCTCGTCGTCTACAAAAAAAGGCCATTTGCTTTCGAATCATCATTGATAAACTGCTACAAATGAAGGGTAAAGAGAGGTAGAGAGTCGTCAAAGATAGGCAATGCACTGACAATGCCACGAGTATTGAAGGTGTCCATAGGCGTATTAGATAAAGGGTGTAAGGTATCTCTTACGTCCTAAGATACACAAGTTTTTTTTTCTTTACCAGTAAGAGTCCTCGTCGCAAGGCAGTGGATGACGACTGCTTGATCGTAGGTGTGAGCCGTGACGCGCTGCGCGCCAAGGAGGCGCCGCGCCGCATCCCGGATCTGCTCTGCCCTCTCAACCCGGAGTACTATAAGGACGCAGTCAAACGAGTACGTCACTACTTTTATCCATCTTGTAGGACTTTCGAGAGTTCCTAAATCAAAGCAGCGTCGTGCTGTTCCTAGCCTTGTTTAGGCCGGAAACACAGCCATGTGGCCGCACTCGCTCGCATTGTTAGTGACTTAGGATTATTTATATGCCAGTTCCATGACGTTTGAACACCTCCAACTACAATTAATTATTTAACAACTAGCTGAGCCCCGCGGTTTCAGCCGCTATTCTACAGAAAACCAAATATTTTTCGGGGATAAAAGTAACCTAATGTGTTAATCCAGGATATAAGCAACCTCCGTACCAAATTTCATTCAAATCCGTTGAGCCGTTACAGAGTTAAATAGGAACAAACACACTTGCACACAAACTTCGGCATTTATAATATTAGTGTGATTTGCGCTGTGACGAACAACAGAGTCTAATTTGGAGCTACTGCCGGTACCGCCGCCCAATGGAACACAGTATGCCGTCAGGCTTTATTTGGACTGGTGGTTTGGTCGAGTAAAGAGTGACTTTTGAGTTCTGCGTTCTAAGCTACTCGACTACATTTTTGTTATTCGGACAAAGCTAGCTACTAAATTACTCGCCACTCGACTAAACTGATAGCATAGTCCGAATATAGCATTACATGGCCTTATTTTAATATTTTGTGTGACTATGCTCTCCTTGTCCTCTATAACAATGCTTTTAGGGTTAAGGTTGCTTTAGCGTCACCGAGCGTAAAATTTGCCGTGTTTTGCCTGTTCGTTATCTGCCTTCAAAGTTACGAATGATATGACTATGAATTTCTACATAGAAGAAACTGGCTTATATAGTTTCTGAATATATTAAATTACTGTGAACTGTCCTACGTTGTTGAAACAAGTTAGTCTGTGTAAATTTTTTCAACTGACTTACCATTTGTGTCAAGTTTTCAGACGACTACCCGAAACTGACCAAGAAGTACATGTCGAAAGAACTGGATCCTACACCCATCGAGCACGAGATACAAGATCGCAAGAGGACCGAGTACTTAACCAAGTACTGTTCCAGAGGTAACAACACCGAGTACACCAGCAGGCCTGGCACGGGCGCCGGGATAAATTTATGTCCATCCATTTTATAATAATAACTAGCTTCTGCCCGCGGCTTCGCCCGCGTTTTTCTGGTAAACAGTTTTTGTCAGTAGAATATAGTATACGGCGTAAGTATTTCAAGGTTATTAGCTGTATGACTCAGTTGTTAATTTTGATTCCCGGCTAAATAGATTTTTAGATTATGAATTGAAGTAACTGAGTTGATTCTGGTTAAACTAACATTATTTTTCGGACCTAACAAAACGCGTGATCTCGAGAAAATGTCACATTTTAGAATTACACATTCTATTGAAACGCGCAAAGAAAGCAGGGACCTCGAAAATTTTGGACATCATTTAGCGTGATTTCGAAAAATAAAGTTAACTTTTTCCTAGATTACTTTTCCTTGAAACTTGCCTTCTTGGGTACAAAAAATAACTAACTTACGACATATTTAACTTCCGTCCTTCCAACTTCCACTTCCATACATCCTTACATTTCTTAGAGACAATTCTAGTACCTATGCCATTTTTCTAGAGCTGCCTTTCATGTCCGTGAACCTGGCGCGGCGCGCGCGCGCCCTGCAGACCCTGCGCCTGCCGGACCACGTGCACATCCCCGCCACCAGCCAGGCCGGCTCCTACCGCCGCCCGCGACACAACACCTACAGGGACCCGCCCTCCGCTCTCTCCATGCGCCCGAAATACGACGACTCCTTGCAGAGTAAATATCAAGGCTCGGCTCGGCATCCACCGCCGATTCGCGAAGTTCACACTTTTCTTATGTAGAGTTCAAAATGCGTCAAAGGTCATAAATAATAATGACCTCACTAACTTCGAATAACGCGCGCTTTGTGCTCCGTGTTGGAACGGAGCGAACTGTAGGGCTAACCGGCTAGAGCCGTGGAGGCTCAGTGGAGCACGTCCGCTACACGTTCGTGGGGCGCGGGTTCGACCCCGAGCGGGCCCGGACCGATGAGTTCTTTGGTACTTACATACGGATATACCACTTACAACTTACAACAACTTTATTACGACGTAGTGAGTGTCTTGTCTGTTTGTGCAGAGGAGTTGCGTCGCATCCTGCGCGTGCGCACGGGTGACACGACGTACGGCGCGGGGCACGGCCTGCTGGCCGACGTGGTCCTGGAGAAGAACCCCTTCGGTCCGCCGCGGGAGGAGCCCACGTACGGCCGCTGGAGAACGCCATACCAGTACACACACTGGATGGCATAGCAACACCAATTCACGTTTTGTTGTCCACTGAGGCGGAACGTAGTGATGCAAATGCGGCAAGCGTTCTATGATATTGATGTATTGCCTGTACGGGACGCAACGAAAGTTGAAATGAAGGCGAAAGATACCTCCTTATTAACAAACGCGGAACCTTGGAGCAGTTACACAGTCTTCTGTCTTTTTCAATCGAGTCCTAATTTCGAAAAGAGCGAAAAGGACCCATACACGTGGTAACTAATCTAAGGTTCATCCGCGTTTATTAATAAGGGGGAAGGTGATAGGAATAAAGTACTAGGGTGAACATAGTATAGACCGCTCCCCTTTGTGTGACGACATGTGAAAATTATCGCTCCGCTTCTGTAATTTATCAGCCCCAGATTCAGCAATCTCGTTTTCACTTTGACAAAACTTTTTATTGTAAAAATTACTGAGTTTATCTGCATTTTCTAGTTTGACGAGAAAAAAAGAAAGAAGGAAACGCCACCTTTTTCAAGTATTATTCCTTCTTCGTCTTGAAAATAAATAATAATTACATGAAAATAGCCATCAAACATTGGCAATGGCTTACTAAAGACTATTCTGTTCTTTATAAAACTTAATAACTTGTTAAGAGCATGTCGGGCCATGCTTAGTAGGGTTCTGTAGGTGCGTAGGATGTTTGAAGTTTTTATCCGTTATTACAAAAAAGTAGTTATCACATGTTGCCCGAAATAATTTTAAAAGAAAGTTTTTAAGATCTATCAACATGGACGATTACAAGTTTCTGAGATGCATAGTTTAGAAATGGCGGGGGGGCACATTGCAAGCAACTTTGTCGGCCCATATTTCGCAAGCAGTACGTTTGATAAAAAAATGGTATAGGCAACCTTAACATCATTTTAAAAGACCTATTCAATGATACCCCACATGTTGGGTACAGGCAATTTTTTATTTTATCCCCAGATTAAATGTATGTATGTGTGTAGCCACACATTTTTTTTTTTTTTTTTTTAATTTTGTAAAAATTGTCACCTTACAAAGACCTATTCAACGACACCCAACATGATGGGGTGCAGCTAAATATATTTTTTACCCCCCCTTTACATGTATGGGAGCTACCCTTATTTTACAAAAAAAAAAAAGTTTTTTTTATTTTTTGAAACTGTAGGTCTATTCTTAGACTATCGTTGTGCAAAATTTCATGCATGTAAGTTTATAACTTTAAAAGTTATAAAGAATAAAGGAAAGGAAGGTTAAAGGATTCGGACGGACAGACAGACGGACAGACAGATGGACATGACGAACTTATAAGGGTTCCTTGTATTACTACGGAACCCTATAAAGGGCGAACGAGATACCTGAATTAGGGGAGCGAGCCCTTAAAGACTATCTAGGGCAAATGTTGTGTTGAACTACTTTTGTGTTTATTACTTTTTATGTATTTAGTGTGTTTACAGGTAGTCCACTTAGTGTGTAATGTGTTTGTTTAAAATCTTAATATTTTTGTTCCAGAATTGTTGACGTGTTCATAGTTTTTGTTTGTTCTTCTATGGGATAACTATGACCCTGTAGTTTTGATTAAAGTTGTTTTTATTTCAAAGCATTTGGTGTTTATTTTTAAATTAGTGGAAAATATTAAAGCTATTTGGTAACTATGTTTGAGTGAAGTTTGCACAGGATCCGCAGCGAGTACACTCTTTATTTGAGTGAAGTTTGTATAGGAACCGCAGCGAGTACACACTTTATTTGAGCGGAGTTTGCATAGGAACCGCAGCGAGTACACACTTTATTTGAGTGAAGTTTGTGTAGGAACCGCAGCGAGTACACACTTTATTTGAGTGAAGTAACCGCGACTTCGTTCGCGTGGACCTACAAAAGATTAATGAAATCTATGCAAAAATACAGCTTGGTTCGTTCAGCCGTTTAGCCGTGAAAACGCGACAAGCATCCTGACAGAGAGGCAGATAGATAGAGAGAGTTAAATTCGAATTTACAAATTAGTTAGGATTAGGGTTTTGATATGATGTGAATGTAGACGAACTAAGGGAGGTCTCCCTTATTTCGTCTACATTCACATCTAAGGACGTAAAGGTCACCGTAGCTGCTTGCGTAGCTTGCATTTAAACAATGTTTCACAAATAGACATATATCTTTTTTTTACTCTAATAAGTACTTTAAACACATTATCCTAACCAAACTCTTCGATTGCCTTCTTCTTGCAGTCATCAAAAGTTAAAGATCAAAAGTCAATCAATCAAATCAAAAGTCAATCCGTCATCAAACGTCATACAAATGACAAGCAGATAAAACAACAAAATAAAAATAATGCTTTAGATAACTATACAAGTAAATTTTCCCAGTAATGTAACTAAATCACAAGTACCAGGAGAACAAGCGATCGTAGGAGATGGATCATTACTTGACAACGTACAGGAAGGACTACCTATGGCCGAACTTGCCAGGTTCGGGCGGGAGTGCCGGCCCGAGTGGGGGTGGCGGTGGTCGCGGGGGTGGAGGACCAGAGTAAGCAATCGTTTTAGAAAAGAAGTACTGTATTAGTTAGTTAATAGACTAGTTTTAGCCATTCGAATCGACAAAATACGAGTGGTAACAAAAAACGTAATCCTAGATTTTTGTAGTGTTAGGACTCCTGTGCTTAACTGTGAATGTACCACACCTATCCTAATTATTCATCTGCCAAACAACATATGCAAACATTTAGTAAAATTACTGAGCGTAAATAGATTTAACATCAAGGTGACGAACGCAGTGTATTTTGGATCTGTGTACGGTTTTTTTAAAATCTGAATTGGTACTGATAAGCACCTGGTGGTTCCTGTAACGGAAACTCATTCTAAGTTGATGCTGCGGGAATATATCGTGTATGTGCTTGGCTACAGATTACTCACTTGATTGGTGGTGGTAAGTGGTAGCTGGTAGCGGAGTTCTGGAATGTAGGTACCCTACCCCTAAGCTATGGTTTCTTCACGATGTTTTCGTTCATCGGTAGCGCAAACATGTTGGGATCTGAATCCATGCCCCGTGTGATTCGAACCTAACCACTGGGCTATGATCGCGAGCATCCAACATGTTCGACCACACTGGGATGAGCTATGGCCAAACGCTTAGCTTTTTACCGCTTTTTTTTGCGCCTTTAGCCTTTACTTTCGTCTAAATTGTGTTTCTAAGTATATCTAAATATCTAGTAGGTAGTAGGTTAATTAAACTTTAATCATGAATCTAGATCAAAAGTGTTGTCCGGTGAAGAGCTGGCGTTCTACCAGGCGTGCATGAATCGGTCGAGACCGCCGGACTGCCGATGCCCCCAGTTCTCCGGAGGCGCAGGACCCCAGCTGCCACCTGGGAAAGAGGGGGGATGGAGCCGGAACGAGGTAATTTATTTATTTATTTCCATAACAAACAGTAAGCTAACAGTAAATTACACCAAAACCCGTACTATCTTAAACAAACGCATTGACAACTTTCCTGTGAGTTGAATGGGATAACCTCCTCTGTTCTGCTCTACTATAGTACCAAATTTTTTTTATTTCAGAGAACCAAATCCACAAAAAAAACTTGAAATTACTACTGACTGCTGTTGTTTTTTTTTTACGAGACGAGCAAGCCGCTTCTCTTGTGATAATAAGCGTCACGCTGTCAATTACAGTTCAGTGCAACTCAGAATTTTTAACTTTAACAATGCAAGATCAAACGCGGCAATACACAACATTCGTCGCCCTAAGATATTAGATGTCAAATCGTTTTATGCAAGGTGTGGTTCTTCCCCAGACAGACTTCAAAAGATTCTCTACACGTGCGTACAAGTAAAAAAGTTTGTCGATTTCAAACTCCTTCGTCGATTGAATATCTCCCCGGATGACGGAAATCCATGCTTCGCCATTGAACTCGCCTAATTCCTGGCTTGATACTAAAGATTTATACTGCTAATTATTTTGTAGGCATATACAGCTAGATCAGTCTTTATCTATTACTACACTTACCTTTTATGTAAACTGCGTCGTTTATTCCTGGCCGTTTCAATGAATTTCGAAGATTTAAGCAAGGTCGTGTAGGCTGAGGTCGCCTCAAGCCCTGTGACATGGCTCAACAGTTGTTGTTATACACAGATGACAGTTGTTGTTCTATTTATCTGTGTTGTTATAGGAAACCTTGGCAAGCTACATATAACGGGCAGACGGTCTGATTATTTATCTTGCTAGGTCGCGCATTATCGCTGGTGATTTTCCACTGTCAAAAGTGTTAAATATCAATAGAACATTTTAGTAAATAAACAATCAACATTGTCTGGTATTAAAATACGCCCTTGTTTAGTGCATTTCAGTGTAAAAATAAAGGTACACACCATTTCCCTTCTGATGAGAAAAAACTTAAGCTGTGGATCAAAGCTTTGCACATCAGAAATTGGATCAGGAAAACGCAGTACCTTCGATTTTCTTATTTTCAAAGCTAAAAGCTCCAAAATCAAGGAGGAAACTGAGATGTGAAGCTCGAAGTGCTCATCGTACAAGCACCAGCGATGGTGGCGTCATCTGAGAATAGTTTTGCCCGTGGCTCCTCATTAGAATAGAATAGAATACCATTTATTAATAGGTCGAATTACAACAACTTATTATAATTAAATAGTAACGTTGGGCATCTCAACATATCTCGTCTTTTTTACATTGTACTAATTATAAAATGAAATTGAAGTAACTGAATTGAAAGTTACTGATATTTAAAGATTTACCTAACAGTGTATGCATTGTGTGATATGACCGTTGGAATATTTCAGATTAACGGACCACTGCTAGATCCGAAGCTGTACCCAGTGAAAGTGGGCGCCAGCCCGGAGACGGCAACTTCTCGATACGACCAGCCGAATGCCTTCCTTGACAAGGTAACGGTCTTTTTGTATTTATTTTAAAGCATGGCTACCAACGGCGAAATTTAACTTTAATCAATCCACAAATAAACAGTTCCTGAGTGACAAGGCACGAGTAAGTCACTCGGATGATAATAAGCGTCTCACATGACAGCTGAGAGACACAACACAACCAGAATTTTTAACATCAAAGTTTCAACATTCTGCGCGGCAATGCACCGCGCTCGTCGGCCCAAAATATTCGATTTTAAACCTCTTTGTGTCCTGTAATTTTACTGGAAACTTTGCCCTTCAATCCGGAATATAGTAAAGTTTGCACACTACTGCTTGGGGGTTGAATAACTGGCATTAGTGTGGTTAAATATTTTTGTACAGTTAGAATGGGTTTTTTTTTTGTAAATTATTATGTCTACGTTTTGCCACCAACTTGTCTGCAAGTTGTTGTCTGTTTTTTTATAAACTGCTTTTACTTATAGATCAAACTAGATCTTGAACTTGATGAAAATCACAAGAAAACCAGTTCAAAAGGTTTTCAGATAATTTCACTCAGTCAGGCACAGAGAAATAATCGACTCTGGTTTTTTTATTAAAGTTTTCGCCAAGATACATTACTACTAAGTTTTGAAAGGTAACCGAAATGTTGTTCTCAGCTGCAATCCAAATACCCAATGCTGTACAGTGTCCTCCAAAACGAGGCATCGCCCGAGCTGAAACAAAGAATAGACAGAGATAGAAATAAGACGTCCTACCAGGTGGACTACTGTGAATCCGGTAAGCTCACATTTCGTACTAATCGGGAAAGGGAAAATGTGAAACAGAAATATGTTGGTCATCTAAAGATAATAAAGTTCGTGCTTCCAGAGAAGGTAAACAGCATATAAAATCCAGAGTATAGTGGAGCCCCATAGTATAACCCCCTATAGTTACAAGATCTTTGTTCCGACGCACCATAATTGGGGGATAGCGCGGGTTGCGGGAGCTAAGCCCAAGCGTTCCCATTGGGTATCTCAAGGATACGCCCTAAGGAATTTCCATAGGTCTACTTTGACCGATTCGTAGTGCGCTTCGATCATCCCGAGTGCTGAATCTATAGGGGATAATCTGCAGTTTCTAGAGCTTGCCTGATTAGTTGCCAACACCAAGTGAAAAATCAGTCGTCAACCACTTAAATGCTCCTATTCTCAGGTCCAGGTGCCAAGTTCGAGAGCCTGCAGCGGGCGGCGGACGAGTCCGGGACGGGCCCGTGCGCGCAACCGATGCGTCTGCCCGGAGACCCGTGTCGCGTCGCCCCGAAGCCGCGCAACACCGTCCCCAAGACTATATCGAAGGGAGGCGGCGCCGGCGCCGGCACCGATCCAAGGGCGAAATGCGGTGAGAAAAGCATGTTCTGATCGTGTCTTTTCTAGCTTCTTTACGGTCTATATTGTTCATAATTCGATATGCTAATCACCACCGAACTAGATTATTCAAACTTGTAAGCCAGCTTAGCGTGGGTGCTACGCCTCGCTACGCAGCGTAGCGTGGAGGGACTGCCAATATCCCGGGCGGGAGATTTATTAATAAAGCGCTTCAGCAGCAGCGGTGGGTCATCGATGGAATCGGCTGCCTTTACTTTAATTCCAATTCAGGCTCTGCGGAAAGTTCTGAAAAGAGGACAACCTTACGGAATATGGCCCGAGTGGAGCAATCCACGCTACGCTATCGGTTTTGCCTTTTAGCCACATTTACCTACATTAAAGCCTACGTGTTAATCTAGGGAACACGCTACCTCCATACCAAATTTCATCCAAATACGTTAAGCCGTTACAGTGTTGGACGGGAACAAACACACTTACCTATTTACACACAAACTTTTGCATTTATAATATTAGTGTGATGTGCTTAATTAGTTTAAAATTAAAAGTAGTAAGTTCGAGAAGATCAATTCGTCGTATTATGGTTTTAGAAAGCACAGCGGCGGTGCCACCGCTCGGCAAGACGGAGTACCAGGACGGCGTGTCCAAGCTCGGAGCTATCATCATGCGAGACAAACTACATCGGAGATAAAACAACCTCGGAATCTTCGACCAAAGTCAAATGAATGGACGGGCCCTAACTTCACAACTTCCTTAAAAAAAACAAGTCGAAACAATTGACATTAGGCTTCAATACGTCATTACAAGTACGTATGTAGTACACTAGCTTGCCCTTCGGTTTCAACCGCTATTCTACAGAAGCCAAATATTTTTCCGGTATATAAAGTACGCTACCTAAATACGAAATTTCGTTCAAACCCGTTCAGCCATTACAGAGTTGAACGGGAACAAACACACGTAAATACTTACCCACTTACACACAAACTTTCTCATTTACAATATTAGTATGATTTACTACTAGAGAAAAAGGGACGAATTGACTGAATGTATTGACTAACGTACGTCTCGCATTTTTCACAGACTGAGAGCAACTAAAGCAAGGTGAGCGCCGGTGCTAACTCTTAAATTTTTTTCCATTCATTTTACTTTTGTCGACGCTTGGAATAAATTGGGAAAATCAATAAAAAAATCATGGAATAAACTACGAATAGTGATGATAAGACGTAGTATAAGTAATACGTAGCGGGTTTGTCTATAACTTATCAACGTTTTTTTTAATTATTCAATGTGTACAATATCATAAAGACGTTTTATCATTTATTGATTATCTTCCTACTTCGTTTTTACGTCTGAACTTTTTTTGTGGTAACGAATGATGAGACTACAAAGTTTATTACCTGATGGTAAGTGTCACGCTTGCCGATAACTGTTCATTCTTGCCAGGGACCCTATTCCTGTGCGCTCGAGATTATCTCGGTCACTCTCACTCCCATTAAAGTCTAAATTAGAGAGACAGTGACGGAGATAATCTCGAGCGCACAGGAATAGGGTCCCAGGCCTTTGAACTTCAATAGATCAAAATCCTGCGTGGCAACGCACTGCGCTTATCACACTGAGATTTTAGTTGTGATTTCTTGGTAACTGCAAATGGTTGAACTAATCCTGGTGTTTGGCAAGTAAGACGTACGCAACATGGACCCTAGGGTCTAGTGAGATTTGCCCTGATGCCGGGGCACTAGAATACGGCATGAGTATCCCCTGCCTGTAGTAAGAGCCTACTAAAAGGGGACCTCTGCGCTCGGGGGTGGTTAGAGGTTGGGCTCTAACCATCTACCTAAGCGAGCCCGGGGAGGACGACAGTGTCGAGTGGCTTAGGTGTCTCACGACAGCTGCTAGCTGCCCCGGGAGGAGCTAAAGCGTGGTGCTGAAGGCTCCGGTGTGTTCCCTTGGAGATCTCGGAGCCCACGGTCAAGCACCAAGGGAGGCCACCGTTTTAGTGGGTATAATCCTACATAACCCGGCTGCATCCCAAAGCAGTCAGGAATCTTGTGAAGACTCCCACTCGCACAGAAAAAAAGGGACGACTGAGAAATGCGAGTAATAACCAGGGGATAGAGAGCAAGTGATAAAATTCGGAAATTAGGTAGTTTATGGTAGTATACAAAAAACTGCATACAATGATAGCTCCTCTGTGTAAGGGACACACACACACAAAGATGCAGAGAGAGATGCGCAGATGAGATAAACGCCAGGATGGTCTTCCAACTATATGTGTATGGTATGTTCAGAATATGGCTATTTTTTACAATATCTTATTGCAAGAAAACTCTTTGTTGTTAAATAGACGTTTATGTATAAAAGCACGTATTACAATCTGTCATGTGTGGTGCGAGCGAGCGCTCGATATGAGCTCGTCTCTCTTGTACAGGGTGGTTTCTCTCCTTTCTTCCTTCTTGTCTTCTTTCCTGGATGTTTCCTCTCGTCGGATGGGGTGTTCCTGCCGGGAGCGCGAGCGGACCGTGGTGGCGGTGCTAGTCTCGTCGTGTTGTCGCAACACGACTGCTCGCGCGTCTGATGTGTTCCGCTCTCTGGAACAATTACAGTTCAATTTAGTTATTAAATACTATCTAAACTTAAATAAAAGAGTTAAAATAAAAAATTATTATAGATAAAAAACAGAGCTCAGGTCACTATCCGCACACCCAAAAGGCTGGTGAAGTTACCTCGAAGTATTTAGTTATTAAATACATATAGGCGGAGTGGACTGACGTCAGAGTTTTAAGGACGCCCGAAAGCCTCTGATATGGCTTAACGGTATACGCTTTCAATGCACAGTACCAATGACCATGTTTTAAGGTAGTAAGTAGTTTCGTTAGCACTTATGGGCACAAAGATTGTATCCAAGTAATGTAATGTTTCTATGGCAAATACAATTTACTTAACCAACGAACTGAGGCTTAGAAAATTTAGAACAAAAGTTTTTTTTTTAACTAGGACACCTGTCTCGGAAATTAAAAATTATTGGTTGCATTCGATGAGTTTTGAGAAACTAGCTACACTACGGAAGCTGTAGGGCTTAGTTGTTGTTGTGTTTTTAATCTTCTTGAGATTTTCAATAATGAAAAAGTAGCTAATATGTAAATAATTCAGCCGTTTTAGCGTATTTTAACAAAAAAAAAAAAAAACGCATTTACTTCGAGTAACTACGTCCTCGTCGCTTAGGTGTGTTTTTCTCACCTGCTGAGTGCCATAATTCTGTCAATATCAGTAGCTCTCTTCACTTCTCCCGCTGTCACCGTCACTCGGAGCGGCGCGGGCGGCGGGCTGGCGGGCGGGGAGGATGCATTCGAAGCTGTGGTCGAGCTAGACCCGACAGCCGAGTCCCGCGACCCCGCGGCCGAGTCCCGTGACCCTGCGGCCGAGTCTCGCGACCCTACGGCCGAGTCCCGTGACCCGACAGCCGAGAGTTTAGCTGACGTATCGGAGCCGGAGGTGGACCGCCTCCGAGGGGGTGCGGAAGGTGCGCGGGGGGAGGGAGGTGAGAACGCAGCGGGTATGTGGAGGGAGGCAGTGATGACACAGTCGTCGTCTGACCCGCCAATTGTCTGGTAACAAAAGAAGAACATTGTTGCACTGATCATGGAATAATAAGATAACTCGAATTTGCTGACTCATTTGGCGTTATCATGAAGTAAAGGAGGTTTTAAGGCGAGGCAATCACCAAAAATATTTTTCATGCAAATAATCTTTGTTACGGTTCAAGACTTCGTTCGTTAGCGTAACGTTAAACGTGAGTACCAAACAGTTAACGGGAACTCTTTCTTTGTTTCTTTTAACCTAGTGTGTAACTCTTGCTAATGAGTTCAGAAACGCTGCCAGCAGACTTTGATCTAGGCTCACGAGTTCACAAAGAGTAGGTTGGCCAAGCCTTACCTCATTATAATCACTGGCGGAGTCGATGGAGTCAGGCGTGGAGTCAGTGCGTAGCGCGGGCGAGGACCCACATGCCACGCCGCTGCTGCCGCACTCCTCACTACTCCGTACCCTGGAATTGATAACAATGATTATGGTTTTCGTAACTTCATTGACCATTGTGTGTGAAATAATACGTAGGTACATTAGGTACACAATCTGGAGGCGATCAAGTCAGTGGTGTTTGAGATTGGGACAGCTGCATTGGGGCAGTTTGGTCGCGCGGTTTGGTCAGCTTTGATAATAATGATCTTTAATGCTAATAATTACAAACCACTTCATGTCCCACAAAACCTACATGTATTCAAAAGGCAACATTAATTATTTACGTTTTTGAATTGTCTTGAAGAACAAAAGTATAAATCATACGTTTGTCTGTCGTGTTTGACTCTCAAATGTCAAACATCCCGAGGAGCCAGGAGTCATTCTGCAGCGCTAGCATGCGCACCCCGAAAAAATCTTTTTGTTAAGCAAGAACAGGATACAGCTACGATTATGTATACGTTTGGCTCATTTTTCACGACATGAAGAGTAGAGAAGATTTTATGGCGGTGCGCATGCTATCCCTGCTGCCAGGAAACTGTAACGTAGTGTATATTGTTTTTGTCTGAGAGAGGAAGCGATTATTGCCTTCCAAAGGGTCAGATGCTATACGACAGTGTGGCCGAGGATGAAGCACGCCGATCTAAAATAAATCGTTTCTCTTGGCACGGAATTTCCCCCACAAGCCTTTAGCTTTGAATAGCCCAGATGGACTTTTGTTTATTGATGCTAGAAGAAGAGAATTTGTGAGCTTTTAGTACTATGGACGAGCGTGCAGTTTAGGCTTGGAAGATGTATGGTATGTTAGTAGAATGAATGAAAAGCGGTTACTGTGTAGGCCTACCTAGTGACGATGGTCATGGCGGAGGAGAGCGAGCCGGACGAGGTGTCGGAGGCGGCGTCTCGCGCGCGCCGGCTGCGAGCGTAGCTCTTGTCGCTGCGTCTGCCAGCAGAACGCACATTCTCAGGGCGGGACTTCACGATGTGTTGCGACGGCGGCGCGAGAAACCAATTTCGTGCTTCGACAGCAAAATTTCAAATGACAAAATTGTAACGACGACTAGTCATCGACTAGTCACAGACTAGCCATAGTCTCTTTGCACCGCATCTTGAAATTCTACTGTAGGCATCACGATATAAGGTTCAAAGTTCATTACCTTTTTATGGATGCGCCGCCGCCACAAAACACCCTCCGAACAGTTACTTCAGCTACGGTTATGCAACCATTTTTGCCACTGACGAATAAAGGTAGGGCTACATTAGGCCGATGCACCTAGCAGGAATGTAGATCTAGCTTTACCCAGATATTTGCGCAGAACGTGTACCGTGTAACGCAGTCCACGTTGCGGGCTGATTCTAGACCAATTGACATTGATTTCGTTAGGAAACCGTCACGCCCATGACCGACTCATTAAAAGTGAAAAAAGGCAGTAATAATATCTACTGTTTAAGAATGCAGAGCCCGGTGCTAGTTCGCTACATACTGCCGATCACCGAGCCTCTCATCCCCAAACACTGATATGAGTTTTATTCGTAGGTTCGTTTATTTACAAATCTAATGGTTTATGATAAGCAAGATGTTGTTTAATCTGTTTTCAAAATGATAGAAGACAAATGACAAGAAAAGTAGTGAAACCCTACCTATTGTTTCCATTTTTCGTTCAATAAAAAGTACTGTGTGCGAGAAATCGGAAATATTCTGAGGAATCTGAATACGTACGTACGGCTGAAAATTTTTGAGTTTTCTTCACTACGGTAATATTTACTAAGCACGTTGATAACTTTATAAATATAGAGCTCAAAGTTATCTCACCTGGGTGGCTGCACATGCCCCGGCCCTCCGGTAGCTGCAGCACCATGGAGGAAGGTCTCTCGCGACCAGACGCGCCGAATCGCGTTTTCACTGTTCTCCGCATTGGCTTGTTCTGCTGCACACCTGGAGTCAAAATATTTTAAATTAACATCAAAAAGCTAAATGTAATTTAAAACTTAAACTTGTTTGCCATCTTTGACCACACCGTCAGATAAACTGCGGTGTCAGGTTTTGTTTTGAATTTTTCATGGACGAAATTGCTACGAAAGAATACATCGATCACGCTGACTTTACTTTCTTCTTACTTCATAATCATTATCACATAAACATCAGTAATAAGGAAAGTTAAGTACTACAAAAGTCTCTAAAGCCGTGTTTGCTCAGTTGGGAGCACGCTCGCCTCATATTCGTTAGAACCTATTGACTAGCGTTGTGGCTCAGTGGGAGGATTTCCACCTTCAGAGCTGTTGTGAAGCTGAGTTGAGTTGTGGGTTCGATTCCCACCCAGGACAAATATTTGTGTGATGAACATGGATGTTTGTTCTTTCTCTGGGTGTTACTATGTATTCTATGTAAGAATTTACAACAAAAAAAAAAATGTATTTGATCAGTTAACTCAGGCTAGATGACGCTTTGTGTGAAAAACGTCCACCACCAATATTTATATAATTAAATTTAACCAGGGCGGGCCCGTACCAATGAGTTGAAAGAACACAATTCCACTGGCTTTTCGGTGAAGGAAAACGTCGTGAGGAAACCTGCATATTTCCGGAGAAGAAATTCGATGGCGTATGTGAATTCGCCAACCCGAACTTGGCCATCGTGATGGATATGGCATAATCATCCATAGGGGCTAGGCCGATGTCCCAGCAGTGGGATATTTAAAGGTTAGTGCATAAATACTACAAATGTAAAATTTATTACATTCTTGTTTGTTATGTTATGAGAAGTCAGTTCCTATTAGTTTCTGAATTCCTAGATATTTATCCCAAATCAACCTACTCAACCCCAAATCAGCATGACTCCCACTGCTGCTGGTCTTCTCTTGTATACGCCACTCTTAACGTCTTTCTCTTTACGTCTTTCGCTTGTAAGCGAGCCTCATCTATTGCCTTCCCAACTTACCAGCATCGTCTGTGCATCGGAATGGAAGCACATTTTTTTGCTTTGTTACACTTTCATTTTGTGGACTGCTGATGCAATCTGGGTGTTCTATTCACTCGCGACAAAGTTACGAGTGATAGATTTTTTCTAAATAAGCTTGCTCCGTTGCTCATATGCTCTACCAACTGACACCAGCTGTTTGTGAGTACTTACTCGGCTCTTCTAAGCAGCAGCGGGTCGAGGTGTGCAGGCGCGGAATGCGCCAGGTGTATGTACGCCTCGTGGAGCAACTCGGCCTGCAGCGTCCACAGCTCGGCCGCGCGCTCCACCAGTTGCCGCACGACGTTGATGACGTCTGCGCGCTCTGATAGCTGTTCCGCGCTAGAAACCAACAAATGGAAATGTTATTCGTATAAAAATAGAATATATGCTGCTTAGAATCTTCTTGCACGTGGAGAATGAGTGCTACTCTCTTGACGAAATAAGAAATTATTATTGAAAAGTGTTGTTGGGCTTTCGGTGGGTGCTGGGAACTACAAAGATGAGTAGCGATACCATCATTTAGTCTTAATATCTTAAATAAGAATTAATAACGAATAAAAAGTAATGCACTTTACCACAAAGTCTAAAACACTTTGTGGAAAAGTGCAATATTTTTTGACTATCACAGTCCTGAATTCTCAAAGGTTTGGTTTGGACATCATTATTTCAACTGTCACATTCCGGAATTTTTAGGAATTCACTAGATTACATCCAGCGGCTCTATGTGATAGCAAATTTCTTCGATACGTATTGATCATGAACTCCACGCCGCAACTTGGAAACTTGGTGAAACATGGATTTCATCAACTTACTTGGCGGCCTCATTTGGCTTGTTCCTATGTAGAATATTGGGCGCGAAGACAGTCGCCAGATTAGCGGCGTCCATCTTGTTCCCGGGCTGATGGGCGTCCTCGGCGTGGGCGGCTAGTTGTGAAAGGAATGAGAGCAGAGCGTTGAGGGTATCTCTGTGGGCCGCTGGAAGCAGCTGGACTATCAGCCGAAGCGCTTCCCACTGCAGCTGCCGGTTGTGAAGTTCTGGAGTGTAATGGTTATCGATAGTTTAGACATTTCTGTGTATTAAGTGTCGAGATATTATGAAATAAATAAGGTGCATGACGTACAGGGAGGTGAAAACGCTGGCAGAAGCCCGCCAAGCATGGAAATTACTCCACCGACAAGAGCTACGCTCTTAAATAATGAATGAATGAAATGAATGAATTTTTCAAAATTTTAGACGTAAGAGTTATACGAGCTAACCATGAATAATAAAATAACTATGAAGTCTGTTAAAAATTAAAAAAACATTTTGAATCTAACCAGATTTTATGTTCACTCACACAGTACGTATATAACTAGTCTACTTCAAGAGAATGGAAGAAGATCGAACAAGTTCTCGACCGTTCTTGTAATTTATTCGTAATCCGTAATCTTTTCCGAGGAAACTTACTTTGTGTCAGTAAAAACGCCTGGTACAAGTCCCGACAGAGCAGCGGGTCCGGCAGGTCCCTAAGGAACTCTTTGAGGAGGGTCGCGACGTCGTGAGGACACACCGCCGAGTCCAGCGCCGCTTCTTGACTTCGCTCCCAATCTTCACGTAACTGTAAAAGAAAGAAGATTGGATGAAAGTTTGTGTGTATGCTGGTTTTAAAATCCAATTATCGGTTAAAATTAGGAATCTATATCTACAAAGTGGAGGAGTGTTATCAAAACCTATCACCCCAACAACTACGTTATCTCCAAGAGTTTAAGAGTGACATGACCTTCTTCAAAGGTCTTTCAAGTAGAATCAACAAAGATGTTTGGATCAAACCTTTTAATGAAAGAGTAAATATAGTTACAAGTAAAGACTTGAAATTATAGCTTGAGCCAGGTGGGGGGTGAGGGCGCTAAGCGCTGGTGCAGTGTGGTTTGGAGGTGGGGAGATGGGTTGAGGTGAGGATGAGGAGGTGCGATAAAGAAAGAAGATCGAAGGGATTAACAGATCGTCTTTGAAAACTGCAATATCAAGAATCGTTGAGCTCAAACTTTTTTCTTTTTTCAGTGCTTTGCTTTTGACTAAGGGGGATATGTAGATCTCGTTATAAAATTGATTAGTAGCTATTACCCGTGACTTCATTCGCGTGGACCTACAAAAAAAAACTATGTCCGTCTCCGGTCCTTAAGCTATATATATGCAAAAAAAAAAAATGGTTCAAGTCGATTCTTTCAGCCGTTTAACCGTGAAAACGTGACTAACACCCAGACAGAGAGACAGAGTTACTTTAACATTTATAATATTAATATTTATAATATATTCATATTAGTTGGGTTTCAAGACAGCTGTCAACTTGTTTCATTAAGATGTTGCCTAACAATTTCAACTGAAAACTGGTTTATAAAATGGATTGAGAACTAAACTCATATTACCTTCCGCGCCACTTCCCCGCGCAGGCAATGTTCGAACTGCAACGGCACATAAAACTCGCGCGTCACATTCTATCTTCGTCTACAACAATGTTCCAGCAAACTTCATTTATACTTAGCACCGGGCAAAGCAAAGTTTGTAATAAATCCAAAAGTGGGTCACAATCGCGCACCGATACGAAAACATCTAAATCTGTCGATTGTTTCGTATTCTCTAAGTCAGTAATATCGAGTAACGTGTTATGATGCTTTATAGCCTGTTTATTGAGTCGATGTGCTTTAAAATGAAAGATGATAATGCTGGGTAAACTTTTTTTTTGTTTTATTGAATGGGGCTTTTTGTTTCGCAACATTCGAGCGAGCTGTTTGTGGCTTTCACGTTTCCATATTTTTCTTCTTCAAAATCCGAGAAGATATGCTCTTAAATAATTCAGTTACTGACACTAACAGTCTTGTGATTCAGCTCTAGATTTTCTAGTCTTTGATACACTTATCGCTGTAAACCGGTCACCTAATCCGGCAATTTCAAATGATAGTCATTTTCTATATATTTTACCACGTTTCTAGATTTTGAGCTCAGTACAAACTAGGGTCATGGAAAACGGAGTGGTGTCCTTTTATGGAGAGTGAAGATTGGTAGATTGAACCGATTGCATGTGGTACCTGGCGCACCCAATGCATTCGGTAATCTTTGGAAGATTTCGCTACGTCACCTATTAAAACTTGGGTTGTTCCTCACTCACTTGTCTAACTCTTTTCTTCGATGCGGATACCCTGAAGAGGCCGAGGGTGTGCAAGCCGTGCCTCCGCAGGTGTGCGAGGCACGCTGACACCAGGCCGGGGACCTTGGGCCCGCCGCCGCCTGCCTCTTCCAGCCCCGCCCAGCCCCACTCGCCCGAGTCGCACGACTCACTCTGGAAAGCACAGAAGAGAACAAAAATGGATCAACTAGATAAAACAGTGTTACATTAGTGCTTAGAGAGAACACCTATCTGCAAAGAGCCTTGTTGTTGTTGTTGTGCCAAAATGTCTTGTTTAAATGGCGTTATACATATAACATTTCAAGTTGAGCTTTTCTGACTGGTCACTCGCGAAGCATTTCTGTTAACTAATGGGTATAGCCCCTATATGAGTGAAAATAGTGAGACAAGAGGCGCATCATATCTGCATTACCAGGAGTACTAAAACCACCCCTGGAGTATCAAAATTATAATCCTAATCTTAACTAACATTATAATTCATCAAAGGAATAAAGCCGCAGTCGTATCAGGAAAAATTCCTAATACTAATTCTAAACTATCCTAACTAATATAATAATTTAGAGGAATATAGCCGCAGTCGAATCAGGACTAATAGGCTTCGAAGTATACAAATTAATACGTTCGTCTCGAGGAAAAAACGTCGCTACATTACAATTGTCAGTCCATACAAAACGTCAAAAAATGCACAAAAATGGAACTACTCCATCTAGCGAACTATAGGGAGTAGCTGTGTCTCTTTCTGGATATTTATCGCGTTATTACGGCTAAACGGCTGAACACTTGATATATATTTTTTTAATTTAATGAAATTGCAAATCTTGATTAAATTTGATGAGGAGTTACTGTATATCACAAAGGCAGACGTAGTATACCTACTTTTTTTATGTCCATGCTAACGAAGTCGCGGGTAACAACTAGTGACTATATAAGACGGTTATATAAAACAATTATGGCCCATGCAGCCATAGAGCTGTACTCAAAATTCAGGCTTGTAGCAGCAGGAGATAATAACGAGGTGATGAAATATATCTGTTTGTCCATAATTTTGTCCATTTGTGTCGTTGTTGATAAAAAGATATCTAAATATTATCATCATTCAAGTGCATTTTCATTTTTTCATTTTTCTTATAGAAAATGTTTTCCTTCTCTATTACGATGAGTATACCACCTTTGTTTGGTCATTCATCTCAAAACAGAGTGAGTCACACGTCAAAACATGCAGATTCCTTCATAAACCACCGAGCTTCCGTTACATAACTAACATCAATTTATCTAACGTATGATCAGCCGTAAAAAGTTGCCAGTCTCTGCAAGCAATATACTGTGACTACATTTGCGAAAAGTACTAACCAAAATTAAAATCAAGACGAGATATTGATTTCAATATGGTCAAGTATTTTCCAGATCTCATCTTGGTTGGTTTATTTGATTTAAAAAAATACTAGTTATATAAAAATAAAAATACAAACAAAATACCTCGTAATTTTTTATCCTTGGTTGTTTTGTCGTAATATTTTGGATATAATTTCATAAAAATATTTAATCTGTGAACTCCATTTAGATGTCGATTTCGAGATTGCAATCTCGACTGTCTATCGTCTCGATTGGGTCCGACCACTCGATGTATCTCGAACGCTAGCCATCGTGAATATCTAGAAAAATAGCGTTGAGAATGAGAAATCTCGAAGTTCGAATTTTTTTTCGAAATGAGATTGAATCTCAGCTTTTGAGAATAGGGGTCCCGGACGAATCCTTGAAAAATAATCAAGTAAGTACCCTTATAATTACAAAACAGTAAAACAGAAACTTTGTTAGTACAAAGTTCAAGATTTAGCAACACTGTAGGTATGATCTACCGGTTCTTGGAAGCGAACACGTAAACTTGTGAAGTGGATTTAAAACACGAGTACATAGTAACTATTATTTATTCTGTGTTCGTAAAACCCAACACTTTGCGCGCGCTCCCAAACAAATATTACGTTTTTATTAGCCGCCTCTTTCTTTGAATTCGCATTTTTTATTGACGACGAGCCTTTATCTGGAGCCTGTCATCGACGGCTTTTTATGCTTACGTTGAGGAATTTTGGTTGGTTAGTGGAATCTGGCATCAAGAGAATTCAATCGGCTGGTTTTTTTAAAATTTCGACTATGATTCTATGAAGTATTCTAAAGTAAAAATTACGAACGTATTATCATTTAGTTTTAGTGGCTAACTCTCATTTTCGTGGTCAGTTATGAAGCCCCTAGCAAGGACAAACAATGTCTGTTCTAGAATGTAGAACTAACAAACGGAACCTATTTTCAAGCGAACCACGGTAGAGGTCAGTTGCAAATGTCAATCAAGTTAATAGGTACGTTACGAGGTCAGAGCCACATGAAAACATCAATTCGCGGTGTTGTATTAGATGTCTGAAATTAATATACAAATATTTTTCAACCCGGTTATGGAAAAAACTTTTGGCACTATATGTAAATGTTTGAATAGAGCTTTAGCAAAACGTTGGAATGTCTCAGTAAATGTTGTAAACTCGAATTCCAATCGTCCAAATACCGGCCGATTGCATCAATACATACTATCAATATTTTGAAGCCGGCATTTTACAAAAGTGCCGGCGCCAATAATAACAAGCTACCGTGAGACTAGCGCGTCCCGCAGTTTCACGCTATGCTGCAGGAATATTCGTTTTTTGGGAGTTTTTTTTGCTCCCATGATTCTTGCTAAAGTTATAGCACGCATTTTTTCAAAAAATTTCAATGTAAAAATTACTGGATGGAAATAAATAAAAAAACGTTAATTTATCTTTAATCTAATATTGTAAATTTTTATGTTTTTTTTAACATTTTCGATTTTGAAAAAGTTGAAAAAAGTTTTAGGTTTTTTTACTTTCCTTGTTGACAAAAAAAAAACATATTTATTTGATAATTAATGTATTTTTAGCTGAAAATACTTACATTTGATTTTGTGTGAAAATTTTGAGTTGTCAACGCAAACATTTTGCACACCCACCTTACAGCTAAATCTTTGGTAAAATTTCGCAGAATACAATTATATTCGACTTAGATACGATTTTATTCGCGTATAGAGTAAGTTGTTGTGTTGTGGTTGATTGGTGGTCAGTGGTGGTTGGTGCTTACTTACTCTACCTAAAAAAATTAAATCCTTTCAGCTCCTTGAGTTGAGTGACAACAAACACACATTAGAATTTTGGTATTTATATTAGTATGATGCTGGAGAATCTAAACATATCCCCGGTGTGTCATCGAGTGGGGCGCCACCTGGTTTGAGTTGCCGTCAATTCGAGCTGGATCATAGCAACAATGACTCAACCTATGACGATTATGCTTACAAAATAAATATTATCGAAACAATCTCATCATTTTATCAGGATTGGTCCCATAGTAAATGTTGTGCATAATGATGAGTACATACGTACCTTTCAATATTGTCACATCTTTCAGTAAGACTATAATTCTTACTATTTATTTTTTACTATCTTACTATTTTTTTTTATCTATTTGGTCTCGTATATCATAGTCATAACACTCGTATCTAAGCATAGGTATAATGTATGTTTGTATGTGAGTATGTAAATAATTGTGTTTGTATATTCCTAAATTACTTGCTGACAACACAGACGGCTTGACCGATTTTGACGAGTGAGGTGTCGTTGGATTCCTCATTATGGCTGGAGTGAAATAGACAAAAATTGTTTTTTAATTTTATTATAATACTTGTTTGAAGATACTCCTTATTTCTACGATAAGAATAGAGACATGATGGAGAAAGAGTCGAGAAGATGAGACCGGTTATAATCTGTACCTATCATCTACTTATCTACGCGATAAGAAATAGGAGCTAGCTCCCGAAATCATAGGGTATTTATTGGCTCTGATTGATAATAATCACTAATAACACCAAATTACACAAACATACCCTCACTTACGATCACGTCATTTCCTTCTTCTGACGTCATCAACAACATACAGAAAAAAGTTTGACAAACGAGTTTAGTCATAATCACTTTGCAATAGAAACTATGCTCCAAAGCTATATTAAAACTACCGTCAATTCGTTACTTCCGATCTCTTTCTGTATGATTTCCTTCCGACTTAGGAACATTTTGCCAGGCGATTGCCATCTCAACTGCTTTGCAATAAAGGCACCATAAGGCAGCCAATTTCGATCGAACTATGATAGTCTATTCCTGTAGTGAATACACGGCGAGTAGCGTCATACGATAAAATTATCTCGCATTAATGAAAGCACGGAAGGCCGGCAGGTAACCCGACACCCGTGACGTCACTGCGACGTCACGGGCCCTGAACCACAGAATATATGGTAGTCTATATGGAGGTGAGGCCAGTTTGTTTAATATGGGATGATTGTCTTTGCTATGCATAGAGCTAAGTACAATTTATGGTAATCTGAATGACTTTGCTCGTAAAGTGGGTTTTATTTAAAACATTTTTACCCGACTGCTTAAGATATGCTGGTTATGTTTCTGGAGTGCATGTAAGTAAGTGCGTATGAAGTATATTCGTATCACAGATCACACTAGATACCGCATTACGAGATTCGTTATTCCTACAAAAAGTCTCATTGGCTATCTCAAGGCTACACCTACTCGCGCCTAACAATCAACCAATCAGAGTAATTTCTTATAAGTGTAATACTATTATACTGTATATTATACTGTATTATATTGTGTGTATACTGTTTGTTTTGACTGAAGTGTGGTGCGATTCGAGCGTCCTGAATGCAGAATCTAGATGTGATCTGTGATTCGTACTTATGTAAGTTGTGTATGTTGTATGTAGTCTAAACGGTTTGACCGATTTTGACGAATAAGCTGTCTATGATTCCTCTTTACTTCCGGAGTGACATAAGTGTTACTTTTGCAGTATATATATGTCTATTTTATGGCTCAAGAACTCTTCTGATTTGTAGGCTTGTGAATTTTACCGTCCTTTGTCGACGAGGACCTCCGTACCGTCTAGCAAACGAGAGAGAAAGGCAGATATATTCCTCTTTTTCTCTCGTCGGTGCTGCTGTCCGTGGTATTCAGGTGTGTTACAGTGTTAACGCTATTAAGTTCAGCAATGGTTGCCAAATTAAAGGTTCAAGTGGATCCTTAATGAATTTGAGATTTCAAAGCGAGATGTTACTATTTATTTCATTAGGAATAGATGATTAAAACCTGGTTTTACATCTTCGCTCTCAGGTTTTATCTTTGGTTTCGCGACGAGAGAAAAAGAGGAATATATCTGCCTTTCTCTCTTAAAACCTTTAGTTTTAATCATTAGTTAGCTACTTGTGTTGTGTTATCAATTGCCTTTCTACCACGCTTGTATAGATATCTGAGCAGAAAAGTCAGTAAAAGACTTTCAAACATTGTTTTTCAATTTCTACCTACGAGCAAATATTGACTATTGACTATGACTGAGAATTGTTATTCTGAAATATTTTTTTTTGTCAAATATTATTTAATATCTGTAGTTTAAGCAGTATATGTACCAAAGAACAATCTGAAATTTATGTCATAAATCTTGGAGTGTCTTGAAATATCATTTCTACAGAACGTATGTAAATACTTTTCTACATTTTTGTTCAACTAAACATGTGAGCTTTAATAAAAAAGCCAGAATAAAAAAAAACATTAAATTGAAATTGTTGTTACTGAATAACGAGACGAGCAAATCATCATCATGTTAAGCGTCACGCTTGCCCAAAACAATTCAGTGCCAACCAAAATGTTAAACTTCAACAGCTCAAAATGACACGCGGCAATGCACTGCGCTCGTTACCCTGAGATAAGATATTAAATCTCTATACCCAGTAATTCCATTGCATGTTCCACGATTCACTACGCCCAGTAATTTCACTGCAAACATTGCCCTTCAATCCAGGCATAGTAATGTCTGCAAACAACTGCTTGGCGATTGAATAACTGGCAGAGGTGTGGTACTTTCCCAGGCGGACAAAAGAGTCCTACCACTGCAAGAACTGTTAGTTTCCTCTATTTTTTACGACCGTTATTTTATCCATGTCCCAGCCTCGGACGGTATGAGTGATGCCAGTGTGAGGGTTCACACTGGCATCACTCATAGGTCGTACACGAAATCACGGAATAGTCAAATCAATTCGAGCAACAGCAAACATTCCACCGTTTGTTTACATCCACCGCTAGATGAATGTCTTAATGATGGCTGTACCATCAGACGGTCTGTCATTAGAGGAGTAATGTAAGATTGGCGGCTGTCATAGCAGACGCCTACGGAGCGAGTCTACGTGCTGTCTGGAGCGTACACCTGCAGGGGCTTCGATGAGGAATGCTGGCGTAGTTGCTGGCTTACCTTCAGGTTTGTTTGAAGTTAATGGTGGAGTTTAAAAAAACCGGTTGATCTTCATCTAGAGGCTGACATGAGTGCCCGACTAAGAAGATCGCATACTAGTGAGGTGACAAGAGTTTCCAGTTTGGATCATATTTTGTTTGTGATTTATCAGAGAGGTCATAGTTGATAAGGCTATGGGTCGTCAAGCCGCTTAGGGATCACAGAACGCTCACTGTTTCCTAAGAGAACGCTGCGGCACGTCCTCCAGTGATTCTGGTCACAGTTTTGTAGATAGAGAGTGAATTTCCAAAAACTGCATGTTCTGTCTTTCTATCACAACATCAGTAAAATTGTAAAGAATTATTCATTTTAATATATTGTATACTTAGAATAGTCTTAGTTATTCTAAGCTTTTAAAGGAGATGTTCTCTAACCAGGCTACTGGCTGTACAAATAAGGACTTAATAGAGAAAAATATGGCGAACAGAGGAAAAATACAAAAAAAAAACAAAATAGATCCCACAAAAAGCACATAATTTATTTTAAAAAAAAATATTGCAACCCCCGTTTTTAATTTTTGCACCATTTAATGCAGGAAACTGCATACTGCACACGTGGTAAAAAAAAAAAAAATTTGACATTACCATGACATTGAAAGTGACCAACTCTGGCCTTGTGTCAGTGTTGCTACCTTAGTCCTTGAACGCCTGGATAGATCTTTTTACTACGGGATAAATAGCAAAATCGTTGTAGTTTTTTTACACACTTTCTGTTGTTTCTTTTTTTGTGAATTTTAAAAAAGAATGAGCTTAATATAAAATTAATAATACTTATTAAAAATAATCCCTTCTAACATCTTAAAAATGTTGTAATAAAATGTCCTTGCTAAATGTTACTTTTGGCAAATGAGCTGCGGCAGCACTGGCTTTCTTTTACGACATTCGCAACCTCACAGTCAGCTGATCTTGACAATGACAGTTAATAACTACCAACATGGCATGCGTTTCACGGCGCTTAATATTGCAATAAATCACAACGGAAAAAAATGTTGTGCTTTTTTTCCAGTGATTATTAACGAAAACAATCTACTGCTTCAAATTAAGATATATTTCTTCAATTTTATGGTGTGTTGTACATCACATAGCCGAGGCCCTATGCGAAAAAAAACATCTCCTTTCCATTCTAATTTCCACAGCATAGACGTTTCACACTAATAGGTCCCCACTAGAATCCCATTAGAATTCGACCGTG
Organism: Apocheima hispidaria; assembly: GCA_947579745.1. NCBI lineage: Eukaryota > Metazoa > Arthropoda > Insecta > Lepidoptera > Geometridae > Apocheima > Apocheima hispidaria. Next base: position 17,467,382 of record OX388144.1, read on the forward strand.
TCGGGGATCGGCCATGGAACATACACGAAGACCACATAATTAAACTCACCCACAGATAGCACAAGATTCCGCAACGCGCAAAGCTTCTAAAATATTAATAACTAGCTGCGCCCCGCGGTTTCACCCGCTATTCTACAGGAACGGTTAAATTTTTCGGGATAAAAAGTAGCCTATGTGTTAACATATACTACCTCCATACCAAATTTCATCTAAATCCGTTTAGCCGTTACCGAGATGAACTGGAACAAACACACTTCCATACTTACACACTTACACACAAACTTTCGCGTTTATATTAGTGTGATTAGATTGTAATCTAATTAGCCAGATTATACAAAAAAATATGTAAAGAACCAGTTTCTCGACGCTTAGTTAAAGGCATAAGAAGACCTTTGTAAATGGATCACAGAGGTAATCAGAGCAACATGACTAATATAGGTACTACTCATATGTTATAAGTGCTCACAGTTTTTCCTAAAATTTAGGTAAATAAATGTTCTATTTTGAGTGCGCCGCCGTAACGAACAATGTAATTTATTTTAGCGCCAACATTGTTTCTAGTTAGTTTCAGCTAGAAGTCGAACATCAGCACGAAAGTAGGTATTTTGGTGGAAAATCTTGGAAACTCAACGCAGCTGGAGCTCATTAAAACTGCATATTGTTAAATTAAAATTTAGAACTTTTATCGTTATGTTTGGATTGGAAATTTTCAGACAACGTATATCCATCGGAAAATCGGAGAACTGAAAATATGTGGTATATATTAATCATATACCATCATCATCATCACCATTGAAAGTAGCGGGCAACCGGTGGAAGCAAGTGGTCCGTTGTCGGTCGGTGTGGCGGTCTAAGGGGGAGGCCTATGTTCAGCAGTGGACGTCTTCTGGCTGATGTCGATCATCATCAAATATTATTCATCCTAACTGATATTATAATTCAGAGTAATATAGCCGCAGTCGTATCAGGACCATTAAAGCTTCGACGGATAACAATGAATGCGTCTCGAGGAAAAAACTTTGCTTCCGCGATTCAGTACTTCCTACATTACAACTGTCGCTTTCAGCCTGGAAGAGATCGCTTTCACTGATAAGGCCGCCAGTTGTTACACTACTTTTAGGCCTCTTTTTAAATTTATGTAAAATTTTGTGTGAACAATAAAGAGTTAATCTATCTATCTATCTATCTATCTGTCAGTCCATACAAAACGTCAAAAACTTGACAAAAAAAGGATCAATGACATCTAGCGAACTATAGGAAATAACTTTGTCTCTCTGGCTGGATGTTTATCGCGTTATCACGGCTAAGAGGCTGAACGGATTTTGATAAAATTTGATATGGAGTTACTGCATATCACAAAGACGGAGTTGGGATACTTTTTTATGTCCACGCGATCGAAATCGCGGGCAACAACTACTATAAAATAAAAAATACAAAAATACTATTTACAAATTTATATTTCATGATTTTAAATAGTAAGTAGTTTTACCTATATTACTAAACAAATTCAACATGACTTCATTTATTACTTAGAGAACAGATTTTTCTTTTGGTTTTAACTAATTCAAATAGAAAACAGTATTTTTGATGTATAATGTTAAAAACATAGTCCAAAGACAGTAATACTTAAGAATAAGTGCTTTCATCTGTCCGTGTGAACAAAGAATTTTGAATATGAGCAAAATTGGTCAAAAGGATGGAGGATGGAGGTCGTGATCGTAGTCGTTGTGGTCGTGGTCTTCTGACCATTCGTCCCGAACTGAGAAATTGAGATTGTGCAAAAATTTATGAGTAGCCCTCGTTGCTTGGCCTCTATTAAAACACTTAGCCATATCAGAGGCCTTCAGGTGGCTTAAAAACTCTGACCTTAGGACTATCTCTCTAGCTAATTAGTCAACAAAGGCCTCCCCAATATGAGGGATGGTGCCATAATCCCCACGCTTGGCAGTCGATTTGATGATCGAAGGACGCTCACCGCTTGCTAAGAAGATGCTGCTCCCTGTCCTCCGTTGGTTCTGGTTGCAGTTTTACATATTAGGGTCGAGTGGCTATCTACTTGGCCTATACAATCTTACTTAGTTATATTTATAAAATTTTCATAAGTTCTGCTAGTAATCTGTAAAAGCTGTCCAGTGGCCTACAGAACAGTTTTTTTTTTTACATTTAGTGTGAGCCTGCTCGAGCTGGCTGTGTGACATAGGCCCAGGTGCAGGCGCGTGACGGAATCACGGCGCGCCGCGCGCGTCCGCGGACTATTTCTGAACGCTCAAATGTCGCATCACAAACATGCACTTTCAACCACTTTAATCTTGCTGTTAACAAAATTTCCTAAGATGTTATTGCAAAAGTCCGATTTTGTCCGATTTATTGCGAATCGCCAAACTAAATAAAATTTACAAAGATTTATAAAATTATACAGAACGATGGCAGAACGACTCAGAGCCCGTACCGCGACTGCGAGGTCCATATTGCTATGGCTGTAAGGTCTTGCCGCCGACGTAGAGAAGTATGGTCAAAGTTATTGAGCTCGCTTGCCCGACTGCCCAAGAAGATGTTATTGTTGTTGGAGTGTATGTAAGTATGTGCGTTCCTATAATATTATTATAATTGAGGTGACGTTTGATTCCTCTGTATGTCCTTAGTGACAAAATCTTTATTTCGCAGTCGTGAATGTAGTTTATCTATTAACTAGCTGATGCCCGTGACTTCGTACGCGATGAAGCAATGAATGTTCACAATGAGAGTTACACTCTGCCTACAAACTGCTATGGAGTTTGGCAGAATCAGAAAAAATGCTATGTATGTTTAATTATTGAGAAAAAATTTAAAAACAAAAAAAAAGCTTTTCGCGGAGGGTTAGTACAAGCCTTGTCCTGATTACGTACATAACAAAAATAAATCATCAGAATCGGTCAAACCGTTTTTAAGTTTTAGCGAGACTAAAGAACGAACTAACTAATTTTACATGTTACATGTTGTATGGCGTGCTACCATTTTCAATGTTTGATGCATGGATAATTAATTACTTTTACTGACCTATAATCTCTCACTGGGGTATTGCGATTTTAAACAGCCACACGTTCAAAATAGACAATACGACTCGCGCAGTTGACGGCACAAACTTTTAAATTCAACAGATGTCTATTGATAGACTTTATTGTCTATTTTTATAGTCATTGTGATTTATTTCTGATATAAATAATGCCGTTGTATTTTCGAAATGTACTACTTACGTACAAATTTTCTAAAACATCGAGTTAAAGGCTCGAAATTATCGTAGAACAATTACAAACAATATACAAACATACATACATACGAGTGCCTACTTTTTCCCTCAAACTCTGAGAGTTTCGCTTCGTTCAGTTACCATGCTATACTAGCTCACAGAATTCTCCTTATAAATTTATGTCTTTGTACTAGCTATTAATCGACCGAGCGAACGAAGTGAGCGGTGTCTTTGCAAAAACTGGCAAAATTTGCTTTCATTTGTCCGTACGGATGTTGGTACTTAAATTACCGGTCGTATTTTTCAAATAACTTTGACGAAACTTGGCATACAGGCTCTATCATTTCATAGAACTTTCTTTTCGTCGGCAATTTTAGATTGGATCCGGTATTTCCCTCAAAAAAGGTAGGAAGTTTCCTGCGGCTACATTTACCTGCCGATTTATAATATTTGACAGAAACATTTGGTTCTTAGTTCTAAACACAGAATTCTCCTTATAATGGTTCTAAACAAGAATTTCGAATATGAGCAAAATCGGTTTAGAGGTTGCCAAAATATAAGGTCGGCAAGATATAGATATAGGGTCGTCAAGATATAAGACGATCCGTCCCGAACTGAGACTAGACAGACAAATTTAGATTGTGCAAAAAAGATTGTGGTCGCGATGTCTACTGTTCGCTGAACTACTAGTAATAGATTGATCGAGTAGTACGTGTAATCGCGTTAATGTAATTCGTCTTATAGATGTGGGGGATGGCAAATTGGCATACACTGTCATGATGGAATCTCTCGACGGGTCATTTGGCGCGATTGATGTAGTGGCAAATTTCAAGACGACGTTCATTGCAACTCGTGATAATTATTTCCAGCAAAAAGCTTGCTAGCGGCAATAGCAAAATATATTTATCTAGATTCCACAATATGTACATCAGTGTGTATCACCGTGAAATTCCACTCCAATCCACATTGGCAATTATCCATGTTGAAGCCGTGGGTTTGTCCCACAGTAAAACTTAAAACAACTACAAAGTAAAACTTTGAAAAACTGTGCGAAAGAGACGATAAGTCATAAAGTTGTTTTTTGTACGTATTCTTTTTTACACTAAACCCCATAACAATGCAACACAAATTCCTTCACAAAAAACAGTTTGATTACTTAGAGACCATTAAAGTTCTAAAGCTAATCCAAATGATCAAGCTCACTTCCAGTTGGCAGCGTACCCAGCATGTTGTCGGAATTACAACGCTGCATGGCAATGCTCATACATTGGGTCAGATAAACACAAAGTGCCACTCACAGTTTTGAACTTTTATAGTTCATTGTGCGCGGCAATTTACGGCGCTCGTGAGATATTCAAATTATGTTAAATCTCTTTATGTTTAGTTATTTCACTAGTAGCTCAGTAATGCTTGTACACTACCGCTTGGCGGTTGAATAACCTGCAAAGATGTGGTTAATCCCCAGGCGGAATCTGTAAAAGAAACTAACCTACACTGTTATAGGACACGCGGCGTCAGTTTTATGTGATAGAAGGGTATGAATATGATAACTTACATCGTCCCCTTTCTCAAGGGCACCTAGCGAGGCGAGAGAGGCGCGGGAGCCGCCGTGCTGCGCGCGGCGCAGCGCCCGCTCCGTCTCCACGCACTGCGCAAGTGGCACGCCGAATACGCTGCCACTGGTAGACTCTGCGGAACATACGACAGCTACTTAGAACAACCATTGTAATAAATACCATCGGTACACTAACAGAAAAAAAATACGAATGTGACTGTGTTTCAGTTTTTCTGATAAACATTTCTGATTAAACCGATCTTCATGAAGACGGAAAGAAAATAGTTTTTATTTCGTAAAAACTGTTAATCTAGACCAGCCATAATCAAAGTGTGCTTCGTGGAGTCCAAGGGTTTCGCAAAGCCTCTGTGGGGGCTCCAAGAAAATAGAGGTCGTAATGAAAAAAATAAGATACTGAAGGGGTCATAAAGTTAAAAAAAAGAGTAGTAGTGGAATGCGTAATATGAGAGAGCGATGATGCTAATGATAATGTAATGTAATTATTAATAAAGATTACACATAAAACCAGTTTTTGAATTTGAGGGTTCCGGCAAGTATTTCGTTATCCAATAGGGTACCGTAGCCAAAAAAGTTAGAGAACCGCTGATCTACACAATCACATGTAAAACCACGGCGGTATTGTTCAGCCGCTGCCCGCGCCGTACACGTCCGGGAACGATCGCTAGTGTTCTCCAAAGGCCATTCTATTCTGGTTGTGCTATTCGCAGCGGCCTATAGTTAACCTCACAATAGAAGGTGTTCCTTGCGATTTATTTAGACGCCACGCGTCATGCGCTTGTGTCGTAAAATTAGGTAGTGATATGGAATTGTCGATAGTGTATATCGATACTTTATCGATATAGCGAAAATTATGATATAACTCAGTTACTTATATCATAATAAAAATAAAATATTAATAAAATACAACTATGTTGTACTATTTATTACACAAATTAATTTATTTTAATATTCATGCATAACGCTGCATAGGCAGGCCTCCCGACGACATTGTCGAGGTCGCAGGCAAACAGCAGATTGTATCTCGACAATGCCAGAAGCCTGAAGACAACTTCAGGCTTCTGGCTGATGATGATGAAGATTATGTTATTCATAACCATGTTGTATAGAGGTACAATTAGTAATTCCATAGTGCCACGACAAAATTAATTCCAAAAACGTAATTTGAATTACGAGTAGGTAAGCGTAACAAAACCACGTAATTAATGAAGATTCTCAAATGCACGATGTAATCGTATCGTCATCTCGTTTCCGCGGTTATCACTAGCTCGAGCCTGTGGATACAATTTCGCGTTTTACAGCACAACCGGATAGATAGTGACGCCAGGGGCAATAAAACTTTTTTTATCATGTGAATGAGCTGATAAATGTTAAAGCGAAGTGAGTTTGAAAGCCGTAACGTATGGAATTTCCTAGATTTTGCAATAAATCATTTTAACAGCACAATAATGCGATTATACGTTATTTTAATTCTATTAACTTGATTTAATTGTCTTGCCCTAACATTCATTTAACGGATGAAATGTTTGTGACGCCCACGTGGTTTTACCACTGTATTGTTTACTTAAGGATTATTATTCTCAAATTGCTAACTGCGCTCCCGGTTTTCCTCGCGTTATTTTTCGCAACAATATTTCCTTGCAAAATTTCAACACGTTCGGTTCAGTCATGAAAAGGGAAAAAATCGATTAAGGAACATGCATTCATTTACTTTTAAATTTATTAGTTACTTCTTGGTATTAAGTGTGTAAAGAATGTCGATAAAAAACCCAACCCTATTTTTAGTTTTATTTTTTAATTCTAACTCAAATAGAAAATTTGTTACTTTTCTATATTTTCCGTCTTATATTTTGGCAAGTCCGAGTGTAAACAAAGCGATATTTACATTTAAGATGTTCCTAACGTTAGCGACAAAAACATTCCGGACCAGTGACTCACTGATATCCAATAGTTTTCGCAAGATATTTTTTGTAACAACCTTGTTACTGTTATATGACTAATTTCAGACTATTTAAAGAGTTGGGCCATGAAGTAATCGATTGGGACACAGACGTATAATATGTCTGTGGATTGGCGGGACGGAAGCAGACACTTGTAAAAAAAAAAAAAGCGCAGACAGAGTCATGGCGACAGAGTAGGTTGTTTTAGGTAGTGTAGGTCATCTACGCAAATGTGGATAAGTTTATGTACTCCCAGACTCCCACTACCACCATCCCTACCGGCTCTTAGACGTCCACCGCTGGACGAAACCTACCCAAATTAGGGTGGCAATTGCCATAATCCCCAAGCTTGGCAGGAGGCTTAGAGATCGCAGAATAATCAAATTCACTTAGAGGACGCTGCTGTCCGTCCTCCTCTCAGTTTTAGAAGTTTTAGTTTAGTTTCAGTTCGGGTCCAAGCTATGTAATTTGATCTTAATTTAAAAAAGCATATTGTACCCTAAACAAGCTATTTCTGATAAAACCTGTATCCATCTAAGCAACATGACGTCATGTGTGTTATTATTATGTTATAAGCCTCGTAACAAAGGCTACCACGCATCTCAACAATCAAAGCATTGCTATGGAGTAAATAATCATGTTGCTAATGAGACATCATTTATATCGACAGCGGGCCTGATATGTTAATTAATATTTTAAAAGAATTGTCCCGTTTCTTGTATTTTAATATCGCCTTTTTAATGACCAAACATTCTGAAGAATAACAAAATGAATTAAGAAATAAACATGACCCACATAAACGTGATAAGGAAAATCAAGTGCGAAGTACTTTTGTGAGAAAACTCGGAATTGGATCAAGTTCAAAACGTACGAAACGAATGTGTAAACATCGCTTCAATGAATATTGTACTTTTTGTATATATTTTCTGTGAGAATTATGTAAAATAATTTTATTGTACTTCCCCAGAAATTGCCGACACTGGTAAGCATAAGCGTTTGATACTCTTCAATTGATCCTGATAGGTCATTACTTGCGCGGCTGTACTTCTTTATCAGCCAGAAGACGTCCACTGCTGGACAAAGACAATATGTCATTTGCATCCACCGGTTGCCCGCAACTTTCACAATATGTCAGTCCACCTACTGGGAGTCCTTTGTGGCTTTTGAGGGTGAGTTCTGAGGTCGATGTCCCGAACTGCGACCTCACGACCTTATATCTTGACAATGTCTTGACCGATTTTGCTCTTATTCAAAATTATTGCTTAGAATAGAGTACCGAATGTTTATGACAAATATTATTAAAATTGGCCGGCCAATCGCGCCGCAGCAAATTTCCTCCCGTTTTGGGGAAAATACCCCATAAATCGAAAATCGCCGACGATAAAAAAATCTATGAAATTGTAGGGCTGAGGTTGTGCAAAAAAGTTTGTGGTCGCAAGGTCTAGAACTACTAGTGTCTTGTTCTTAGTCTTATTCCAGATGGGGGGGATAAGTACTGCACTGACGTCCTGCAAGGGGTGTATTGTATATTGCCAGCGACTACCCGAGCCAACCCAGCTCCTTGAAATAACGGAGCGGGGCTCTGGGCCGCTGACATAGCTACTCCAGTGATGTAGATGAGACCAAGTCAAGTTTTGTTTTGTTATTTAAAGCCAATATAAATGTCTATTTTCGTTTATGGTGTCCAGTGTTCTTGTATAAATAACGCCTTCCGCCGCTAACTCGGCCCGATTGGTTCTCGGATTCTCACATGTAGCAGTTCTACCGATCTCTAAACCCGAATACCTCAGATGATCCTGACTCACTAGCCCATTTGTTTCACAAAGACACCGAAAGAAAAAATGCCAATAAACCGATTCTAACCACTGAAACTTTCGTCCACGAAACTTGACGTGGCGGTTTTCAGCTCTGTGTCCAGTGAGTAAAGTCGAAAAGAGATGACGATAGAGCTCTTGTGTTTATGTGTGCATGAACAATATATTGGGCAGTGATGACGGATACTTTTCACGTACAACGAAGCCTGAACACTATTTTTACTCGTTTGTGTATACGACTCGGGTACGGCGCTAACTAATTTCGAATATTCATAATTTAATATTATTTTAGTCATTAAAGTGAGTGTAGAAGTTGACTAACTGCCAAGGACTGGGCTTTAGCCCTGTCTCGCTCTCGCGACATGATACGGACAATGACGCCAGCCCGTTTCACAACAACTACACTAAGAAAACTAAGAGGAGTAATTGAAAATTTGTTGTCAATCTATTCTGTCCAATTATTAATAGTTACTGACCTATTACTTAAGAGAGTACCTATTACTTGTTACTTACCAGAGAAGTCCATAAAAGTTACACTTGTTTTGAGCCCAATAGTGAACAATAAGCTGCCAGGGCCCGTACCGTGTGGTGCTTATTGCGATGATGTTTAGGCTCAGCCGAGGACGCTATGCGACCATACACCTTATCGCGCGGCGATACGGTTCGTGGTCGCGCAGCGTCACCGGCTGAACCTAACAATCATCGCAATAAGCACCACACGGTACGGGCCCAGGTCGTCTAAAACGCTGGCGTATAATATTTATCGAGCAGACGTATTACGGTTTTGACAACTTTAAATGTTCGCATTCATATTTATGCTAACTAGTAGTTCGCGGCGAACTGAGACCTAACGACCCCCTATATCTTCACAACCCCGGGACCGATTCAGCTCATATTCGAACTTAAAAATTCTATTGAAATGAACTACTTTCCTACAAAATTTCATGAAGATCGGATCAACGGTTCGCAAGTTATCATCGGACAAATATACACGCAAACATACAAACATACATACAAATGCCGATTTATCCCAAATTTGTGTTCGCTTCGCTCGGTCAATAATTACATAATTAATTTACATTTGACATGACACTCGAATTATTGTTTTTTAGGTATTTACATTTAATTTAATTAAGTAAAGAAAATATCTACATAAATAAAAATAAAATTGTGAAGAACGCTCTGTTCAAAATAAATTTCAGCGAAAGGACTCCTTTGCAAAGTTTGCCTGGGGTGTAACATACCTTTGTCAGTTATTCAACCGCCAGGCTGTACCACGCAAACATTATTGTGTCCCGCATTGGAAAGGCAATGTTTCCAGTTTTGAAATTACTGATCATAAAGAGTTTTACCATCTAATATATAATTAATTATCTCCGAGTGACCCGCGCAGTGCTTTGCTTTGTTACGAGCAAGCGTGACACTTAGCATAAAAAATAGTTTTAATAGTTTAGCTAGGAGTATAAAGATATTCATAAAACATGTTTTTTTTTTGTGGAATTCGGTGACGGAGCAAGTCGCTCACTTGATGTTAAGCTTCACGCCTGCCTATAACAGGTCAGTGCCATCCAGAATTTTGAACTTTAATAGTTCAAAACCATGAGCAGCAATGCACTGCGCTCGTCACCATGAGATAATAGATGTTAAATCTCTTTATGCCCAGTAATTAAACATTGACTTTAAATCCACAGTAATGTTTGCGCACTACTGCTTGGCGGTTGAATAAATGGTAAAGGTGTGGTGCTGCCATAGGCGGACTCTGCAGAATAGCCATACCGCTACAAAAATATATATTCAATATTAAAATTAAATATTCGAACTAAGTATAACTATATCTTTACGCTGAATGGTCGACATTTTACATATCAATACATATTTTACACCCTAATATTGTTTAAGTCACTCACTCCTATATAAGTCATATTTTCTCAAGGGATTTGTATTACGACAACCAGCTGTGAACGATTACAGATTTATAAAAAAATATTCAGAGAATGTTGTAAGAAGACGACTATTTTCGTTCAGTATGCGGAATCAATTCTAGAAAATGGGATTTTGTTGTGGCATGCATCTCTTGAATTTTTCCTGTTAGTTGAAATGCGCGTCAAATAATTTCACTTGCAGGTGTTGTCTACTCGGTAACAACGTCTGCAACTGTTATTATAAATAAATAAATTAATCTGGGACATTTTTGCACACACGGTCATCTGACCCTAAACTAAGCAAAGCTTGTAATATGGCTGCCAGAGACTGATAGATACGTACATATATATTTTTAAATACATACATAAATAGATATTAATACCCCAGACATAGAACAAACACAAATGTTCATCACATGAATGTTTGTCCTAGATGGGAATCGAACCCACACCCCCATACACAGAAGGTAGGTTCACTACCGACTGAGCCACCGGGGCAGTCAGTTATTGGTTACTGAAGTATTGTTAATTCTCTGGGAATCCCCGCATCTAGGTCAGGTGTTTTAAATTAGCGCTAACCCACCTGAAGACCACGGAAAGCGAGAGAAACTACGACGAAAATATATTTCTCTCCTCTTACCTGTCCGTTCACGAGAACCAAATCCATCCTTTAAGGTGCTTCGTTTGAGTCCGCTAGGTAGGTAGGCGCCAAGAGATGGCGCTGTCGTTGAAAACTCAATTGAGGTAATCTGCCCCAGTTTTAATTCACTTTGCGACCTCTTACTATTGTTATAAACACATCTCAAAAATAATAGAGCCCATTAATAGCTGCACTCGACTGAAAATTCAAATAATCTTCAACGCCTGTATGCACGCATGAACATTACGCACACATGCGAATTCAAAACGGTTACAAGCAAGTACGAAATTTCGTTGCTCTGAATATCGTCTCGGTGGCCGAAGTCATCAGTTTGATTAGGTAGCGCTCGTGAGGTTCCGGGTTCGAACCCCTAAAATTAGGTAGTATTATTTTTTATAATTTAATTTCGAGAATACTATTTATTTTAATTTTTGCTGTGGGTTTCTTGACAAACAAACTTATTCAAAATTAGTAACGAAACTTATAAAAGTATATATCTACATAAACCTAATATTGTCACACAAATATTTAAAATGCGAAAGTTCGTGTGTAAGTGTGTAAGCATGTAAGTTTTTTTTTTTTGTTATTTGGTGACGAGACGAGCAAGTCACTCAGCTGATGTTAAGCTTCACGCTTGCTCATAACAGTTCAGTGCCACCCAGAATTTTGAACCTCAACAGTTCAAAACCATGCGCGGCAATGCACTGCGCTCATTACTCTGAGATATTAGATGTTAAATCTCTGTGCCCAATAATTACGCTGGAAACATTGCCCTTCAATCCGGAACACAGTGATGTTTTGCACACTACTGCTTGACGATTGAATAACTGGGTCCCTGGAATAACCCCATATCGGGGGTTCTAAGGGCACCGAGTCTGGTACCTTCCGAACAAATTTTCCACTTTTTTTCGTTTTTTTTTCAAATTAATTTCGAATTTTACATACCTAATACCTAATGAAATGAACCTAATGAAATATGCAATACCCAAAAATGTTGTGTTTTCCGCGTCGATAGACATTATTCTGCGACTAAAAATATGGATTTCAGACCCGGGTTAGATTAATTTAGTCCATAGTAGGTACTGTTGTTTGTTATTTGTTATTTTGTGTGTACACAACACACAAAACTAACTAATAGGTAGGTACGTAGGTAGGTAGGTTTGTTGCTTGGTTGGTGGCTAGGTAGGTATTATTAGTATAATGTGCATATTTTGATCGCGCAGCACGAAATATTCAAGATTTTCATATACCTCTATCTACCACCTTACCACCTACCTATATAGGTACCATACCTATATAGGCACCTTTTACAAAAAATCTATTATTTCACTAAGAAGGAAGTTTTTCAGAATTTTTTCAATATTTTTCCCGGGATCAGTGAGCGTGCGCGCAACGAGATCATACATAAAAATGCATTCATCATCATTATTGAGGTGAATTTTTTTCCCGAAATTTTGCATTATTTTTCCTGGCACTGATGGAGCGCGCACCGAGCCCCATACTCAGAAATGCTGAATTCCAACAAATTTTAGATATGGGGTTATTAGTTAGTCACACCAAAATGCGAAAGTTTGTGTGTATGTAAGTAGGTATGTTAGTATGTAAGTGTGTTTGTTCCCGTTCAAATCTGTAACAGCTGCACGGATTCTAATGCAATTTGGTATGGAGGTAGCCAAATTTAGGTATGGTAGCCTCCATACCAAATCTCATCCAAATCCGTTCAGCCGTTACAGAGTTTATACCGCGGGTGAAACCGCGAGGCGTGGGTAATGGGTAAGAAATCTCGGTACGATATGGAACAGGCTGATGATGATGATGATGAATTTTAAATCTATGACCGAATCACATGCGAATTCAAAACGGTTACAAGCAAATACGAAATTGAGTACCCGATTTTCGGCATTCCACCTATCAGATCGACTGGCCGAGCGGTCGAGTGGACGGATTTTCATTATGCTTCGTTTTGTAGTGTGTATCAATGAGACGAAGGTCCCCGGATCGAATCCTCATTTGAAAATTACTGTTTTTGTAGATTTTTGTTCCTTTTGTGCTATTTTTTTACAGAATAAGTTATCAAACAACACAACAAACACCACACACAAAACTAACTAACTAATAGGTAGGTAGGTAGGTAGGTAGGTTGGTTGGTTGGTTGGTTGGTAGGTAGGTAGGTATTATTAGTATTATGTACATATTTCAATCGCGCAGCATGAAATATCCAAGATTTTCATATACCTCTATCTACCACCTTACCACCTACCTATATAGGTTCCTATACCTATATAGGCACCTTTTACAAAAAATCTATTATTTCACTAAGAAGGAAGTTTTTCAGAATTTTTTCATTTAGGTTATTAGTTAGTCACACCAAAAATAAATATTATAAAGAGGAAAGATTTGACTGCCCGTTTGGCCGCTTTGAATAGGCTCCGAAACCACTGAACCGACCCGAAAAACCCCCCGCTGCTGGGCAGCCTTTCAGCCCTCCTTACACTTCCTTCTTTTCTGCAACTTGACGCAAATAGAAGGGTTCTGCGTGTGCATTATAATTTTCATTCCCTCGTCAAACACCCGTGCGAAGCCGGTGCGGGCTGTAAAGGATTCAAACAGACAGACGGACAGACAGACAGACAGACGGACATGACAAACTTATAAGGGTTCCTTGTAGTACTACGGAACCCTAAAAATGTATAAATGGTTACCTATGTCAAAGTCCTCAAAATATATATTTCGCGAGGCTGCGCGGGCCGCGAGCGGCCCGCGGGGCGGTCCTGCAGTTGGGTATGGCTGGATCGTTTAGGTCGACTTGGGTAAGAAACCTCCATACGGTAGCAATTTGGCTAATGATGATGATGATTATGGTTAAAATCTATGACCGATAATGAACGTCACAGTTTGACGGGTAGAAATCCCCCCATCGCCATGAAAATGGGCAAGAAGTCTCGATACGTTAGGAAACGTGCTGATCATGATGATGATGAATTTTAAATCTATGACCGCAAATGAAAATCGCAGTTGGAAGGGTAGAAATTTCCCCCATTGCTATGAAAAATGGGTAAGAAATCTCGGTACGATAGGAAACAGGCTGATGATGATGATGATGATGATCCTTAAAATCTATGACCGTAAATGAAAATCGCAGTTGGAAGGGTAGAAATCCCCCCATCGCCATGAAAATGGGCAAGAAGTCTCGAATTATATTTTTTATTTATAAATTAGGTAGGTTGGCACTTACGAAACACCTTCGCCATGATAATATTTCAGCCGAGCACGAACACGTTTCGTGCTCTTTTTTTGGCCAGAATATTGATGGCGTCTATAGCGCAACGATGATGTCTGCTGCATTCTATTATAATTATGTACGTTATTATTAGGTTACTAGCAGCCCGCCCCGGCTTCGCACGGGCACCCAACAAAAAAATAAAAACCATAATACACACACGAAAACCCCTCCACCCGCGTCAAGTCACAAAAAAAAAAAAATATTAAGAAAGCCGAAAACCCAACAGCGAAACAATTTTTCAAATCCGTTCAGCAGTTTCGGAGCCCATTCAATGCAAACAAACAAACAAACAAAGAATCAAATCTTTCCTCTTTATAATATTGGTATAGATAGATTATTCTATCATCATCAATAGTTGTCGCAACGCACGCGATGTAAAGGATATTTTAGGTATTTTTTTTACATCTTGGGTTACATTATTCGAGTTTTAGTAAGGATCCCAATTTTTTTTTAAATAAAATATAGTATAGTATAGGGATAGTGTAGCTTCCCAACAGTGAAAGAATTTCCCAAATCGGTTCAGCAGTTTCGGAGCCCATTCAATGCACACAAACAAACAATCAAATCTTTCCTCTTTATTATATTGGTATAGACTATTCTTTCATCATGAATAGTTTTCGCAGTGCACGCGAAATACATCATCTTGGGTTACATTATTGAAGTTTTAGTAAGGATCCCTAATTTTTTTGAAAATATAATATAACCTATGTCACCCGGGGATAGTGAAGCTTCCCAACAGCGAAAGAATTTTTCAAATCGGTTCAGCAGTTTTGGAGCCCATTCAAACAAACAAACAATGAAATAAATAAACAATCAAATCTTTCCTCTTTATAATATTGGTATAGATAGATTAGGTAACCAAATCAAACACTGCACTGCACACCGATACCGAATCTCGCAACGTCGCAATTATCGAAGGCCGCGCGCGGACTAAGCCGCGAGGCAAGGATACCTAGTCTCGCTCACACACGCACCGACAAGCTGGCAACGTCGCGTAAACCGCGTGACGCGCGCGCGGCACAACCAGTGTACACGATTTTTGCAAGACGCACGCACACATCAATATTTCACGCACACCATGATCGCATGATTCGCATGTAAAGAACACACCACTACAATCGTAAAATTTGTCGTAATTATTGGGTTGAAAGATGGTATTTCCTAGCCATGAACATTTTAAATTATCGACTTTGCGATACTTAGAGGCCAAATTAGACCTATGTTAAGTCATGCCCAGTTCAAAATCGTAGTAGGACGCCTAAAAAGGCATCGACAGTTTTGTATGAAAGTCGTTTATCCTTAAGGTCTTTAAAATCAGACGCTAAGACATGTCAGATATTTGTAAGGGGCAATTTTTAGGAAAGGAAAGCGCTACTGATGAAGAGAGATGGAGCTAGCACGCGCTAGCCAATAAACTAAAAACCGCGATCACTTGAATATACTACTAGGGTTTCAGAGATCTGTAGAAAATATATATAATACATTTTTTTTAATGTTTTTTTGTCATCGAGAAAATTTCATGTTGTCATGTTTTCCCACTGTACTAGACGATGGAACCATAAAAAATTATCTCAACGTATGATTTTTAAGCTATATAACTAAGGTGCATTGGATGTGAAAAATGTGTTTTTTTCTCATATTTTGTTCAATTTAGCTCCATAAGACGTGTCATGTCTAAAATTTCAGATGAATATACACATGCAAGCATAGTTACGTAGCTTTTTTAATACCCACGTGCATTCTATTTTTTAAGTAAATCTTTTAAATAACTCATAAAACAGTCTCTAGTGATAGAAATATGTGAATCAGTCTTGTACGACACGAAATTAACGTTTATTACCATCTATTTAGCACTAAAATTGCTTGTAACTTTAGTTTAACATAATTTTATAACATCGTAGTTGTGATATGATTAGTGTTACAAAAATTAAAAACTTTTTAATGACAACCCCTCTTACACACCACTGACATATTTATATCTGTGGTATGGATATACGTGCTTCGTGATACCGACTACTAGCGTTATAAAGACATTTGGATTTCTCAACTATGGCGTTGATAGCCAAGTGATGGCAGTAATGTTAAGCGTTTCCAATCCTCCTTCTTAGATAGAACAGCAGAGGATTGGCACTCATTAACAGCGTCTTTCGAACACAATCTGGGGTTATTCAAGAAAAGAGTGAATAGGTACTTCTTAGGCAAGCGTGCTGATTCGGCCATCAGGTGAAACTGTGATCAAATGCACGCCTAGTCTATTGTAAAAAAATATCTGCATCTGCCTTTTAAATATCCCACGAGATATCGGCCTACCCTCGAAGAGTGATTGGGCCAAATCCGCCACGCTGCCCAGTGTTCCCAAGTGCGAGTTGGTGGATTAAAAATAAAAAATAAAAAATTGGATAATTAAATGTATAGTATTAAATATATATATAATATATAGTGGATAAATTTTTTATTACCAGGATCCTCATCGAGGCGATTCAAATCGGCACCAAAAATAAATGTCACGGTAAAGGTATATTTTATAGCCTATCAAGCGTACTAGTAAAATGCAAACCAGTGCTACGCTCGCATGTTCGTACAAAATTTAAAAATACTTTTTGCATAATATCATTCATTAATATCTAATGCTTTGCTTGGGCAGGCGTTAAAGAATTGAGCACAGTACGTACTGAAGATCTGTGCACAAGAATCTTTATTATTTTTAATTATTTTAGACTTAGATTTATTTTTATTTTCAAAATCCGCAGCCCTTGGAAAATAAAAACAAAACTTACAAATTAAAATAACTGCCAATTAAGGATTTACATTTTATAACTGGACTACTAACTACAGACGTATAATTATCTATGTATATCTGTGCGTGCGATTATGTGTGTGCGTGCGTGTATGTTTGAGAGGGTGTGTGCGTACATGTGTTTTAGTGTGAGGATGTATAAATGCAGGTATTTAAGTTACACATTTAATTGACAGTAATCATTTTAAAGATATTACTTTTAAAAATTACCTTATTACAGTGAAAGATGTCAACTAAGTTATTAAATTTCGTGTTGTAAGTTGTTCTTTGATTCTTCTATAACTATATACTCGGTTTTGGTGTAATTTTTTTCTTTTAGTTATCGGCTCTTAGACGTCCACTACTGGACCAAGCCTGAAGCCAGGTTTTGGTCTAATTAGTTATGTTACAACAGTATGAAAAACAAGAAAATTAAACATTAAAACAATACCTAGAAAAACTGCAACTAGCTAAAATAAGCTTTCTATAAACAAAACTAAATCACTTTGATATATTCATTAGTTTGCTACATTTAATCGTCAGTTCGCCACATTTATTCGTCAGATTGGTACATTCGTGAAACTGTCTTGTAAGAAGATTTATCTGCGAATATATGTTCCTTTATATTAAGATATACGATCAGATGTAGCGACGCGACGATCAGATTTATTAAAGTTTATTCGATGGGTTAATTAGTCTTGCACGATAGATGTTTGATGTTTCGCGCGATCAAAGAATTTACATTCGGTGAACTGGAAATGTAATTGTTGTTTTATTTAACTAGTGGACTCGTAAAGTTAATAAGTTAACTTCTCTATAACATTTTTGATATTAATTTTATATCTATCTAAAAAAAAAAACTGTTTCTAGGAAACAACGCAAAAAACAAATCGCTTATGATCAGAGACGTAAAATTCGGACGCAATATTCTCCAATTGGTCTAGCTAGGTTCACCTAGCTCACAGAAGAGGATATTTTTTTACTTTTTTCTCTTTTCTGAGACCTGGCTAGACCAATCGATCGAATTTTGCGAAATTCCACCTCTTTAGGCACTGAAATGAACCTTCAAAGATTCATAGGAATAACATTTATATTTTTATGAATTATGAAACTAGTGCATAAATATTTCAACTAGATTTTTTAAATTTGTTCAATAAATATGAGAAATCAGAAATGTTTTTCATGTTACGCCAATGAAACTCGAGTTGCATACTACTATCTCAGGATTTTTCGAAACTCAGCTCAGCTCTTAAAGAGAGGAAATGGTAATGGCCTATGCGAGCGAAGCCGTGCGAGCAAACTAGTTTTTGTGTTTAAATATTTATCTTATGTTCTTTTAATAATGTTTGTAAAATAAAAAACATTGTTAGATTATGTCTGTCACTTCTGAAAATATCAAAAAACATATACGAAAATATATTTTGTCTTGTCTACAAATTCTGCAGAACAGATCGCGTAGAGATGCTACGTCGCGTAGAGGCTACAATATGCTACAGCGACCCCCTACGGTCGTAGCTCGTCTAAACTGGAAACTTTAAAAAAGTGTTAGCTTATTATATTATTGCTCTTGCGTATGTTTACGTACCTACTACTACCTACTACAATTACCTATTTCGCTAAACGTATCCACGTACGTACGTATCCAAATTCATGCTTTCTCTTTAACCATATCTTTAATACTGTTTGTTGTTTGTGGTATGAAATAAATAAATTTGCACACTACTTGGCGGTCGAATTACATGCATAGGTTGGTACCCCTCAGGTCTCTGCAAAGGAGTCCTACCACTACAAATTCTTCTGAAAATCAGCGCTGAGTGTCCGACACCCTCATCATTTATGCTGAGGCCTTTTCGACATTGTTATTGTTATAATTATTTTATTTCACCTCCTTACATCAAGAGATAACAAATATGTTATCTCTTGATGTTTTTACGCCTAACTAATGTAATTGAAGTATATGTTACTTTACTTTATGTATGTAGTTATTTTATTCTATTCTATTCTATAATTACCTTTCTCCTTGTCTGCGTCCTTAGTCCGGCTCTGGTCGAAGAAGCCCGTGGTGAGAGCCTTCCTCTTGAGCAGGTACGCGCGCCGCTTCGGCTTCGTCGCAACAGTCGCGTTCTCTGCACAAAGGATAATATTTTACGTTACTCATCATCATCATCATAAAACTTTATCGATATCCGCTTGGAATAGTCAATGATATTCCATATAAACTCTTTATTTCAAATTTTCGATGTCAGCGGTACGCAAGTGCAGGCGAACGTGGACGCGGTCCGCCGCGGGGCGGGTAGTAATTGCGGTCGGTGTACGTAACGAATGGTGGTGAAAGATTGACGCCAGCACAGCCCCACGGCTAGCAGTACTCCTGGTCGGCCGTGCCGACGTTCCGCACTTCTATGTTAAAGGCAACAATACATTAGCCGGGGAGAGTGTCGCTTTAAATTAGTAAAAGTATTCTTTGACATTGCTGCACTATTTTAACTATAGTCAAAATGACAGATAACACATGCTGGCTTAACTTCATGGTTAGTTAAGGTTAAAGTTAATTTAACTATAAGTGTAATTTTAACTGGAATTATGGTGCTTCCCAGCCTTTGATATATTTTGTTAGTGTTAACTTTTTGACATTGTGTTGGTGTACACAGTGTAGATAGTTAGATAAACTCTTTCTTGTTCACACCAGATTGTACTACATAGCAAGGACAGAAAAAAAAATGTAAACTAGTGTAACAACTGGCGGCCTTATCGCTGAAAGCGATTTCTTTCAGGTAGGTGTAGTTCAAGTGTAGGTGAACATTAAGAAATTAATAGATATGATCAAATATTATCTAGTCCATTTGTTCAATCTGATGCACAGTTAGGATAATTTTAGTCCAACTATAACTACTTTTAGAACAGGTACACAGTTTGGAAAGAAGGCTCTGTTTTAGGCACTAACATATATTCAGGGTTTAACACCATTGTTACTTATGTAATGAAATAATTTAACTTCTACTAGATAAGTGTTATTCTTTAGCGAGAACCGTTCTGGGTAGACCGTGGTGACTTTTTGACTGAGAGCAACAAAAACAGAACAGAAAGAAACCATACATGGATAACCTATATATGCAACAGAGATCTCAACACTATTTTCATCATCATCAGCCAGAAGTTGTCCACCGCTGAACAAAGGCGCCCTACTGAACTACAAACCGCCATTTGCTTCCACCTTTGCCCGCGACTTTCACAACGTCGTCGTTCCACCTAGTCTCAGGCTTACTACGTTTTGTCTTTCGGTTCGTGATCGCCGCTTGAGAACCTTCAAGACGACAGAATTTCCATCAGTTATAGGTTCTTCAAGACTTTTAGACTTGCAAGTCTATGTCAGTCCCATAAACTAGACAAATATTGAATAATAATACACTATGGTATAATAAGCCAACTGTGTCTTCAGAGTTGATTAGCAGGCTACATGGAAACAATCAACTTACCAAACAAAGTTCATACCTTTATTCTATTCAAAGAAAAGTTATTCCTATCAACCATTAAAATAGACTTCCACGGAATGTTATAATAATGTGTAAATTTTCCACAAATAATATTGAAAATAAACAGTGAGCGGGAACCGGACACCTGTTTTGATAGAGAATGGCGACTGAGGTCGAATTACCTCTCATGGTGCCAATTCAACACACATCGTAGCACAATAAGACGTATCAAGATCATTGGGTTCTTTGTAAGCATCCAAACACACGGGTCTCTTGAGAAACAGTAACTAAACTTGACTTGGATCCGAGTATGTCCTAAAACAGAGACCAGAACCACATGAGGACGGGTAGCAGCTTCCTCTTAGTAAACGGTGAATGTTCTGCGATCTCTAAGCCGACTGTTAAGCCTGGGGATTATGGCACCCTCCCCCCTCTCTTAAGGTGGAGGTAGTAGTTAGTAGTGTATTATTCAGTCTATTAGCGATATTTGCTAAAGTTACTGTCGCGCACGTAACATAGTCAAGTTTTGTAAGCCCAGTAGCTGTTCGCTGCAACTAAAATATCGCAATTAGCTGCTGTTCACAACTCCAATGAGAGCAGACAGCAATTAATCACTGGATCCAGCAACTGTTTACATGATATGAGTATTAGGTATATTATGATCTATCTACAGATGAGACAGATATATATCCGGAGCTATCTCGAGGACCGGTGATGGATCTCGCACGTTTGGCGACGTGACGTTATACTTATATAACTTTACTGCACTTTCTGTTTGAGATTCTTGAGATGATTGATTCTGTTTGATTTGATGTTTGATTCTTGAGATTCCTAAGATGCGTTTTACAAATTGAGTTAATTTTATTCTCGCCTTTATTCCGATCAAATTCGCTGTGTCCTCCAAATAAATTTTTTCTTACCTCTTTTGCTGTTCAACAAGAAAGTAAAGTTTGTTATTGAACAGAGTTGGAATTCCGACCAATTAAAGGATGCTTAATTTAATAACGAACATAGCGAGCGTTTCTAAGTTAGAAACATGAGCGTAGTTAGAGATTTAATGAAAAAAAATATGAAAAAACTGTACTCTCGCGTGGCACAGACAACTTTTCACCTTAATTTTAAATAGTCGCACTTTTCCCAGACTAAGAGCAACTGAAGCAAAGTGAGCGCCGGCGCTTACTTTAAAGTCTTAAAAAATATCTAAAGTCCGTCCATTCATTTTACTTTTGTCGACGGTGCTACGCACCAAAAGCACTCTTTGAGACTTATGACAAATTGTTTATCGTGAGTTGGATATGTAAAATAATAATGTAATACTTTATAACTACGAATTAGAGAATTAGAATTGCTATTCAACGAGGTAACGTCGCCAGCCTTTTGGGTACCCTGCCCGCGGATAATGTCCTAAGCTTTGTTTTTTATCTGTAATTAATTTATAATAATTTTGGTTGTAATTTTAGCTCTTTTATTTTAGATTGTATTACGGAAAAATAAAAATGTTTAAATAAATAATAATAATTATAATATATGTATATAACTATGTATAAGAATAATTGAGTATGTTAAATGATTCCCGACACAGGGGTACCTAGTGAGGAGGTAGAAGTATGATACGTTAATTATTCATTTTATCTACTGAATGTTGTGATCGTCTAGGCGATAACCCGAGGATGTAATTACTCGTCGCGACACGCGGTGGGCGGCGCGGGCGCAGCCGTCGCGCATCTACAGATATAAATACATACTTTGATTCCAACACTACACTCTACTTTTTCATTGCATTTGTAATTGTTGCTAACCAGCAGAGACCGAACGAAGCGAAGCCGAGACCTTCGCTTCGTTTAGTCGCTTCGTAGCCTAGAAACAAGACAGTGTTTGTTTGTATATTTGTCTGAAGATGATTTGACCGTTATCAAATGTTATAGCCGAGTAGCCGAGTCAAATTTAAACTGTATCTGTTGTATCAAAGTTACAGGGTTCACGAGGGCTCAGTTCGTGTGACTGGTTCATTAATTCGTAAACGGTTGATAAGTTAATCTATGCAATGAAGTGATTTGTTCACGCTGAACAGAAGTTTCACAAGTGGAAAACAAACATATCTATAGTATTATATATATATATATATATATAATTATAAATATTTAATAATCAAAAATTATATAAATATTTACAATAAAATATAACCTACTTACTTACCTACTTAAATAAATAAATACAAAAAACCTAATCTACAAGCCCCTTGGTGGAGGGGAGAGTGGCCAGAATGCTGGCAGCATTGCCACGCTGGATGGCAATGCAATGGCAATGCTGAGTTTTTGCCCAAAATAGGCCCCAGTATTCCGGTCACTCGTCACCTCCACCAAACCTTTGGCCAGGTCCCTATATAATTCGTTATTATTATTATATTATTTAACATATTTAGGATAATGATAATATGTACTGTCAGGCCGTAACTTGATGTCTAGAATTGGAAGAATAAGTAGTAATAAAAGATAAAATTCTCGTAAGTTAAAAACACTCAAAAAAAGACTATTTAAAATCAGCCGCCATTGCTATTGTTCATTTCATATAATAAAATAAATATTGGTAATATTGGCTGTGTCACGTGGTGTATTCTCTCGAAATGTAAACCATTCAACCCTTTAACCGCCGATAAAATTCATTTTTAATAATCCTCATGAGCTTATGACTCACAAAATAATAAAAAAACTCATCTCGTCAACATCACAGCGTTTTTTTAGCCCAGAACTATAGAAAGTAGGCTATCTGTCGTGAATATGAAATATAAATTATTTTTAAGATGATCCCGCGTCACATTCGTCTAGTGTTAACGTCGCAGTGTTAACATTTAATGAACGTTAAATCTGTGTAGAAAAGATTGTGGGTATAAAATTTTATGTTTTCTTACTCCGTAAAGACTTAAGGTAGGGTACGTCCTCAAATGCGACCAGAACCAAGGAGGACGGGCCGCTGCGTCTTCGCAGCGGTGAGACCTCTTCAATTCCCAATCCGTCTTCCAGGCATGGGGATTATGACAACCATGACAGATTGTTGGTGATTGTGGTGCTCTAAAATAGCCTTTGTTCAGTTGTAGACGTCTGATGATGGCGATAAAAGACTTACACCAAATTGAATAAGATAAGACCATCATGCCAGAAGACGTCCATTGCTGAACATAGGCCTCCCCCTTAGAGCACCACACCGACTGACAGCGTGACACATCCACCGGTTTCCCGCGACTTTCACAATGACGTCGGTCCACCTAGTGGGAGACCTGCCTACGCTGCGTCTTCCGGTTCATGGTCGCCACTCAAGAAACTCTCCCCCATCGGTTCTCGGTGCTTCGTAATGAAGCCTGCCCATTGCCACTTCAGGTTGCAAACCTTGAAATCTATATCGGTGACTTTAGTTTTTCGGCGAATATCCTCGTTCCGGATTTTATCGCGCAAAGAAACTTCCGGAATTCATAGTAACTGGCTCTCTCCTGTCGAACACACTTTTAGGTTTTTGGGATTAGATTCTCAATTTATGGAAAGAAAAACCACCACCACCACTCTACCACCACGCTATTTTTTCTTCACGATATTTTCTTACACCGGAAGCTCAAGTTTATTGTTGGGATTTAAATCCACGCTCTGCAGCGTGGAATCTGAACGCGCTAACCACTGAACTATCATTACTAGTGACCAAACTATCAGGGAATAATATCGTTGCTCAATATTGTTTTGTGCAACATTTCTATTTCTATGATAAATAAAAATCAAAACACAGAATTCTCCCTAATAGACAGAGCCTATACAAAGTTTCCTTAAAAAGCGTCTAAAGCGTTTAGAGCGCTTAAAGAGCGTCTGTGCAACTGTAAACACTTCGTTACATTTCGAGATAGCAATCTTCACAAATACTCAAAACAGATATACGAAAATAAGCCAAACTCAAGTTCCGAGTCCCGGTTATTTCCGTGCACTATTTGACGAATGAATGATTTATATAAATCCCAAAATACGTTGTACATACCTACAAACAACGTCCAAAATAAGATCAGTTACTCGGAAAGGATATAAGCCAAAAGGGATGTACTTATGAATCATTATCATCGTCATCAGCCATAAGACGTCCACTGCTTGCCACTTGCATCCATCGGTTGCCCGCGACTTTCTCAATGTCGTTGGTCCACATAGCGGGAGGCCTGCCTACGCTTCGTCTTCTGGTTCGTGGTCGCCACTCAAGAACCTTTCTTACCCATCGGTTATCGGTTCCTCGATTGATGTGGCCTGCCCATTGCCACTTCAGCTTGCAAACTCTATATCGATGACTTATAAATAAATTTTACTATTGATCCAACCCTGAAATAATGGAAAAATATCTCTTGTTCCATAGATTACGTCCAATGTGGATATTTTTCTGTAGAACAGAGGTTTTTCCGGGATTCCAGGATTGGCCCTATTACCGCTAGTGTGAGTTCAATTAATATGATGGCTCATCTGTGCTGTTGACCCACAGATCAACCCCTAGATTCCGCTCTGAGGATGTCCGAAGCGTACCACGCGTCGTTCAAAAATGACCTATAAAAATTTACTCTAGTCAATTTCTAACCTTGAATGCTTGGTAGCAGTCCCCGCGACTCGTGCTTTCCACCAACGTTGGTAAGTTTTTTAACGATCTGGTAATGCGGTATCTATAATCTGTGTTGACCGAACTGAAACCGATCACATTTAGATTCCATCTTCCAGATCTCCACATCATGACATTTGCTGTTTTATTCAAATAAAGATAAGTTTGGTTTTTATTTCATGTGTCATTAAAAACGAGGTATAATTTTGAAGTTTTCGTTCTCAGTGCTAAGTTGCCATGTTGTCTCTGTACAGTGACAGAAAGAATATTATTTCCTCTTTAAGCAACGGGCTCGCGGCTTGAAATATGTGTACACATGAGTGGATAGTAAACGATGTTCTAAATAACGAGTATAATGAACTCCTTCCGGCATATGATCCCTTTCCGAATAACCCTGCAGGCATAATCCGTCCGAATTACAGAACACATACAGACACACCTCTCGCGCGTTTCACTGCATATGCGATGATGTTCGCTGCACACACCTCGCATTAATAAACACATTACATATATTTATACGCAATCTCTTTGGTTTGCTATTATTGTAACAGTATTTTGAGAGACCGACGATGTGCTTATTTAGATCGCAGCTCAAAATGGCCAGCACTCGGTTCACAGTTTTGGTAACGTATTATTTTACTACTATTTGCGGCATTTAATAAAGAATGCACGGCACAACGGAAGTCGCGACACCCCCGACCGGTCGCTGGTTCCGAGCGGGCGTCTCCGGCGTGCTGTGCTACTTACTGGAAATAATTCGTTGTTTCACTGAGTAGGCAAACCCCAAAGATCGGAGTGGACATCACACTATTATTTCCAAACCTGCATATTTCCGGAGAAGATATTCGATGGCATATGTGAATGCGCCAACCCGCACTGGGCCAGCGTTGTGGATTTGGCCCAATAACCCTTCGAGGGTAGGCTGATATCTCAGCAGTGGGATGTTTAAAGGCTGAAGTGGACTATTATTTATTCAATGATTACGTGTGTACCTTCGTTTTGGATTTAAAGTAAACAACGACGTTGTTGTTAGGTACATCAAAAGATAGATTTGGACAGCTGCAGACCACTCTTTAAAGCATGTAACATTTTTTCTTTGCCATGTATGTACATTAAAGCTATTTGTGTTTTCACCAAATAAAACCCTAATTATTTTAAGAAACAGTGAAGTTATAACCCGTCAAAAAAGAGCCAAGTTCACTAACCTATTATATCAACTTTGCGCCGTTAAGGATCTTTAACATTAAGTGTTATTAGCATTAGCCGAATCAACCACCGCCGGAATCAAACTCACTACAGTATGAATGCGGCACGCGTCGAGTAGGTACGAGTAGGTGACAACAATGGCGAGTCACATGCCGTGCGTTCTTTCAGTATTTATAGCAGAAGCACATTGTAAGAAACGCGACAGTATACTTGAGTGGTCAAAACGTATTTCCACAATAAATTTGCTTTCAAGATTTTCCCACACTTTTACAAAGATAAATATTCAGTCAATTAATTTATTGCTAAGAATATCGACGCAGGTAAGTAGAGTGGTAAGAAATGTAGGTACATTTTGTCATCAAGTTGGTGCTTTAACAAGTAGAAGAAGAAAAAGGAAAACAAGAGAAAAAAGAAAGATTTCAGAAAAGTCAATTAAAAAATAGAAGCGAACAAGCTTCTGATTTCTGATCATCTGATTTTACTGATTGTCCCTACGTGTGTTCGCCCTAACAAATTAAAAAAAAAAAACTTTTGTAGGGGATTCCCTTTCCAGAATCAATATACAATGCAAAGGAACTTCATGAAAACCTCAAACTCGGCTGAGCCTCTTCTCCTGAAGATATCATTGTCATCTTCAGGATTATATCCTTGCATGTAGAAGTTTGCGTCTACACTAATGTAAGTGAAATCATTTAAAGTTTATTTTTATTTTTTTAAGTTAATCATTTTTTTCGGTACGTGTAACTTATTTTTAACGAGTCATCTGTAAACAAAAAACCACTCGCTACTCTCTCATTACTGATAAGAGTCCAACTAGACCCCAACATAATTTTATTAAGCTCATTGCAAATCACACGTCCAGATAAATTTAAATTGTTGTTAACTCATAAATAAATTAAATACGCATTTACAGGGATGAACTAATTTTACAACGCTTAAAATTTACTATAGCAGGTGAAATCTACGCTCGAATTATTCTTGTAATAAAGACCACCGTAAATATTTCAGACGAAAATAAACTGATATTTCAGTACTACAAGAATATTACACAACTATAAATTACATTAATCTTGAAGTATAACGATCTATAAAGCATTGTTTTTAGTTATAATTATACAGTTATGTGACGTAACTCGAGACAAAAGCTATCGGGCCCACGCACACATTCGTGGACCAAAATAAATTTACGAAATATCATGTGATAAGATGGAAGTACAAAGGTACGGAATTTAGTGGCAATAAGTAAAAAATCTTGCCAAATATCGTATACTGACACTAACATTTAAAAAAAAACTTAATTGATTGATTTAGGCTTTACTTTGCGAGAAGTTCATTTTCAAACTGAGTCTATAGTAAACAATCTGTATTGTCTTTCCGCTGCCATACGTCGCCCGGCGCATCATCACAAGTGATCAATTGCCTGTCAAGTCAACAATTTTTTTTATTTTTTTTTTTATTTCTACGCAGTGTATTTTAATAAAACGAATGTAACATGAAAAACAAATTTATAAATAAAATGTAAATTAATATCTTATTGCTCTGTTGTTGGTAAATGGACTGATTTTTTTGTTTCAAATTATGTGATGTGGATTAATAAGTACTTGGGAAGGACCGTCCAGATATGCATAGTTAGCGTCATGGATTCAAACGTAGTGAAACAAGTAATATCAAAAAAAAAACAACTCCACTACAAAATGTAGGACGTAAAGAGGAATCCAACGATACCTCTCTCGTCAAAATTGGTCAAGCCGTTTAGACTACAAGAGATAATATAGGAACACACAAACATACGTACATATTCCTATACCTACATACACCCCAAAAACATTACCCTCCTGCTTGGGCTTCCGGGTAAAAAAAGGGTTTAACTGGAAAACGGTTCGATCACATCGTCGCTTACCATCAGGCGAGCTAGAGGCCAAACGCGTACTTTGTTATCGTTATCATCCAGAAGACGTTGCCAAATACATCCCCATAAAGGGGGGCATAATTCCCACGGTTGGCAGACAGCTTGGGATGGCAGAACGCTCACTGTTTACTAATAGGACGCTGGTGCCCGTCCTCCCGTGGTTTTGGTAGCACTTTTAGGACATAGGTCCTCGCGTCCGGAAAGGCTGACTTATAAAAATTAATACTTTGCGTATTAAAAAGTAGCTACGTTGATAAATTAATTAATGATAAATTAATGAATGACACGTGGATTCATCCTTTATCAATGCTCGAAGCACGATGTCAGGGATGACGTCGCGGTGACGTCACAGTTTGCGTAATGCTCGCCACGTATCCCGAGCGCTCATCGACCATTTTGAAAATAGAACCGCATGTCTGGCTAGGGCTGGCACTTCAGCCCTACAGTACATGCAGTCTTGGTATTACATTAAAATAATTGCAGCATAGTTGCCGTGTTTTCATTTAAATCCGCCAAGCACGTGTAGGCACGTTTTTTTCTGTTATCTAAAATTACTGGGCGGTGTCCGTTTTGTAAATTATAAATTTGTGATAAATAAAAATCTATAAAAAATTAAAATCAAACTGTTAGTTCACCGGATTTGACCTAAGAATGAGTCTTTCCGTATTTATTAAAACGGAATTAATTTTCTTTTTCGTTAACTTGTTTTTTTTTAATCAGTCACTAACATCACTCGTGTACTGTTTCAGCCCTGTATAAGTGGCCATTTTGTAAATAGAATCGCATGTCGTGTCATATGTGTCAGTTATTTATAGCCAGTTACCTGTAGGCTATAAGTACTCGCACGCAGGACGTGGGACGTCGCTGGTTCGTCACGCCTCGCCGCGTCTCGCCGCGCCGCGCCGCGCCGCATGCCGCACGGCCACGGCGCGCCGCTTGCGCTCAAGGGTTAACTACCCTTTATGACAATAATGCGATGTGACGGTGTTTCATGATTGCGAAGAATGTAGTAAAAAAAATTGAAGAATATAAATAAAACTATTTAACTATTTATTTCAACTAATACGCGAAGAGAAGCAAAACAAATGGAGGCGCGTCGCAAGAGTAATTTCGAAGTAATATTTTTGTTGAAGTTATGTTTTATTTTAAGTAATATTTGACTACTGGCCTATTGGAGAAACCCACAACGCAGAGTTTCTTTGCTTGGAGTTTCTTTGCGCGATAAAATCCAGAACGAGGATGTTCGCCGAAGAACCAAAGTCATCGATATAACTGTCAAAGTTTGCAAGCTGAAGTGGCAAGGGCAGGTCAAGTCACTCGAAGAACCGATAACCGATGGCAAAAAAAGGTTCTTGAGTGGCGACCACGACCTGGAAGACGCACCTTAGGCAGGTCTCCCACTAGGTGGACCGACGATACAGTGAAAGTCGCGGGCAACCGGTGGATGCAAGTGGTACGTCGTCGCTCGGTGTGGCGCTTTAAGGGGGAGGCCTATGTTCAGCAGTTAACGTGTTCTGGCTGATGATGATGATGAATATTTTATAGTAAAGAAAGTATTAAAGAATGAAGAAACTGAAGAGCACCCCGAGGAAGTAGGTAAATACTGCGAGGGTGTTCTCAGATGACGGTTTTACCCGTTATCTATAACAGTATATTTTCCGGCATAAAAAGTTACTTCCATACCTAATTTTATTGAAATCCGTTCCCTAAGGAGTTGAGTGCTACATTTTCTACTCCTTCGAACGACACACGTTAAATATTACCACGTCATAAAACTGTTCAACCCGAGGAGAATCGTCCCACTAGAGAACATTAATTAGCTAGTGCAAGACTGCACTGCACATTATGATCTACTGAACGACTAGAACAGAATAATTATTCTGGTATATGCTTCATAAATTTTCCTCAAACGCGTTTAGTGTCCAAGTCACATAATTCTTAGGATGTGCCTCCACTGCCGGGGCCGGATACTGGAACGGCTGCCGGAGGTAGGCGGGTGAAGAGCTAAAAACGAATTCTCGAGTTGGATAACTGTAGATTAAGTTATTATTTTGTTTTATGATAACCAGGAAACCGTTGAGACTGTGATGTAACCGGCTCGCTTAACGGTACCAACCGTTATAGGTTATTATTTGTAAATAAAAAATTTAAAACTCTATTACAGAACCGAATCTAAAGATAGTAAGTAGGTTCAGGTTATTGCTATATATTTTTTCTACTTCATCCCGGAAACGGCTCTGATAGATATATGATAGATTTGAGTATGATGTTAGTAGTTTTGACGCGCAGCCTGATTCTTAAGCTTCTTTGAGCGCCCAAAGGCCTCCGACATGGTTTTGTGAAATTTTTGGTTACACTTAGGTACTAGTTAACTTGCAGCGCAAATTCGAGATTCAGTACAGATACAGTAGTCGATGTGTTAAACCAGGGTAAAAGCTGCCTCCACACCAAATTTGTACAATGCGTGTGGACACAACTTATTATATAATTATTTTTTATTTCATATATATATATACTTATATTATTGGTAAAATATCATTTAGTTTATTTATTTATAGTACCTATACACATAATAATAATACGATTTGTTTCTATCTACTTAAGTAATATGTTTAGACCTTTTATTGGCTGTACTATATGTTCGTTTAAGATTATTTTTATAATATGATTTTATGCTGTTGGTCTTTTAATAAATAAAAAAAAATATAAAAAAACTTTCACACCAATTTTCGCATTTATAATATTAATGCGATATTATAAATATTATTAAAAATATGAAAAATTTATATTTAAAAAAAATATTAAAATATTATACGCAATTAACGACGGAGTTATTATATTAAAAATAATACATCCATCTTCATCATAGTTGTTGTTACCAAAGAATATATAGTAGGGTACGAGGTAGGTATAGGAATCAAATTATTATTCTTAGTAGGTCGCCTGTAAAAATATCAGTTCATATATAACTGGTTCATATATATATTATGTCAGTCAGTGTGTCAGTTAATCATATAGCAACAAAGGCCCTAGTCACGTGTGGGCAATCACGCGGCGAACACCAAAGGATTCTATATTTTGCTATAAATTACGCGCTTGAATTAGTCGCATAAATCCGCTTATATCTTCAACAATTCCCGCTATTTTAATGGCTCGAATCACGGAGTTAGACGCTTCGGATATCGTTGGATTGTAGATGAAACTTGGCACATCACACGGTAAGTATATATAACGTATTAAAAAAAACTAAATGATTCACCGTTAATTTAATTAAATAAATAAATAAGAAGTGATTTTCATTCAAGACAATGAAATTTCTTACCTAATACTAGTAGTTCGCGCCGAACTAAGACCTCGCGATCCTTTATAACTTACTTCACAATTCTGGATCGATTTTCTTCATTTTCGAATCATTTTAAAAACTGTTTTGAAATAAAATACTTGCCGACAAAATATCATGAATATTGGAGATATTTAAAAACGCCGGTTTGTTTACGTCGCATCTGAGACCGTCACTTCGCTCGGTCAATTACAAAACTGTATACCAGGCTAGCTTTATAAACCAATTTATAACATGCACCATCTACATCACTGGAGCAGCTATGCCAGCGGCCCACAGCCTGGATCCGTTATTTCAAGGAGCTGGGTTGGCTCGGGTAGACGCTGGCAGGGGGAAATGCACAATACACCCCATGCGGGACGTCAGTGCAGTACTTATCGCCCCCATCTCGAATAAGAATAAGAACATGCAATGGTAGGACTTTTGTTGTTTTTCATCCCTTTTTAGGGTTCAGTCGTACTACAAAGAACCCATATAAGTACTTCATGTCCGTCTGTCTGAATCCTCTACAGCCTTATAACTTCCGAACAAACTAGACAAACTTACCGTGCATGAAATTTTGCACATAGATATTCACATAGACCTCAAGTGTCAAAAAAAATTTTTTTTTTTTTTTGTATAATAATAATTGCTCCCACAAATGTAAAGAGAGGATGGAAAAAAAAATTCGCTGTACCATATCATGTGAGGTGTCACTGACCGGTTCTTTTACAGTTAACAATTTTGAATGAATAAGAAATACATAACTTTACATTAATATAAATATTAAAAGTGAGGATAAAAAAATTTCACTTTTAAAATTATTCCGGGCAACATGTGATAATGATTTTTTGAGATAAGCAGAAAAAACTGATAAATACTTGAAACGTCCTACGCGCCTACGGAACCATACTAAAGCATGGCCCGACATGCTCTTAATAAGCTATTTTTGTACAGTATAATTCTAGCAAGAAGGGATGTCTTAAAATTCGGGAACATTGTAAAGCTGAACATTGTTCGCTTTTTTTTTACCGCACTTATGCAGATTTTAATATAATTTTTTTTTTTAATATTTAATATTCTTTTAATATTCTCAATTTAGTCTAGTCGAACGTCCATGAGCATGACGTGGCCTCCTGTAATTGGGGGTGCACCCAGCTTGATGCCTATGTTTCATAATGTGAATGTAATGTGTAACTTCTGTTGAGGATCCTTATTGTACAAAATAAATAAATTTACTGTTCTGTTAAAAATAAACGGCCAGTGTAAGTAGACCGCCTTTTGCAAATCATAAAATATGCGATAATGTTAAGGCTGGCTTGCACCATAATCCCAGTTAAATTATAGTTATAGTTAACTATAACCTTAACCTTAAGTTTAGCCAGCATATGTTATCCGTCATTTTGACCATAGTTAAAATGGTGCAATACATTTTTCTGCTTAAGGTGCAACGTTTCGCTCATCGGGCGAAATTCATTTCCTTGCGTTTTTCGTCAATTACAGCTTAATTACTCATCGTGGATTTATTGAAACCAATTAATTTAAGGTGCAATTAACGGAAGTTTCAACTGCAGTTATGATTGTAGTGTAAAGTTAACCTAGATGGTGCAACCCGGCCTTAGTGATTAGAATAATCTAGTATAAGTAACAAGTATTTTTATGGATTGTTCCGTCCTCATTCTATGACGTCGCATCCTAAGAGGTAAATAAGTATAATATTAAATTAAATGGTTTTAATTTAAAGAATGTACTTTTAACGCAACCGTTGACTTTATTTCAATATACTCTGTCTCTCTGTCTATCTATCTGTTTATCTGTCTATCTTTCTGGGTGTTTGACACGTTATCACGGCTAAACGGCTGAACGGATCAACCTGAATTTTTGCATAGATATAGCTTATGGGTCAATCACAGATAAAAGCATTTTTTTTTGTAGATCCACGCGAACAAAGTCGACGGTAACAGCTAGTTGTTGTATACTAAAACAATGTTTACTAATGCATTTTTTTACATTATGTTTTATTTTTATTTTTGGTATTAAAACTTTTAATTGTATGGCTTTAAATATATTTTACACTTGACGTAGGCAGGCAGGACCTGTGCCCTTATTATGAACGTTCGTGATTCTGATTTTGATAGTATGACATCTCGCTCACACCAACATAGTCGCACTATCGGTCCCGCTCGCGCACTATCACTATCACAATCAGGTACATCCATGATATTGGCTGTTTATAAATGTGTATGTTTGCGGTTAAGTTAACTACGAAGATACGTCCAGTAAGAACGTACATCCCGTACACGGCGGCTCGACAGACGAAAGTTTGCTCTCCACCACATTGGCTCGGCACCAAGTTTCGTAACCACCTCGGATGAGTTAATACACCACTCATATTCCATTGAGTGTTACAACTATTATATTTATTCCAAGTGCCGCTTAACGTCCACGTCGTTTAGCAGTTTATTGGTGCAGGTGGCGAGAGGTGCGGAGTAATGGCTGCGACTACACGACAGAAAGGTGTGATTTAGCATTTTATTCTGTTCACTGGATACTATTATCTGTTCTGTACTTCCGCCCACACGAATCACAGACTTCGTTATGGAAATAGTTGCTCTGCCATAACAATAAAGCAATTTTATCGATATAAATGGTATGTTACTTGAACGTTTAAGGAAGTTAAATTTGTCGTTGCATTTAACACTAGTAGTTCGCGCCGAAATGAGACCTCGCGACCCCTATATCTTCACAACCCTTGTACCGATTCAGCCCATATTCGAACTTAAAAATTGTATTTAAATGAACTACTTGCCTACAAAATTTCATGAAGATCAGATCAACGGTTCGCAAGATATCATCGGACAAATATACACACAAATATACAAACATACATACAAATGCCTATTTGTCCCAGTAAACTCTGAGACTTTCGCTTCGCTCGGTCGAAAATATGTGGAGAAAAAATCCTGCCTCCACTAAATTATAAAAATACTAAGCAAATTAACAATTTTAAAAGAAACATATTCATAGTAAACTAACCCAACTGAAAAATTTAAATGCAACATATTTGGCAACTTTGTGACTTTACTTGATTGTTGACATTTAATTATTGATAGATAGATTAACTCTTCAACCGTTCACACAAAATTTTACATAATTTAATGTAACAACTGGCAGCCTTATCGCTGAAAGCGATCTCTTTCCGGCAACCATAGGATGGAGAGGATTCATAGAAGGGGTAGAAGACGGGGTGTGCAATGATGGTGATTGTGTGATTCTTAAACTCTAATAAACCAATATAATTATAGACATACAAACTAATAATAATACATACTAATAATTACATTGATGAACTGATTTGGCGCTCTAGCCCCCGAATACTGAAACGCTTGTTAACTTTGACAACAGGTTAATTCTAATGCTGCCTTTATCTGGCACTAAGCAAATGACAAAGGCAGCAACAGACTTAATCTGTCGTTAAAGTTAACAGGCGTTTCAGTATTCGGCTGTAAGGGCGCCAAATCACTGATTTGGCGTTATATTGCCTATGTTCAGCAGTGAACGTCTTATGGCTGATGATGATGATGTACTGATTTGGTGAAAAAACATTTTATTTTAGCTGTCCTCCTCTCTTCTAGTTTAGATGTGCCGGACGGGATCCAAATGAAACTTTATACTAAAATGTTATTTTTTTACCTTTATGAAATCAATAAACCTTATGAATCTAAATTTCGTCCTAAAACTGTAATTGATAAAAATAGAAAGATCTTAGAATCTAAGGTAACAAGGCAGTGTTTGTATACAGCCTCAAACTCATACGTCCCGACTAGGAGCTTCTGTGTCGGGGATGCACACAAAGAAATGGAAAACTAACACCCAGACCCAGAGCAGAGATTTTGTAAGCAATAATGACGATTGGATCAACGGTACGCAAGTTATCATCGGGCAAATATTCACAAAGGTATAACATGAATAATAATTTATTCCCGTAGACTCTGGGACATTCGCTTCGCTCAACTAATGATTTGTCCATGTATGTGCCCATTATAGTCACAGATGAAATAATAGTATCGAAGATGTGTTTCAGTGTTTTGTTTTCGTGTAAGGTGGATACAGTGAGGGAAGGAAGGTGTGTCTTCTAACATAATTTTGGGTTGTCTGCCGTATTTTACTCGCGACTGTTTCTAGTAGTTTACTGGCGGCAATTAATCATAGGAACGTCGTGGCGCTGCCCCGACGGTTCGGAGAAATGTTACGAGATTATGAAATTCAAAAAGTTTAATAGCGGTGCTGAAAAACACGTTTTTTGTGGAGGATTATGAATAAGTAAACGCTTGGTCATGGACATAATTCCGATTCACTTGTCTCCTGTTTCTCTATTCGACATATTCTCATCACTATGATCAACTTTTACAATGGGATCAACATTGAAATCGAAAAAAAAGTCTGCTATTCCATAGTAGGTAAAATGCTATTCACCCGACGAATTGTATGGAACAGCAAATATTTTCGTCGCGATTTCCGTATTGTCCCTCTTGTACGCACTATATACACGGAGTTAGAGTATGAGATTGCCATGCGCCCGCTCTACATAGTTGGCTATGTAGACATAGCTAAAGGATGACATTAGCGACTGACCAGGTTACGATGTGAATTTGCCCCTGGAATTTGGATCATTCTCTTTAGATCCAGTGCTCAGCTCCATATGGGTCCTACAGAGTCTTTTTACACTAGTCATAATGTCGACTGTACATCGCTATAGTAAAAGTTGTTCATACTGATGACACTACATCATTGTTCATTGTTTTATTTTATTTTACAATATTGCTCCACGGACTCCGGACTCATTTATCAAATTTTACAAATATTTTATCAACTACAATGGAATATAAAAACTAAAGACTTTACAAAAGGAATATACCAACGAATATACTAGTAAAGAGCTAAGTGCTATTATAGATTTGCGTTTATACTCCGAGCAGTCCAGCTGCCGCAAGCAGCACCCGTTCACGAGTTGACGCATGTGCCAGCCATTGTTCATTGTTCATAGTGATGACACTACATCCCCATAGTAAAACTTGTTCATAGTGATGAGTAAAAATATATCCTAAAATATATCCGTCGTTTAACTGAACACTAAGTATATACGATTTCTGATGTATATATGAACCTTCGACATGTGTTTTAGACTAAACAGTAAATTTTCAGGAGCAAATTCGCCCAAACTAAATACCTGTTTCGTTACTCAGAACAACAAATACTTAGGCTGGGTTGCATTAACTACAATTAACTTTAAAGTACAGTCATAACTGCAGTTAAAACTCCCGTAAAGTACAAAAAAAGTTGCACCATTTGACTATGGTCAAAATGACGTTATAACATACGGTGTCATTAACTACACAAGATTGGCAGGTTAAAGTAAACGTTATAGTTAAAAGCTGTCAAACAAAGCCTAACAGTTAACCGTAACTGTAACAACAAATATGACGGTGCAACACATGCCGGCTAAAATTTATGGTTAAAGTTATAGTTAATTTAAACTATATCAGTAACTTTAACTGGGATTATGGTGCAACCAGCTTTAGTAAAGATCAATAGGTAATCACCCCCAAAGATGCTGACGTTCGGCGGATATCAGTATCCGTATAGTGCAGTTCGTCGATATTTAGGGAGCTTGGCACCGCATTGGCGGTATAACAGAATAAACTAGCAACAACTCACCCTCAGGTATCTTGAGATTGATGCCCAGTATCTGTTGCAGCCTGGTGAGCGCCGCCTGCTGCAGCGCACGCCGCTCCACCTCGCTGAGCGTCAGCAGCGAAGTGTCCGTGAGCCGCACGCACCGCCCCGCGCCGTCTGCCCACAGACAGCTGCCCTGCACATAACGCGTGACGTCACCACACCTGCAACCCACCTCCCGCTACACTCACACACACATACCTCGCCGAGCGACTGCACCAGTCACACTTACCATCTCTTCTCAACCATTAGTTTCATCAACGTAAATCATCTGTCATTATTTTTAATCTATTACGTTGCATCAACTGTCATCAACATCCTGTCTGATCTAAAGAAATAAAGTGATCTAGGATGGAACACGCTTATCTTACACTTTATTCTTGATCTGCCTAATGTCTCGGCTTGACTTTATCCCAAAACTTAAATTACAAGCACAAGTCTTCATATTCCTACTTACCTAGGAATCTGCCAATTACGATCTAGGTCATAGTTTTTATATCAACACAACAAAAACGTCACTCAAACATGCTGCATTCATTGCACAATATGCACATACCGATTCGTTTTCCAATATTTGTTAAGCTTTTAAATTATTATTCTACTGGGCAAGTGCCTTTATTAAATATTAATTACAAGATATTTGATTAGATTGACATTGCAAGACAAAGGATACGCAGAACGAACAGAATTCTGATAACATTTTTACTTTTTCCCAAAACTAGATCTGACAGAG
Source organism: Apocheima hispidaria (assembly GCA_947579745.1). Taxonomy (NCBI): domain Eukaryota; kingdom Metazoa; phylum Arthropoda; class Insecta; order Lepidoptera; family Geometridae; genus Apocheima; species Apocheima hispidaria. Next base: position 17,505,543 of record OX388144.1, read on the forward strand.
ACTATCCACGGTTCTATCATGGTTTACACATCTAAATGCCAATTAGGTGTAAGTTAGGAAGCGTTCATAAATAGATAAAAACGTCCGGCAGAGGAGTCCGCCATTAGCGTCTGATATTTAATGTCGCAGACGAATCGACCTTGAAAACGTATCAACACCGAAACAAAACTGAGCGAAAGCGTGAATCAGTTGATTAAAAATGATTATAAAATATATATTTTGTCTGTAACACGCCTACGAGCGCTTTGATTCTTAGTGAAGTGTGGGCAGATAACAAGACAAGAGCGCTGATGTATGGACCACTCAGAGTTCACTCCGCACAGTCTGCGGAACGATTTTTTGTCATTGTCGCGGAAATGCGCTAGTGTTGTGTGTGATCGATGACGCGTAACTTATCAGACGTAAGATTTTGTACAGTTATCACAATATAAAAAATTAAAATGTTTAACATTTTTAATCCTTTTTTGTTTCTGACTGTTACAATCTAGAACTTTTCAAGGTCAGCGTCATCTTCTAAGTCTGCGTGTTTCATCTTCGGCCACATCGTCGCTTACCAACAGGCGAGTTGGTGGTCAAACGCAGACGTAAAAGCGTTAAAAAAAAGGCTGCCCAAATAGGAAGTTAATGTTTTTGGGGTGTATGTAAGTATGTCAGTATGTAAGTTTGTTGTTCCTATAGCCTAAGCGGCTAGACAGATTTTAACGAATGAATTGTTGTTGGATTCATCTTTACGTCCGGAGTGACATAGGCTACATTTTGCTGTCGGGTATTTTCTTTTTCTTTTGATTGTTATCATTTTTGTTTTATGGACAATTATTCCTACCGTTGAAGTTAAAAATCAATGTTTATCTTACGAACACGAATCATTACCGCTATAAAGAAGAGGGAAGGAAAAAGCAAAACTTCTTTAGCCATTAACGGTCACAGCACACGTATCGGCTCGGAACCGGATCGCCTTTGCCTCAGCAATCGATCCGCCGTCAGCTAAGCGTCAATCGAACGCAGGCTCGTAATTCGAGCGCCTAGCCGGACCCGAGGCGTCGGCGCGGCTACGACGGGGCGACGCCGTTTGCGAAAGCTTTTCAAGTGCAGATGTAAGAAGTAAGCACGCTTTATAGTCGCAACGACAACCTGCTTCATAAGGGCATGACTTAATTAAACTCCCATGGCACTCCAACACAGTAAATTCAACTTTGGTGTGTAGTAATGTGTAATTTACAAACAAATCTTTATTTACTCGTTTTATCCAAAAAAAGATTTAATGTATGTTTTATGTACCATTCCTATAATATACATATTTTTATTTTTTTTCTCAATTCAACAGTTGTCGCTTTATTTATATAAAACCGTTTTGTTTAAACCATATTTTGTGCTCATGGCTTCGATTACGGATTCGAACAAAACCTTTTAAAAATGTAACTATACGATGTATGATCGGTGATCTGGTGTGAGTACCTAATAAATACAAAACAAAAAGACAGCGAGTTGACCACGAACCACACGTGGTTCAGGAGCTTGTCCGGAGTCGAGGCGATGTCGTTACGATTTGCTGATTAGTGTTTGTTGCAGTATAGTTTCATAGCTGAACGGCTCAAGTTGACGCGATCCGGTCTCGTGTTGATAAGTGTGCTGCAACCCTAATACATATTTTACTAGCAGATGATGGCTATATTTGTAAACAATTTGTAATACATTAATTCGCAAATCAAAATATTTCAGAATACACGGCGAGTCCACGACGGAAATAACTTCAAAAGAAATTGCACGAACTTCACAACACGGTGTCTACACAACAGTCTGCGCGTTCAAGTATTTATGCGCGCGATAGGTGTGACTGAACCACTCAACTGAAAAACAGATTTCCTTCACGCCATTATGCTCCTTAACCCTGAAGTTTAGAGCGTAATTGAGCTTGAAAATATTGTCTTCTCTGCTTGCAAAAGCAGTCATCGACAGTTTTCACTCAGGGAAACAGTTAACAATCCGATTTATGAGCATTAACGAGTTATTCGCCAATTTGGAGGGAAACTAATGTGGTATGCCGCTCTGCTGCGAACGTATTATTTGTAGAAATATTGTTATGAATGGACGAGCGAAGGTCGAAGGTAGGAATGTGGGATATTCTAGAGGAAAATAATTATAATGAACATTTTGAAAAAACACAGAAATATTGTTACAGAGTTACAAGCATCACATTTGATAGGACAGAGTGAAATGTAAAGAGGTGTTCTATACACAAGAAAGTGTGTGCTTTACGCAGATTATACATTCAACAAATTTTCTTATTGATTAGGAAACATTGATTGATTGATCGTGTTCGGAGTATATCGGAGTTCGGAGTGTAAATATCACACGGCAGCAGTTTGTTAATCATGTTATTTTACTACCTAAGCTAGGATCGTAAGAATAACGCACATGGCAACGAAACTTTAGATGGTCGGGTAAATACAGGTATCTATGCTAACTCAGCCATTTTCATTTTCAGTTCGTAAAGCATATTCATATATTCGCCCGAAGTACACTCATGCGGAGTAATCAAAAGGCACAGACCTGAGGCGTCCAGGAGGCGGAGGCGCGGCTAGAGGAGCGGCTGCGCGTGCGCCACAGCCGCTTGCTGACGCTCTGCACCACGCTGCTTGACGAGCGCGACTTCTGCATACCACCTGCCGGTACAACCACGCTAGAAGGCGCCCCGGTGGCATTGCCGGGCCCGCGCCCCAGCAGCGCCGAGAGTAACGAGTGCGACTGCGTCGGCGTCGTCGGCGACGTCGGCGCCGACTCTACCGTCGCGAACTGCAAGTCCCTATACGACAAGATCCACTGCTCCTCCGTCTGACAGCCCTTGTGCGGCCCGTCGTCGTCCACCTCACCCGGCATGCGCGGCTTTATATTCCGCAAGTTCTTGTCGTAATTTATCCGTTTGAACCGGTCCGCCTTGTCGGCGTCTACGCTCTTCTTGCGAGCCATGCGCAGGTACCGCTTTATCGTGTCGCTGACGGACTGCGAGACGTCGTCGTGGTCAACGCTGGAACGTCGGCGCGACGGCTTGCGCTCGGGCGGCGGCGACGTAGGGGACGTAGGCGCTGGCGCCACGTCCAGCTTCTCGCGGTACGCGCGCTCCAGATCCACCAGCACTTCCTCGGGGATAGGTGCCGTCTGCGTACCGCACTCCGCCGTCTGCTCCTCAAGCGACTCGTGCCGCACCTCGATCAGCGGCGGGGGCGACATCGGCGGCGACCGCGCGCCGTCCCCTCCATCCTTACCGCTGAAAATCCTATTCCGCGGAACATTTCGAGAGTTCGCACCACTGTTCGAGAGAACGAAACCACTAGTCCCGAAACCCCCGGGCCCACTCCCACCACCGCCACCACTGCGGGCGCCGCGATACGGCTTTGGCTTACGGAGATCATGGTAGAGTCTTTTTAAAGTATTCCTATCGGTCAATAAGTCCTGCACCACTCGGTCTCTGTTCTGCGGCGAGCGTGCGTACTGCGCCAGGTGATCGGCGAGCGCACGGTGCACCGAGTCACCCTCACTATCTGAAGGCGCGCGGTTCGCGTACCGCTTCAAATAGGCCCGTAGAGTCCGCAGCAGCTCCTCGGTATCGGTGAGCAGCGGCGGCGCCGAGTCGCACACCTGCAAGTGCTTGCGCAGCAGGTCCACCAGGTCCGTCTCATCGTCGGCCGCGGCTCGGCTCGCACCTGCGCCTGCGCCCGCGCCCGCACCGAACGATCCGGTCGGGGAGGGCGGTGGCGCCGCGAAAAAGTCGCGTCGAAGCTTGGCGATGTCGAAACGGCCGCCAGAGGTGTGCCCGATGTAGAGGTCAGTGGGGCGCTGTGGCGGCGGTGCCGGTGCATCGTCGGAGGGTGAGCGTGCGCGCACGGAACCACCGCGCGCGCGCTTGCGCCGACGCGGCCGCGGGAGCGCGCCTGGAAAGGAGCTCTTGCGCCAAAGCAGAAAGCGCGGCTCTTTAGCGCACACCTCCTGGAAATAGGCTTCGATGCGCGGTAAGTCTTCGAGTCGGTTCTGCGCGCCGTCCGGGATGAGCCGGCGGCCCGCGTCCGACATGTACTTCCAGGTCTTGCGCGTGAGCAGCCATCGCTCGCGCTTATTGTCCCGGCGGCGCGGCACCTTCGTCATGGGGTCGGGAGCGAGGTCGCGGCGCGCGGTGCGGCGGTGCTCCATGGCGCGCTGCTCGGCCGGCGCGCTACGCGGGCCCGCGCCGCCCCATGGCCGACCTCGCCCTGCGCACCTGCCCGCGCTCTACTGGACGCCACCGTCGGCTCGCGACGCGCCGAAATAGCCGTACGGTTATAGAGCGGCCGTGAACTGGTTAGATGGCGTGCGTGCGCGGCCGGCGCTCGGCGACTCGGCGCGGACTGCGCGCCCGCCCGTAAACAAAGCGGGCCGCCCACATGCTGCCGCCGCCCGCCCCGCTGCGCCTGCGCGCGCCCGACCTGCCGCCGCCGGCAGCCGACTCTGGCCGGCCCCGACCGAGCCCGACACAGACCTGCTGCATCTGCTGCTGCAACTCTCGACCTGCACTCTACTCTTTTGCTCTCTGTCTTTCTAACTCCGAGTTTATACATAAATAATCTGTTTGTGCTGATTCCTCATGGTGTGACTTGTTATCCGTTAGTCCTTTTGAAAGCTTTACTCATCATACTATGGTTATTATTCATCTCAAAGCGCTTTTATATAGGATGTCAGCAGAAGTGCACTTTACATGATTTTTGATAAAGTTATGAAAAAGCGAACAGGAAAATTGTTCTTTCCTTAATTCAGAACTTCCTTCCGTTAGCAGGTAGATAAATATGATTCTAGGTCCCTCGTGTCTGTGGTCGACCTTAGAGGTTTTAGGTCGTCTTTGAGTTTCTGATAATAAATCGTTGTTCTAACACAAATAACCCTGTAAGTTATACCTTCACAGTATTCTACATGACATCAGCAGCAGAATAAGTTAAGAACTACAAAATTTAACATTACTGAATTTAGTTTTTGTTGCCGGGCGCGTGTTGTAACAAAAAGCACGTAGACTTGACGTAGATTATGGAATAACCCGAGACGAAGGTCGTCGTTTTAATTCATTGTAGAGTTCGTGTTTTTGATCAACCAGCCAGCTGACCTTTTCATCGGCAAATTCAAGCGTCAGGTCCGGTCAGGTAAGTGTGAGTGTGAACTGGTGACATTCACTGAGAGTTACCATGTTTCAATGACTTAGTAATCTGTAGATTTCAATTTTAGAGTTTAGACATTAGTCGTTAATGTCATGATGTAAATGTTCAGGCACATCAAACGATTTATGGAATATTAGGGCTGGCTGCTAACTTTGAAGGGAAACGAGGAAAGAAAGAAAAAGGCTGAAATTTATGTCAGAGACGACGAATTTAAGCCATCCATACGAAACTATTGTCAGGTAAATACAATTTATATGTAATTGACCTAGATAAGATTTATACTTTTTAATGTTGTTGACTTACACTATTGAATTAGGAAATTCCTGTAAGGATAGTTGTAATTTGCATGAATAAATAAATAAATAAAAAGAAAATCAAAAAAAATTGCGCGATGCTCAAACGGCGTACAAAGGGCTGTATTTAATTTTATCTTGACTAATTTTCGCAAAACTCAATAAATATATCTTTCAATAGAATAATAATACAATTTGCTGCAAGAACCAAATCAAATATTATTCTCAACGTCACCTAACCATTTGCACAAAAGCTTTTTTATTATTCCGCAATTATTTAATGATTTCTTCGCAACATCAAACGATGCATTTAGTTTAAAAAAATTGATGTATATCAGACAGAAAGTCGCCGCTGGTCTAAATCCGGCGGCCATTACGATCCATACCAACAGCTGGTACCATTCCCAATATCTAGTGAAAGAGGAACTTTCCCAGAGCAAATATCAAAACAATATAAAAAAGATTTTTATTGCCGCAATGAAATCGATAAAGTTTTTAGCGTAAGAGTGTTTGTAGTGTGGAAAAGTCGAGATTGCACGTCCGCTCGGCGCGGCCTGCAAACCCGCGCGCTTACTTCCTAGGCCACTTATAAAACGCTCAGTTTTAAAAATAAATTCACGATTCCCACGACATAACATAAACAAAATTATTCGGGTACGACGCGTCTAACGCGCCTGTGACGCCATCTATCGAGCGCGACATACACTCGTACCATTGACCGCTGCCAAAATCTAAGCGTTTATACTCATACTCGAACCCGGGTGAAATCCGTGCACAAACCTGTGCTAGTCCGTAGCAATGCCAACAGATGGCGTTGTTCGACTTATTGGCAATGATAAGGGTAGGTAATTGTGTTTAATAATACATGTTTATTATTTGCTGCTGTTATTTTCGCATTCAAGGTTTGTTTTATTTTGGTACGTTACGTATTAATAAACGGTGTAAATGTGTTTTGGCCTAATTGAATCTACAAAAAATGCAAATTCCTGTGTTCCATATAGTTGTTCGCGGCCAAGATCGGAACTAAATATTTTCTATGATGGAAAATTATATTTGCTAAGCATAAAACGTCACAAGCGCCACCACAAGTAAGCAATAATTAGTACACGCGCCATTTTATCAGTATAAAAAAAAACAGGAAATCAATTTTTGAACTAAATTTACATGGCATATAACGTGGCGTAATATTTCCAAGTTTTTGGAAAATTTACTTTAAAATGTAATTCTCACGCGTAGTTCTGATAATGATAGCTTTATGTCAAATGCAAATAGAATTATGGCAACAATCGGTCGAAATATTTGGCATCCGCGTGCGCGATGTATTGTATAGCGATGTACTTTGCCTTTATAGACATCGAAAAGCATTGTTGTCGAAAAACATCGATCGACAATGATGGTCGGTCGCCAACAACTGTAGTTTGGGGACAATGTTTGCGTCATAACATTGACATAAATGAATACTTTGCGGCCTTTGTAATGCTTTTTCCAACACATGGTCGAATAGCTAGGTATTTTATTAATAACGTACATATTTATCTAGTTCTTGACTTCACTGATAAAAAGGAAGGAAGAAAGGCCCTGATACCGAGGTATTAGAATCATCATCAGCCAGAAGACGTCTTTTGCTGAACATAGGCCTTAGAGCCCCACATTGAACGACAATATACCATTTGCATTCACTGGTTGCCAACGATTTTCTCAATGTCGTTAGTTCATTTAGTAGGAAGCCTACCTACGCTGCGTCTTTCTGATCGTATAAGTACTATTATACGGCATCGTCCTCTGCCTATAGTAAGAGTCTACTAAATGGGACCTCTAGGCTCGAGGATGGTTGGAAGTGGGGCTCTATATCCCACTCGAGCCCGAGGAGGACGACAACTTCGCGTGGCCAATCCACTCTTGTCATAGGCGGAGGTGTATCGGGACATTATATAGCTGCTGAGCTTCTTATTATAATGAAATCTACGGTTCTCATAATGAATACCTTGTCTAGCTACCTAAGCATAACAAGATCTTTAAATTTCCAACATAGTCCATTTCTAGAACCGACAAAGAAAAACAGGCTCCTGTCGTCACAGTAGATTGCCTCTTTAAATCTATCATTATTCAAAATAAAAATAACAAAAGTGTACTTTGTAACTTCGCGAAAAAATTAACAACGCCACATGTAACTAGCTCATCACTAATAAAAAAGCAATACAGCGTCACAAATTGGGAAATAGAAATTACGAAAAAAAGCTAAATTTTGTCCCGTGTAAGTTCGTTAATCCCCCGGGGTCGACAAACGGAGTACATATTCCCGCAGAAATGTATTCGCTTTCCGCCGTTAAAATAATCACGAGCGGATCATCCATCTTCTGTTCAAATTAATTATTTAATTTTATTTCTATCTGCGTTATTTACGCGTCACTTTTGTTCTTGGTGACTTTTACATGAGCTTTTAAGAGTTTCGAGGCAAATTTAAACAGATACGAATGAAAATCGTCGGGCTTTTTGATCCAGAAATTAAAATATCGTATCGTATCTTGTTCTTAATCATTCCAAAACGGTCCAACGGCTTTGGATGAAATTTGAAGTGAGAAATATCGTGGGAAAAGGGATTGAACTTTGTCTGACGTCTGAGCATTATCAACTTGCGACCTAAAACAGGTATAAAACATGAGGTGATAATTGATGTGCTGTTCATCATCAACATCAGCCAGAAAGTTCACTCCTGGGTTAAAACCTTCCCCTTAAGACGGAGGGGGTTGCTATAATTCCCACGCTTCACCGGTGATTCTGGTCGCAGTTTAAGGACACATACCCGGGATGTGCTGTTGGAAAGCATAAGTACTCTGTTTTTGAATCAACATTACATTCAAATTCCTTAACCATTTCAGCTACTTCTGTCCCAAGCTCAGTGAGACCATAGTGTAAATATTACATAATATATTTCTATAGGTAATACCGCATACAATTTCATAATTTATTAATCATTAAGCCATATGCATAATCCATATTGCGATCCTATACTGCGTTCTTTAAATGCTGTTAGTTCAGTCCACTCCTAAATTTCATCCAGCAATTTTCGTTTCGGAAGTTCTGGCCCTTTCTTCCAGGAATTCTAGTCTCGAGGATAAACGTTTTATAATTCAGAAAGAGATAGAAAGAGAGAGAAAGAGAATCTTTGCATGCTTGTAACCTTGCGTCTCATGGCTTCTGCTAGCTCTACGTTACTCTACTTCTAGTTGATAGTAACAATTGTTGGCACGTAATCCAGTCTTTATTTACTTTTATTTCTCAACTCACTATATTTTCTTTTCATTCATTATTATTGTCCTGTGAATTAATGAATGCTACAAGCTTTACCACTTAACCCAATTTTCGTGCTCAAAACATTCACGACTTCATCCGATGTTCATGGTGATATCGAAATGCGGAACCGTCTCTGTTTCTTTATGAGTTATCGTTCATCCGATCTTCAGGAATTCATAACTATGCTATTTCAGTTCCAATTATAATGTTAGCTTATTCTAGTGAAGATTTACGAACTATGTCAAGGATGTATATGTACATACATGGCCTTTGTGTTTGCTACAGCTGTGTAAGTTAATTACAGCTGTCGCGGCAGCTATAGGCCAATCTGAAAGCGCCAAGATCAGGTGTACAGGTAGATCAGCGTTGCAGAAATGAAATTTTTGCCAATTTCACAGCAATCTTGTCTAGACAGCCTTTTGTGGAGTTTTTGGCTTTCTTTGACGTATTTTTTCACGGGTTTCTTCCACAAGCTACTTTTACTCGCGATCAACATTTAGCATCATTTAACACCACGTCCGCACATATGTCGTGACATGTGGGCCATTAGACGGTCCTGTATATTTTCTAGGTTCTAAGATGGCTGTCATAACATTTCTGGGGCTAGCGATATTCTGACGTGGCTTGCGTCTGCAATAATTAAGTAGGTAGTGCGGAATCGTGCGCCGGTGACGATGTCACTCGATGAACGAGCTTATTCTCAGGCAATAGATATTATTTCTGTCACCTATCACTCTTTTTGAGATGGACATTGAAGTGACAGTTACCGAAACAGTATCAATATATGTATATTTTGGAATGAGCCTCTGCAGGGATCTTGTCTTGCGCTATACTATATTCTAATTACATACTTCACCATGAATTAGTAAGAAAGCGCAATATCGAGTGCTCTAGATCACTCGAACATAAAACTATTCGAGATATTGAACAGGTTTCGATCATCATAACATTGACGTATCGAGAACACACAAATTAGAAGTTATAATATATTTATCGAACGTGATAATTATATCAGGTAGGTAGATATGTCGGTCTCCACGCAGTCGCACTCGCTCTCTAGGTCGGGCATGTGACATTGAACTTATACTAAAATAAAATTAGACTCAAACTGCTGCTGAAACAGAACGGTAGAGGACAAGGATAGACGATGTCATTTCCTGACATTTTCGATCTTTAGGCTGTAGGTGTATTTTGTCTGCTGCGTTTAGTCTTCTCGCAATTTATTATACAACTTCCAGTAAGTGTCAAGGTACCAAAACGTAAAGTTAACTTTGCAAGAAAGTTACAATGACAAGTTCACTTCTGTAAGATTAGCCTCTGGAGCTACACGCTAAACTTTGTAAGGTTCAGAAAGTTTTCTTGCAAATCCGCTTTAGCACTTAATAAAGTTAACTTACAAAACTAACGCGCGGTTTTTTTCGGCTTTTACCTGTTTGGTTTAAAAGCGGAAAAACATCAGTCCTTATGCGTAAAGATCGGAATTGTCATTACGTGAAAACTGTTGGTAATTATTTTAGTTTGCCACAAGAATACAATTCATACCAAAGTTTACGACTGCTCTGAAATGTTTTTGCTTCACCCAACAGCTATTAGTCGCTGGCTAGATCCAATCACATTTTTGCTTCGGCTATGTTCTTTCGAACGTATGTCGCTGATCTAACCCCTGGACACTTCACTTTAGTATTTTAACTGTCAGGTGTTCAGAGCGGGCATAAACTTTGGAACAGACACTACACTAGTACGCACTTATGCACTTGTCATATGTAACCAGCTAAAGTTGTTGTAAGCAAGCGTCTGTCGTGGATTCTATTGTACCATTTTCTAAGCAAATTGTTTGTAAAAATTCACAAACTTGAAATACGAGTACGTCTGTATGTTTGTAATTTCAATGCACTAGACAGGAATTTTTGACAATATTTTTAGTTCGAGATTTGAATATAAAAATACTATTATATAATATAAATATATTTATTATATATTAATTATATAAATATAATATTTTAAAGACAGTTTAAATTAAATGTAAAAAAGTATCTGGCTGTAAAATGTGGCCAAATGTCAATACGGACATAAAGGAGTCCAACGAGACCTCAAAACTTCAAAATCAGTCAGGAGTTTAGGTTACAGGATATATAATATAGGAACACAAACTTACACACAAATACCCCAAAAATATTAAGCTCCTTTTTGAGCAGTTGGCAAAAAATTAGAGACGAGTGGGAACCATTAACTGTGATTTACATGAAGCCAACCAATGTAAATCATACTTAAAGGATAGTTTGGCGGCATACATGGCCGGTTCAAGAGGGTTTTTATAAAATACTCGAAGCGTGCTTTATTCGAAGTTGATCAGATTATATACCTTACGAACTTCGAACAACGAGCTCTTCGTTCCGCTCTTAGGTCTTGTCAAAATTACTTTAGCTACGAAAATAGTACAAAAAAGTCACCTCTCCAGGCTGGCTACGCATCGACAACACCGTGAGAGTTGCAGGAGTCTAAGGGCGGCGGTTTGCTTACCATCAGTTGAACAGTTAGCTTGGTTGCCGCTCTTTGGGATTATTTTAATTTATTACATAGAAAAATGGACAATAATTTGTAGAATCTGTTGTCACCAATAATGATAATTTCTGTGCGACTGCATCAGCCTTTTAACATCCCACTGCTGGGATATCAGCACGCCCGTGTTCGTACCCGCGATCCCACGATAACGTAATCTAATAAAAATCAGCAAATTTGCTTACCAGTTTTTTTTTCGATTTTCTGATTTCCACCAAAAATAATCTTACAAATTATCATCCGTCTTCTATGTAGCTCACATCTATCAGCTGTTTCTTATTAGATCTCACAATAACTGGGACAAATGTTTAAAGAAGACAAATATTGGTGCTGAGTTTACGACATGAAATAGATAAATTATTGTTTTATTCATTAACTTCAAAAAGAGATTATTAAACAAAGATTAATTTGTAAAGAAAACTGAACATCAATATTTATCAAATTTGATATCGTACCACAGAAAATGTATAAAGGAAGCTCGGACCCCAGTCACTTTAAAGAATCTTTTGAAGTGTTTTTTTTTTAATTTTGCTACATAGATGATAAGCTCTTTTTCCAAAGGTAATATAATCAGTAGATCGCGCACTGAGAAATATTAAAGAATCTTTTGAAGTGTTTTTTTTTTAATTTTGCTACATAGATGATAAGCTCTTTTTCTAAAGGTAACATAATCAGTAGATCGCGCACTGAGACATATTATCTTCAAAATAATAATAAGCGATTAGCCGGTACAAAATAGTCGCGAGCAGACTTTTTAAAATTTGTTTTGAATGTGAGATGGCAATATGGATGTGATTTATCTACTAGTTGTATGTCTACGTCTTATTTCTATACTGTTTCACCAGAATTTGAAGGGAAAATTAAATTATTCTTTTATTATTTCGATTTAATCGCATTGCCATGACGAGATAAAACTAACAACATAATTAAAAAAAAAAAGTTTTACCTTTCAAGTTCTTGTGTTCAAAGGTGTATTGAAAGTTGACGCTAAGGTATTACTTTCAGTATTACCTACTGAAAGTAATACCTTAGCGTTGTTACTTACATGCACTACTATTGTAATCCACTGTATTCTCCACCTGTATCCCCATTTTTCACTTCACTGCATAACCACCTTAGAACGCCAGTAGCACGTTCAATGCACTGAACGCTGCGTTCAACTCACAGACTTCTTACGCACACAACGCTGTCGTTGCATGCACTTAACGCCACGTTGCATGCACTTAACGCCACGTTACATGCACACGCTTGATTCACTTCACTGAACGCGGTCTGCGTTCTCACTTCACTTCATCACTGATTCACATTGCTATCACTTTTGTTTGAGTGTTTTCATTAAATTTCACTTTCTGTTCTAGTCATGTCACTTTTTTCTCACGCTGGTTTGGAACTGAAAAGTAAAAAATTAAAAATTAATAAGTTATTATTACGCGTACAAGGAATTTCTAGGATCTTCTTATCTTAATAAATCAGCTAGTTGAGGAAATAAATTGTACTCATAGAATATACAAAAACAAAAAAGTTGCATTTCTGATAAAATTTTATTTATAAATAGTGCTTTGTACGCAACATTACAATTACCTACTCAAATTAGTACATACGTAGTTACAGACTTCAACTACAGTATTTTTTAAATAATTCACATTTATGAAATCAAAATACAGTGTTAATTATTTTGTTTTAGTTTTATTATAATTAACGATAAAAACAATGTATTACCTGTATAAAATCCAATCAAACTTAACGCCCATAACGTTCAAGTCACCGCTCACTTCACAACCTCCTCTCCACATGGAATGTCAAACGTGCGCTGACGTCGGACACGTCAACATGCGCCCGCGCCGCCGGCCGCCGTATCACTGGCCGCTGCCCTGAAAGCGGACACATTTCTTTATTTTTACTGTAAACGCTTTGGCGACATTAGAAGTGGGTTACACAAATACACAATTGGGCGGATAATGTCAACATAGAGAAAATTAGATTGTGTTTTTCACTCGTTGCCTCATATGTTTTGGTCGACTTTCAAATTAAATTTATTCTTTACTTCTTTTCTTGTTTTTGTAAAATGATGTTTAGAATCTTGCGTACTAGTAGATTTTTTTGCGAAATCGGACTGTTGAATTGCCAATCATTCAGTCGCTAAGCAGTAGTGCGCAAACATTTTTGTGTTCCGGACTGAGATATTGGTCACGTGATGGTAAGCGTAGCCCTGGTTTACCGATACAGCGATGTCGTGACGACATCGAAAACTTTTGCACCAGCACCTGGACGAGTTCGGCACAAAACAGGGTAGATTGGCGAAAGAGGGAGGCTTATGCTCTGCAGTGGGTTGAATAAGCTGCCGATGATGATGATGATGATGGACTGAGAGAGAATAATTTCCGTAAAATGACAAAGCATAAAGAGCCTTGATATAACAGCTATATTTAGGGTGACGAGCGCGATGCAGCGCCGAGTTTTTTGACTATCAAAGTTCATATTCCGTATGGCAATGGAACTGTTACTATCATTCGTTTGACTGAATTGCAAATTAGAAATATTGAAAAATTGAGGAATAAGACGTTTAGTTCACAAAAATAGATCGAGAAGTTGTGTAACTGGTGAAGATGTAGTAAATAAAACTCACTCAGAGGAATCTCAAATATTGAAACACGAATTGCGCAATATCGGCGGGATATAAACTTTATTTGTCATCGAGAGCTGAAATTGGATAAAATTTAAAAGTGCTCTGCACCACTGTTAGATGTAGCAGTCTAAATCTTCTACGGTCTACTGCCGTCGCTATCCCGCTCGCACACTTTTTAGTTTTCGAAAAAGTTTACCACAAATGTGTGTACTCTGTAACCTCTAAAAACATCGTTGAGCACTTCAGAAACTCAGGGAACTATTATTTTTCTATGAAAAACTTAAGCGCCAGCAATACGCAGTATTACTGCGCAAGCGCAATAATTACGAAAAAGTGCAGTCACAATATTAGGATTTTCCAAATGTAATTTCTTGCAAGTTAACTTTTTTGAGTGATTGTTTGTTTTGTAAAAATGCAACGATGCTGTGAATGTGTCGGTAAACAGGTTGTTTACGAGGTCTACGACGTGGATTTTACGTGACGTGACGCAGGAATGCTACGAATTTGCAAGCAAAATTTTGCATTGTGTTTACGTCGTCTGATCTCAACTTTATATCTACCAAAAACAACATCATGTCTATAAATGACGATTTTTTTGCCGTTTTGGATGACTTCTTGTGTGGTCACAATCAACGTATTTTTTTCAATTGTAGTGAGATCTATTGGTAGATAAACACTAATTTAGACTATCGTGGTTGCTTACTGCATTATAACATTATTATTTAAGTTAAAATTGTGATATTTATCCCGTGAGTATTATTAGTATTATTGGTAGATAAGTTTCGAAATACTAACATTATAAATGAGAACGATGGATTTCTTAATGTTATCCTTTAGGCTTAAATTATGACTTTTAGACTTGTTGTGCCTACAGAGTAATCTAAACTGATCATCATTTTTGCCAAAACGGTTTACAATACGTAAAACCGAAACAGGCGGAACATCGTGTGAAAGATATTGAAACCCTGATAATTCACGACACTCACTTTGCCCAAAGAGGAGGAATCGTTGAATAATTACTAAAACAATTAACAGGTGCTAATATTAAAGAGCAGCTTACAACCAAGCGTCTATAAATACTCGTAGTGCACAATGAATCTGTTGACACCTACTCCATTAGCGGCAGGCGACAGATGGCACATCACATCACGAGGGCGGTGATCAGCTCGGCCGGCGGCCATACTCTCTCGCCTGCTAATTGTTCTGAAACATTATTGTTAAGGCTTTTTGTCGCGTACACATTCGTCTCTATTGTGTATTTCCAAACCCTGGAAGATTTGATTGCAGATAGATTGAATTGCGTGTTCGTCTAGAAACTTTCTGACATACATCATTTAAGGGAGATAATAAATATTTTTTTGTTTTCGTTCCCTTCCGTCAAATTAAAAGAGATCAACAAAAATATGTCTTTAAAATATTTCGTATTGTGTTTTTGTATTGTACACAGGCTAAGCGTTTGACGATACCTCATGCAGTGGATGTATAACTTGTAATGGCCAATACACCTACCTGTCTTGGTCTGTGATGGGTTTATAACATTTCGTATAATTAAAATACAGTAAATACAATACACAGTTTCTGAAAAATCAGTCTGTATCCACAAACACTTAAATATACGAGTGATATATCTGTATACCCCTTAATGTTGACCTCGAGTTAATGACTCTATGAGATAACTGTATATCGGTAACTTTGACCTGGAGCGAATGACTCTATAAGATAACTGTATATCGGTAATGTTGACATCGAGATGTCAACATGTCAAGATGTCTATGTGATAACTGTTTAATTACATTGTTGACCTCGAGGTAATGACTCCATGAGATAACTGTATAACGGTAATATTGACCTCGAGGTAATGACTCTATGAGATAACTGTATATCGGTAACTTTGACCTCGAGCAAATGACTCTATAAGATAACTGTATATCGGTAATGTTGACATCGAGATGTCAACATGTCTATGTGATAACTGTTTAATTATATTGTTGACCTCGAGGTAATGACTCCATGATATAACTGTATAACGGTTAACATCAATAATAATTAATTGGCGGTCCTCAACACCCTATTCAAAACTGTTACTGTACAGTTGTCAGCGATCATTTGATAGCGAGCGGAATATAATTTTACTTAAAAGCCTTTGGCAGCCTAGCTATTTTTAAGGTCCCCCATAATGGTTAACATAGCATGGTAAGTAATCATGTGCTATGGGGCAAACATGGCGCTTACTATCAGTTGAATTGCGTGTTGGTCTCGTAATTGAATTATATGAAAACCTCTTTCGGCAAAAATCTCATAATAACTAACTCTTTTTAGAAGCTTTTATTTAACTTGGAATGTTTGTATGTATGTGTGTTCGGGTCAAATCTTGCAACTCCATTTTAGACCATTTTATTTTGCATGCTTGTCAAGTTGCGATGGCAATACAATATTATGAGAGCGAGCTGATCTCATCATAGATACGGAAGTTGGAACGGAGCTCCTCAGTAACTAACAGTAGATTGATGGAGTGTGTACTCATTTTGATCAGAATTACAGTTACAATTACGGATTTTGTAAAAGCTTGTCTGGAAAAATATTATTTTCTACAAAAACTTATTTCTATTATGATTCATCATTACATTTGTGCCAATTCCCGGTCGAACATGGATGATATATACAGCCTTTTTTACACCTAACAACTTATCTTTATATTAATTAAGCATGATTTATATCTCGGCTGCTAAAGATTTTTATTGTACCCACACTGAACTGTATTTTTAGTACAGTTATGTTCGGTGATGTCACTATACGAATACACGCTGCGTCATAGCTGCGATTGTACAGCTTGTACAATCATAGAGAAAATATTTAGTACGCTTAGTCAGTGAACCGACATGATCCTGAAGATGTCACTTACTGGTGATCTAAGGAAGTTATTTGATATCCAAAACGTTTTGCAACAACTGTTCCGACGGTGACTATGTGATCTTACCTTATCGTACATGCTAGGGCAATGCAAAAGAAGCTCTCAGGAGACGAAGTAAATATCATTTCGGGCATTTGGCGGGCAATCGTTTCCAAATAAAATCTTAAGAATGCTTTAACGCACTACGCGCCCGTCACTCGTTCAATCAACATCTTAACTACATTTTTAAAACAATAGAGGCATTATTGAAAATGTTTTCGCATCATTTTGTTATTTCTTTTACAAAGATTTATCTGTTTTCTTTCTTATATCAAATTTTACTAAATTATTTTTAATACATTATTAAACCCCGGGCCGCACGAGTCACGCGCGTGATGTCACCGGACCAGCTGCTTTTTTCTCGATTTCAGGGTTGGTCCCATATTAAAAGTTGTATATGTCGGAGACATCAGATTTTTAGGCCGGCATCATCTTCGTCAGACATCTTATGGTCGTACTGTGGGTACTCGTGCGAAATGAGGAAACACACTGGCTCTTATCAAATTTTCAATCACACAACCTAATTTAGCAGGTCGTAATAACAGGACGGTAGGGAAGTCCCTAGACGTCTTCACTCCACGGCTATCGGTATAGAATGCCGAAGACAGTCGAACCAAGACACCGAGGCTCCGCCGGAAGCGCACGAAGTGACGTTGTGCAGGTGGTTGCCGACTGACACGACGTTGGCGTGCTACTCGTCTAGTTAGAGAAACCGTGATCATATTCCGGATCCGACATACATAATGATGACCTTTCAATATTCACACCTTTCAGAAACTCACTTTTCACTTTTGAAACATCTCGTCTACAAAAACCTTTAGTCGTAAAAACTTATCTAGATCAACATAAGAATTAAAATAAATCTTAAGGTTCTAAAAAAAGAAAACACAAAGTTTAAATTTTTTAAATCATTAAGTAAACCCTTAGTAGTTAACTACCATTCAAAATATTGATTGATCAAGCGAGAGACAACTAAAATCGGTTACCAGGACCCTTATTCCCAAAAAATAAGATTCAATCTCTCGAAAAAAAATTCGAACTTCGAGATTTGTTATTCTCAACGCTATCTTTTGATATATTCCGATGGCTAGTGTTAGAGATACATCGTGTGGTCATAGGCAATCGAGACGAGAGACGATCGAGATTGAATCTCGAAATCGACATCAGTTTGTCATATCTCCGAATAGGGGCCCTGCTCTTCGATCTGAGTAGCCTAGTTCTCCCACGATTCATATCTATATAAGGAGTGTCAGACCGAGGACAGTGTGTCAAACCGTCGAGCCGAGCCCGCGCTACCTCGACAGAACTTGGCACTTTACACATCGTATCGCTGATGAAAATATGTTTTGTACGAACGTCTCTAGATATTACACGGGTATAAAAACACGACACGGTAGTCGTATTTATGTCAACATATTATATTTTGTTGGTTTTGTCTGACATATGCTGATAGAATTAAACTTATTAACGGTTTCTTAGTAAATTGATATAGCTTGTTTAATAATAGCCCACTTTAAAAATCTTTATAATTATTATTTTTAGTGATGCGTTTTATCACTTCTTTCAGACCCAATCAGCTATTCTTAAACTCCGGTGGGTACTATTCACAAGTACCTGCTTGCTTATTAGGCCCTTAAGGGGTGAATGGGCCTTAAATATGTGAATAGGGCATATTTGGTTTATTTACTAGGTTTATAAATCAATACGCGAAAAAAAACTGCTGTTCCATACATGTAGAAGGTGAATAACATTTTTCTATGGAACAGCTGTTTCTTTTTTCGTTATTTCAGTGTCAGTCCCATTGTAAAAGTTGTTCATAATGACAACTACAATGATTACTATGAATACTCACGGGATATTTACCACGATTTTTAGTTTTATTGAGTTCCCGATACTTCGGCACAGTTGCATGCGCCATGTTCACGGGTAGTAAACAACCACGAAAATCTAGTACAGTGTTTAACTACAATGATATTCTAGAATCTGCCTGTTGTCTATCCGATCACCCAGTAAGATTAAAATTAGACAAATTTTGTTAAAAGTTAAAAATCTTCTAAAACCTGAACAGATGAACTGAGAAAAATATTATTTCTCATCAGTGTCCAATTATGTGAGCTGGTTATCCGCCCTGATAGGCGATGTCCCGTGTTTGATCTCGCCGCCGCCTTTGAAGACGCCGCCGTAAATCACAACTAGCGTACGATTTAATTGGTAATTGTTACAAGTGCGTAGGAGTCAGTCGGCGAAGCTTTTTTTACTAGTAAATACGTATTTACGATGAAGTAAATGAACTTTCACAAAGTGTGCTGTTTTCTTATAATAATACACATTCATTCTACGTGGGGGCCGGCAGCTAATCTCATATTCAAAAAATCTATCAAAGCGCTTGGATGACGCGACGCGTGACCAAAATGCTGGCGTTCATCTGGCGCAACGGATAAGCGTTACCGTTCAGCGTGGTTATGCTGCCAGCATGCTGGGTACGCTGCCAATGGTAGTCGTCTTGAACATTTGGATTATTAGATCATCAATGGTCTCTGCGTAATCCAACTGTTCGTTTTATGTAGGAGCCTAAGTAGTATAGTTTTAATTTGTATATATTTTCTTTAGTTAATTTAACGTTAAGTTACACGCCTGCGGGTAAAAAATGAATGTTCTATTACTATTTCTATATGTTTATTGACTAAGTATTAAATTAACACTACTTATGCATTTTTTGATAAATCCTCTTAATCGTCATCGAAGAGTCCGCCTGGGGAAGTACCATCTTTGCGGTTATTCGACCGCCTATCAGTAGTGTGCAATCATTATTGAATTCGACATTTAAGGTCAGTGTCTCTAGTTAAATTACTGAAGATAGAGATTTAATATCTAATATCTCAAGGTAACGAGCGCAGTGTATTGCCGCGCAGGGTTTTGAAATGTTGTAGTTCAAAATTTTGGGACTAATATGAAAGCGACTTGCTTTTCTTGTCAAATATTAGCTTAAAAAAGTTGTCTGGAAGAGACCGCGTTCGCTAAGGCCGTTTATTAGTCGCACTAGTTTTAAAGATGTTTTAGTTAATTTAAATATCTGAATCTATTAAAAAAAAAATTTAATCATTAAAAAACCCATTTTTACCCAACTGGAGTGTAATATTTTTGGAGTGTATGCAAGTATTTGAGTGTGTATTGTGTGTTCCTATATGAACTCCTGCAGCCTAAACGGCTCGACCGATTTTAACGCGCGAGGTATCGTTAGATTTCTCTTTATGTCCGGAGTGACATAGGCTACATTTAGCAGTCGGGTATTTTGTTTTTCGTTTAACGATATTACTTGTTGTACTAACAGTTAGTCAGTGAACCTTTGAACCTACATTTCTTGCCTTCAAAACAAGTTACGTAGCTAAGCTACAATCGTAGATGTCTACGGCTACAGTGCGCCTACGACAGTGCTACAGCGTAGACATCTAGACCCCTTGCCACTAAACTTTCAAATGAAACTTTCTGAATCTGCGTGCGGTTTGTAAATAAGACAGAATTATAAAACAGAAGTTTCTTTTTACATTATCTTTACCCGACTGCCGTAGAAGGAGGGTAATGTGTTTGGGGTATTTGTAAGTATGTATGTTTGTTCTATAATTACCTCCTGTAGCCTAAGCGGCTAGATCGACTTTGAAGAGTGCTTCTTTATGCCTGGAGCAACATATGCCACATTTTCTATTCGGCTTTCTTTTTCTTTTAAAATACTTGTTTTCTTAGTAGTATTCTCATCTGCTAAGTGCGTGATAAGTCATTGTTTCGCACCTGTCTCAAAAAGTAAACATTCTACAACTTCATCATTAGTTACTAGGTAAGCAGAGTTGGATTTCGTACTATAATTATAGTATTTATACTATAATTTCATGATTATAGTATAAATTTCAATTCAAGGATAGTACGAAAAATACTATAATATCACTACTTCACAAAAACAAACAAAATCAGATATGAAAATTTGCCATAGAATGCTTAGTAAATACTGGAGACTTGTAGATGGCAATACCAAAATCGCTATACGTGTGCCTATGTATAATATTTGAGGAGTTCCCTCAATTCCTTATGGATCTATTATCTGAACTGAATTTTGATGAAAATATGACCAATCTGGAAGTATCTCTTTTCAAATTATTAAATATTTTTTTCAAATCGGTTCATAAATGACGGAGTTCTGCGATGAGGTAAAAAAAAAAAACAAAAAACATTCTCCTTGAGAACCTCCTCCCCCTTTTTTGGAAATAGGTTAAAAATAATAGACTAATACTATTCTACTAATACTATCCTTTTAAAATGTTTATGCCACACGGTGATACCACAGTGGAAAAAGAGTAGAAAATTTTAGCTTCTACATTTTAATGTCACTGTTGATTAAACGTTTAAAATGAAATATAAATAATAACGACGACTCATTTCGCTTCAGTCCATAAACCGTGAGTGCTTTTACTCACCAGCATAAAACACCGAAATATTTCATTCAAGAATGGTAAATAAATAAAAAGAGCATCAATTATACTGTATTAATATTTCCACGTGCTGTATGTGCTTAAAAAATATAATCGCACGCCAAAACAAATAAAACAGTTGGAAAGATACATTCGACGTTATCTCGTGACGTGAATTAGTGATATATTTCGAATATGATTGTAATCCTCTGTCGACCGTAGACTTTCTGGGCACAGAATAGAAAATGAACAGAGCTACAGCTTGAAAAGGCGAGCGATGTCAGCTTGATTTGTACTCATTTTATATACCACAGTGTTTCTGTTCACAGCGTTCTGGAACTCGCTACCGGAGCCTGTGTTTCCCGAAAAGTAAAAGATTATTCTCTTACGTCTTACCATTAGGCACGATGTGGTCAGCCGCAAACCTATTTTGAATTTTAAAAAATGCGAGTTCAAATTGAAACGATATGAAGGCGGTTCAATAACTACTGCACCCAGATATCACTTCAGCTGTAGAGCGCTGTTCAATCTGTTCAGAAAGAGAGTGGTCGTGGCCAAAAAGTGAACTAACATTGTGATTTGTAATTTCTAACTGAAGATGCTATTTGTACCTTATTTGTAATTTAAGTATTAATTATAGCTAGTTTGTAACTAACATGCACGGCTTGGTTCTCATAGGCTACAGTAATTTCAAAACCCCATTTCACCCTTTTAGGGGTAGAGTTTCGCAAAATCCTGAGACATACCTTTCCTTATTTTTTAAGCTTAGTATACAAACCAGGTTTCATTGGTTCTGCATGAAAAAAGATTTTATTTCCATACTTGGGGGTTTTTTTTACCCCGTTGAAGGAGGAATTTTGCAAAATCCGTTCTTATTGTTGTCCTAGACTATTTCAGGACTATTGAGTCCAAATTTCACATCTCTATCATAAGCGTTTTGGTCTGTGCATTGATTCCTAGAAAATGGCTTGTTATGTATGTATAATGTATATGTATAGATTTGTAAAGGCCAAGAGGAACCGTCCACGCTATTGTGTTGCTAATAAAACAGAAACGGTAATTTAACACAGCTGCGCCCTCAAATCTCACGCCCACTCTATTTTTGAGTGGGCGTGGGCGTTCATTCAGACTCTAGTAGTGTACTTACACGTTGAAGTTGACGTTAGGAAATGTACTTCTGTTGATTTTCTTTTCAGTATCAGGCCTCATAATATGACACGTATAACATATTAATATTATTTATTATAATGGAGTTATAACGACGTGCTTTCTTGATAATAAATAATAGTTATAATACACCTTCAGATTTAGACTTGGTATTGAGGAAATGGAATTACGTGTTAAAATTACGTAATTTTGATAACTATTCTTAACGTGATGCGCAGTTCTTTGTGGCAGTTCAACATCTAAAGGAACAGAAGTATTAGCAATCAAAGGTTTACAACTTCTTTTACATTGGAGTCGATTCTGTTGTAAAATTTTCTAAACTTAACTAGATTTGAGAGCCCTAAAATTGTAAACATCCTTTTCTCACTAATTGAAATAAAAAGTGATGCAGATAATACTGATAATACTAATACTAATAAAAAAATACCTTCTATCGTGTAACCAATCAACTAACGTATTTAATTTTCCCGTCCTTGGAGCTAGAGTAGTTATCACCTCTCATTTTCCGGCTTAGCGAGCTCATTTCCGCACAATCTGGCAACTCACTCGCAGTTTTTTCTCAATGTGCCTGAGTAATAGGGATTAAAATAAAATAAACTCGCCCGTTGGATTGCCGTGACGTCAGCTGCTATTATTTATCGGAGAGATGTAATTAATATCCAAATGCCTAGTGTGGTGAAGTGACTGTAGGCTAGTCTAAATTAAAATATCATTATAACAGTTGCTATCTTCATTGTGATTATTCATTGACCGAGCGAAGCGAAGCCAATTCGTTCCCATTTACTGAAAGTCAATTGGCGCTTGAATGTATGTTAAGACAATGTTTTGAAACGACCGTCAAAAAATAATCAGATTACGCAAAAAAATAATTGATTATGAGCAAAATCGGTCAAAGTATTGTCAAAAAATAAGGTTTGCGATGTCTCACTTCGGTGCGTTCAACTACACGGTAATTACACAAACATACGAGTATTATTATTATACGTTATAATTTACAAACATTGCTATAAGAACACTCACCGAAACGGATTTCAATGTGTAATTATTGACAAAAATACTATAAATTACAATCCATTCGACACTGAACCATTCGATCATACCAACGACGTGAGGTAGGTAGGTGATAACATACATACATACACGTTGAACACAATACTCTCCATTTGGCCGCACTGTTGTCGGGTAAAAAACTTGTCTACCTTCGGTTACCTATTTAATACTGCATCTCTGAATCGCTTTCGATGAAATTTGCAAGAAAACAGGAAAACGACGAAATCGGATGTAAGATACTCTTTTTAATATAAATAACAGGGTTTGAAAAAATCCGATTTTTATAATAAGTATCAAAAATCCGTTTTTTTTTGATAAAAATCAATCCGCTGATATATATCGGCGAACCCTGATAAATAATATAATATAAATATTGGTGGACGATTTTCACTCACAGCGCCATCTAGTCCCAAACTAAGCAAGCTAAATACTTTTTTTAAATACCCACTAGAATAATAATACTATAATACATAGAAACACCCAGAAAAAGAACAAACATCTATGTTCATCACACAAACGTTTGTCCTGGGTGGGAGCCGAAACCACAACCTACAGCTCAGAAGGTGGAAATCCTCCCACTGAGCCACAAGGCTAGTCTATTAATACAAGGTTTTTGTTGAAAAAACTTGAAACAATACAACCCATCACAACAACGCAAGGCAAGTGACAAGCCCGCTCCACCAACATGTTTCGTATCCAAAACAAATAATCACGATAATTATTCCTACATCGCTGTGCTAATTAACAAAGAACCTTTTGTTCCACAACAATGAGTAACACATGTAAACGTGGATATAAGTAAAGACACATCCGTTTCAGATTTACGTAAAAGCTTCCTCATAATTAAAATAATTCCTTATAATTAATTCCTTATAATGGTATTGAGAGCGCTTGCCTCTCTCTCACTCTCTCGCTTAATATACAATAAAAAGTTTAATATTTGACCGAGCGAACCGAAGGTCTCAGAGTCTACGGGAGCAAATCGGCAGTTGTGTGTACGTTTGTATACATGTATATTTGTCTGATGATACCTTAAGAACCGTTAATCCGATCTTCATGAAACTTTGTAGGCAAGTAGTTCATTTCAATACAAATTTAAGTTCGAATATGAGCTGAAAAGGTCCAGAGGTTGTGAAGTTATTGGGGCCGCGAGATCTCAGTTCGGCGCGAGCTACTAGTTTATAATGAAATAAAATTCCTTTTTTAAAGATTTAAATTAGTACTTGCAATGAAGGCATCAATCGTAAAATGCTTCCTGGATTAATCGGCAGGTTGCCTAATTAATTGCAGACATGCAGTCGCACACGTTTTAGTCAATAGTGTATTTGATTGTTTCAGGCGGAAGTTCATTTTCAAACTGTGTTTATAATAACCAATCTGTAATGTCTTTCCGCTGCAATGTTCGTTGTTAATTTAAAAAAAAAAAAGTCATTTCAAAATTGTAATATTTTTCTTATCTATATACTCAGGTTATATCTTAGTAATACTTTTTTATTCAAAATATTAATATAAATAAGGTAAAAACAAACAATTGATCCTTATTCCAATTGTACAGGACGCGACGTTGCAGCGGCAAAACAAGATTTGTTATATTAGACACAGTTTTCAATAGTGTACCTTTAATCATGTCTTCACTACCGGATCTTTATAATTCTTTATTATTTTATCTTCACAAACGTAGCTAGGATTCCCTGTGTCGAGGGTGCCATTAACAACATATTCACAACTATCACACAACCCTGAGCAATATTTAAATTTATCAATCAACCCAGCCGAGAATCAAACCTGGGATAAAAAGCAAACGTGCTACCAACTAAGCCAGGATAATTCAATACATCATTATGTATTTTGTGTATGTAACATGCGTTAATTATTTTTGGACTTCGAAATCAGAGACTTTATGACAATTTAAACGTCGTATCAACGAATATAAAACGATAACCCAAATGTATACACATAAAAAACACATTATACAAATTAAAATGTTCCCTGAATCAATTTAGACTAATGGCCCAAATACATGTAAATACACTAAATGCATTAACTTCCAACATGCGTACACGCATCACATGGCACTGCGATCAAATATGAAATGCGAAATTCGAGTTTATTTATGTCTATAGTACGAGCCATAAAGATTAGCAATAAGGTGCATTGACCCCTATAGTTATAATACATACAAATACCAAGACAAAGAAAAAATATTTATGTTCATCACAGAAAATGTCATTCCTGGTTTGTCCGGGTGTCCAGGGAAGAGCTGCGAGGCCAATTAATATTCCTGTGATAAAATGTTTGTCACCACTGATTATACAAGGAAAGTTAAAAGCACTTTATTGCCAATCTTTATGGCTCGGACTATAGTTTGTGCCCACTCAATTAGACAACTGGATTTACATCACCAGTTTATATCAGAGGCACATATATTACGTAGGCTAACGAATATACCGGTTTGTGTACTAAGTATAAAAAATAAAGAAACGAATGTCTCAGGGTTTTTCGAAAATCAACCCTTAAAGGGGTGAAATGGGGTGTTTATTGTTTAATTTACTGTAGCTTATGAGAGCGAAGCCACGCGGGTAAGCTTGCGAGATATAATTATATTTTTTTACATTTTTATTAAGCTGTTTTTGACGTCGTTATGAGTAAGTATATTATTTCCCGATAGCCCGAAATAAATAAATTGAATTGAACTTTACAATTTAATATATTTTTTCATTTTAGTGATGTACCAGATTATGTTAAAATTTAAATTTTATAAATCTTGAGTGATCTCCACTCTAGTTTTGGGCCAAACGTAAATAAAAACGATTGAATTGACAGTTAGTCATGAAATATGAAGGGTAAATACGGCCGTAAGTGTTTACACTATTGAATGGAAGCATCAATGGATGGAGAAAATATTCCCATTGGAATATAATGCTCGTGTATTTTCCGAATCGGCTACGTGACTTCCGTCGCGTCTTGGATCCTTGGCATTGATGGAGTGGACATGGTGGGGCACTGCAACGGATGTTTGTTTTGGCTTTAGACCCATAACTTTTAAAGGTGATAATTGTCTAATATAAAGTATCAACAACATCGACATTTTAGGAGCTAATATAATACTAGTATAGTGCTGCGAACAGTAAACCTTACGAGCACAAACTTTTTGGCATAATCTCAATTCTAAAATTTCACAGATATTTTTCGTCGTCGGCGATTTTTAATTGGTGGGGTATTTCCCCACTAATCAAAAATTTGCTTTCATTTGTCCGTATGTTGGTACTCGTGCTCGCGTACAGGTCGTGTTTTTCAACCAATCTTGTAGAAATTTCGGTATAAAGGTACAAGAATTTTACAAAAAAAAGGCGTTCTCAGTTTCAAACCTCATGACCGATTTTGCTCATATTTAAACTTTTTGGTTAGAATTGAGTACTGAATGCTTATGCCAAATTTAGCATGCAATGCTTAGGCGATCGATTTTATTTGATGCTTAGCATGCAATGCTTTGAGAGTGCCGACGTCCACTCTCAAGGCTTATCTCTAGTATCCACAGTAATCTCGGATACGGCGTAGCGGACATGAAGCGTGAATTTCAGGGATTTTCCCCAACTATAAAATGGATATTTGGTCTATGTTTAATCTTTTAATCCGCCATATTCTTTACACATCGGAAATTCTGGTGTGAACGGCTTCGGGAAGCTTATTTGACAGATCTAGTGACAGTAAATTAACGACGAAGTCGTGGATTACACCTGGGTCTATTTGTTATTTTTATTCAGCTATGGATGAATCATTCCTGCTCATTAGCTAGTTGAGCCGTGAAATAAAATATATGGGTTAGTATTGGAATGGACTAGATCGCTTAATAACTTCATCTCACTCAGGTACATCAAACATACGTTTACGTTAGAACGTTTTAGAAGTGGTTTTTTTTTCTTGTTTTCCCTCCACATAGTAAGTTCCTCATACAAGATCATATTAGACAATATGATCTTGTTTATAAATAATGAAACCCATTTAGGTGCACTGACGTGTCTTAATACAGTCCATACGTACAACAGTGCGCGTAATGCTACGCCGACAGTAAGTTATTCTTTGAAACTTACATATTCTAAGATTTTTGTGTAATAGCTTAAGTAGATTAGGTAGTTTGTGTTAGTTTCAAGTAATTTTGTTTCGTATATTCGAATTTTAAAAAAAATTAAATAATTTATTCAATAAAAGGTACATTCATGTTTTTACAATCACTAACCGCCAAACTGGGTGTTAAAAACCCATGTCTTGGAGTTAGTTCCATCAATTTGTCTTATATACTATGGTTGTTGTACTTTATTTCTATGTTTATTTTATTTTCATAATCATCATTATAACAGAATTGGATTAAAAATTATTAGATATTATTAGTTATTAAAAATATACTTACATTCACGTACTCGTAGGTACTAAAATTAATAAAACAACAAAAGTCAGACGATATTTCTTTGAATTTGTCAGAGAATAATTCGTATGATCGTGATTTAAACATGATACACGTGTTGAATGTTTACACGGAGGCAAGGTCAAGTTGTCCCTTCGTGCTGTCTCTCATGTGTGGCCACGGAACTGGCGGGTAGTTACTGAGTTAGGTAGGTACAGCAACTTATTTGAAATAAAAAAATATTTATCTATTATCTGTGATTTTAATCAATACACTGCTAAAATTAGCACGAAGGTAAAAAAAAAACAACGATGATGATGACAAAAAAGGATTATGGGCTCCACAATCTTTACATGCGTATTTCGTATTTCAATCTATCTGGCGTGAAAAATCAACAAATCATGGATAGCTAGCTCTACCAATGGCATTTTGGGCAAATGCCCCCGGTGAATCATTTAAATAAATCTCCGGATAGGCTGAGTGGATAACCCTTTCGATGACAGAGTTTTTAAGCCGTTCCGTTATAGCGCTTGATTAATTGAGCTTATTAAATAAAAAATGCATACGCGAAGTATTTGGCGGGGTTCGTCATGTCCCACGGACGTTTGCACTTATTTATTCCTTACAATAGGTAATTTAACACATAACATCTTTATCCACCTTGCATATCCTTAATTCAAGGTATACTCGGAATTACGCAATATTTTGATGATAATTAAAAAAAACGTACAAAATGTAGTATTAGTTTATCCCGCCACAGTTTATGCGCGTTAATAATACTTATATCAATTATTCAAATTTAAATATTTATTTCTCAAAATACAAATCATCATCATAAACAGCCTGAAGACGTCCACTGCTGAACAAAGGCCTTCGCCTTAGAGCGCCACATCGACCGACAATTTACAAATTCCCACAGGTTGCCCGCGCATTTTGACAAAATATAAATAGCTCAGGTTTTTTCTAAGCGTACAACTACAAGCCACTAGCCACGAAGAACTCAAACAACAGACTACAGCCCTCCAACTAACAAGATCAAAATAGTTAAACATTCACCTCCGATTAAATATCTGAGAGATGCCCAGAAAATTAACTATCTCCTCTCTAACCAATCTAGGCACCGCCCACTTAATGGCCCCGCGAAGGGCTATTCGTCACGAACTGATTCATCGGCGTCTGCCGCTAGTGCGCTACGGACCTTATTTCTGTAACAATATTTGTTGCAATAATTTTGTTTAGTATAATACAGCCACATAATTCTCCTTATTATGTCTTTGAATATAGCCAATAAAGATAATTAGAGTTGTAATCACAACTCTTTGTTATCTCCCTCTCTGCCACATTGCTTAAGAAAATAACAAACAGGTGTCTCAAATCGTATGATATCTGAGCTTGTAGTAGGTAATCGAAAGTAGCTAAATGAGGCATAAATTTATAAAAATATGATAGGTAAGGGAGTTTTGGCGTGAAAGTCAAAAGGTCGTTTTGCGTCATGGTGGATTTTCATCCATTAAGTGTTCGTGAACGAGCACGAGTGTTGGTGAATAGTATAATATCGTGAAACCTGAATTTTCTTGTTGTTTACAAAACTCCATAGAAACTTCTAGTAAAGTCTTCACCACTTTACTGGGGCATGACTTGGACACGACTTAAGTACTTTACATAACTTAGACTTATGACTGAAACTTGTTTTAGTTTTTGATATTACAAAACTTAAATACACTCTAAGTGGAGAACATATTTAAGAGAAAAAAAGGGACGTTTATAAAAAAAATATATTACTTAAAATAAAGAAAAAATAAATGAAAATTGGAAATTAAATAAATTAAATGTTTTGGCAGACATTTCAAAATTTCAGGGACTGGCAGGATTTTTTCCGTGAGGTATAATTATTAGGTATTGGGTATATACTTCGCAACACAGGCTTCCGGCCGTCTGGGCCGGGGAGTCGCTAAATGGGATATAAATATGACTCTGATTTTTGATATTAGCGGTAAGTTATAAAATACGTTTCTAACAAAGTGTCTGAATCGCGTCAGTAAAATCACGCGCAAGGTCTCACATACTAAACCAGTAGTTCTGCGAACATTATACAGGGTTATAAGGAAAGGGTATGCTAAGCAGAAAGGAGCTCGTAGTTCTCATCATTGTGAATAATTTTTACTATGGGAACAACCCTGAAATCGAGAAAAAAATATCAGCTGTTCCATACATTTTGTAGAGTAGCATTGAAATTTTTCTATGGAACGGCAGATATTTTTTCTCGATTTCATGGTTGGTCCTATAGTCAAAGTTGCTCATAATGATGAGTACTACAAACCATTTTCGGCCTAGCATACCCTTTCCTTATAACCCTGTAGATCTCGCGAGCTCTCAGGATCTCAGTCTCATTTCACTCACGACCTTATCTTGACAACCACTTGATCGATTTTGCCCATATTCAAAATTCTTGTTTAGAATTGAGCACCAAATGTTTCTGCCAAATACATATTATCAAAATCGGCCAGTAAATGGTGCCGCAGCAAACTTCCCTTCCCATTTTGGGGGAACTATCAATCATCCCTCCAATCAAAAATCGCCGAAGGTAAAAACTATGAAATTGTAGAGCCCTGGTAGTTGATGCAGAGACTTTCGTTAGCTTCTTTCACTCGCGCAATAAATAAACGTATTTCTCCATCCAAATAAATCATCGTAGCGGTGACCACGTCTGCCAACAAAATAAACGTATCAGTTTTTCGATACGTCCATAAAATGAGGCTAGTGCTCGTAAACCAGCTTCAGTGGCAACTGGCGCATGACGTCAGCGATGACGTCACGGCGGTTTGAAAGCTCGTGTCGATTTCAGGGTTTCGTCGTAAAGTTGCACAATTTTGGATCAGGAAGGAGCAGATTTCCTGAATGTGTTAGCGCGGAACCTTGGGAAGAACACCGATTTGCCATTAGATACAACTGGCAATTCCGTAAGACATTATAGTGGCGAGTACTTTCTCTTTTGATTTATTAACTTATCGGCCTACGCAATCGGTAGGATCCTTGTACAACATTTCCGCGTTTTCATAAGAGTATTTTTTTTTTAACCGATTTCCAAAAAAAGTAGACTGTTTTTTTTTAGGTGGTACGCGTACCTATTCAGCTTAGGCTTCTACAAAACAAACGAGTGTCCACTCTGTAAAAACAGCAACAACTACAACTTTTTGGAAATTAATGAGCGTACTGTATGAACAAATGAGCATGAAACGGCTCGCACGAACTGTCACGCGGCAGCCATTTTGGTGCCGCCATTTTGTTACGTACAGTTCCCTGTATTAGTGATATAAAACGGGAGTTTTTGGCGGGAACGGGAGGTCATGTCGCGTCTTTTTATTGTTTTCTAAAACTTGTTTTATTTGCAGTGTATATGTGCTGTAAAAACGTTAGATATTTATTCAATAAGAGTTCACTGAACACTGAATACAAACTGAATAGTTTTTTTTTTTTTTTAATTCAAGTAAGCTTCGTTAAAATTCTAGTAGGTAGGTTTCTAATAAGCTACGTTAAAAGCATGTCATAAGAGTTCATACATAATTTAAAAAACTAATTCTATTTCTGCTTGTTTCTCAATATAAAATAAAATACGCCACATTCAAGTTTTTTCTTTTTAATTTCTCGACCGAATCCTTTCTGAAATATAGACTAAGTACTACTTTTTAGTTATAATGTACTAGCGACCACTCGCTTCGCACGGGTACCAAACTTCATGGGAAAATCCGCTGGGCTAATCTGGAGATACGCTGAAAATTTCTTTAAAATCTGTCCAGCCGTATTGGAGTCTATACGGTACATACATACATACAGATCGGCTTTTATAAATTAAGATATTTTTTTGTTAACTGAACGAAATACATACAACATACAGATCGCCTTTTATAAATATTTTTTTTTTTTGTTAACTGGACGAAATACATACAAACTAAAACCAACTATCTAAATTACTTAGCCTACTACATAAACAGTTAGATTACCCACGAGACTATTAAAGCTCTAAATATAATACAAATAGCAAAAATAACTATGAAATAAAAGTTGGAAATCCTATTTACATTTGTATACATTTCAATTAGTAATACGTGGTACTTTCCTCTACGTATATCCTGTATCGATGACGCAACGTGCATTCTAACTTGCTCTCTACACGCAGACGTTACGACAATATACAAACACCTGCATGAGCGGACTGTTTTTTTTGTTTCATTGAGCAAATCCTAGTTAGATTGAGAAACTCAACGAAAAGTTAATTTCAAGATTCAGAGCTGTTCCCGTAGTATCTTTTTAGTAAATGTGATAACTGCAATCGTATGCTCGCAGAGGGAAAGCTGAACTCGGCTATTCTATCTATTATGTTAACACAGTTTGTTCTAAGTCATTAGTCATTTGTCCTATGGAACAGTGGAATGTGACGTCATAGAACTTTTAAAACTTTTTATCCTAAATGTTTAATAGAAATATAGCGCTTCATGATTTTAGCGACGATCGCTCGGTAACCTTATTTTTCCGGTATGAAAAATAGCGTATAATTAATTTAGAAAATAAAGTACCGTCATATATACAAATCTGTTCAGCCATTACGGAGTTGAGTGATAAACATACATTGACAAACTTTCGCATTTATAATAATATTGCGGTTCTATATAATTATGTACAATAAACTAACACTAAGATAAGATCGAACAATTATTGTTCTTATATATACTATAAATTTGACATTAACTATTATTATTATGACTTAAATTTAATATTTATTATTGAGATATACCTATAGTGGCTAACAATTTTTTAAATTATTAATGCGTACTCAAAAGTGTAATTGTAATCAGTGGCGTATAAACTATGGTTATAAATAAATGAGTATAAGTATGAAACGGAACTGGCTCTCAAGTGTAGTAAACGTCGGTTCGCAGACATATTTCTAAATTGAACAGGAGTAAAGAATGCGCTACCATTCATTTTGTGGTTTATTTTTGTGCTTGTCATGTTTTATTTACAGCGAATTACTTCTATTTAAGTGGTAACCATCTCTTATCTTATATAATTAGTGGTATCCATATGGCTTAAGGTACACACACTACACACAACTACATTAATAAACTCGCGATACTGAAACGTTTGTTAACTTTGACAACAGATTAAGTTTTCTGTCTTTGTCATTCACTTAGTGCCAGACAAAAGCAGTAGGTATTAGAATTAATCTTTTGTCAAAGTTAATAAACATTTCAGAATCCCGAGAACAGTTTCTTATAAAACAATTTCATATAAAAATAAGTACTATATTTGCAGTAAACGGTAGATAATCACCGGTCCGTGTCCTACGTCGGCAAACATTCAGATACTCGCAGCTATACCCTGGACAAATGCCAGAACATGTTTAATTTTAAAATGCCATTAGATAACCATTGCTGCTGTTTATCGCCGGTATCTGACCGGAATCTGTTCCCATAACAGACTCCATTGAGAATGCAAATGGGATCGTTTGAGCATATTACTTGTAAGTGCACTTGTGAGTAATCGGGACGATGCTTAACATGGAATCCTTTTTTGGATTCCTTCATCTAATATGCAATAATAGTTTATTTTATGTAAAGCAGTAATTTCAGTGGGTAGGTATACCTATTTCCCGGGTAATTATGGTCGATATACAAAATCCCGATCATTTAACAGTAATACCAATTAGAAACCAATTTTTTAAATTACCGTTTAAAACAAATAGAAGTCGTTTGACCGAAATACCACAGGCATAGAAACATAAGCATATTATTCACCAATTAGTGCATACTCATCAATTAACATAACATACAAAAATATTATATAATATATTAATATTGTGATCGAAACTCAAAACCAAAATGCTGGCCTCTATTTCGCCCAAAGGCTGAGTATTGCAATACAACGTGGTAATGGGGCCAGCATTTTGGGAACAATTCCCACTGATAGCGTTCTTTTAGATTAGTTTATTTTGTTTATTATTACTATGTAATTTTAAGTCCTATTTAACTGAATTAATTATCTCAAAACCAATACACAACCATATACCGAAATAACATAATAAAAAAAATACTACTTATACATAAACTATCAATAAGTAGGTACAAATAAATAGTTAAGTCAGTAAAAATTATAATAGTAAAAAAATACTATTGAACTAATACTATTAATACTATTTTATTATAATTACACTAAGAAAACTGACGTGGTTTTGACACATTTTATTTTGATAAAACGGCTGAGTGCAAGGTAAGACGATGTCGCGCTTAGCATTCCTCGATAGAGCTCACAAAATGTGATCGAAACTATAGTCAGAATAATCGGTTCAATTTAACGTGAGTATTCCTGTTTTAATAAAATAAAATAAATATAGTTTATTGTTAATAATATTCATAGTTAATAACAACCCTAATAATACTAAGATACCGAGCGGGAAAGCACTAAAATGCCTTAGAATTTCTTCTGGCGCATCGCCGGCCGCTAGAGTAAAATTCTGTATCTCTCTCCTAGACCCTATTCGGAGATATGACAAATTGATGTCGATTTCGAGATTCCAATCACGACTATCTCTCGTCTCGTTTGCCTTCGACCTCTTGATGTATCTCATACGCTTGCCCGAGTGAATATCTCGAAATATAGCGTTGAGAATAACAAAACTCCAAGTTCGATATATTTTTCGAGACGAGATTGAATCTCAGTTTTTGAGAATAGAGGTCCTCGAATCTGAGAACCCAAAACTTAGTATATTTAATTAAATCTACAATATAATACATTGCTAAGGTCAGGTAACTATGCAAAGTAAGTCATAGATTAACAGCAAGCTTTGAATGAAATGATTCTCTCAAGTCTTTTACCAAACATTTTAAACAAGTTAAACTCGCTTCTAGCTTCTAGAATACTTTTTGGACAGAACTAAATTATGTTCCGGAGCCGGCTGAAGCAATAAATTGGGAAATCTCTCGTGTTGTGACTTCACATCGCTACAATTTGTGCGATTGCTTATTTTTGTTCTGTAGAAGCAAACATTCTCCAATGATTGTTATTTATCATTTTAATAAATATTATTTAAGAATATTCGATATTGATGACATATTTAACATTTTAATAAGTATTTATGATTTTTGAAGCCGCTGGAAGAAGTCTGATGATTGAATTGCGCTAAAATTGAATTTGAGATTTGTTTAACTCCAGTACTATTTATTTGATCCAGTGTTGCAAATTTATTTTTTTGCTGATTTTTTGTAATTATATTTTGCAGTAGCAGTAGAAACTAGTTGACGAGCGAAGTGCATTGCTGCGCATGGTTTTGCACTATTAAACTTTAAAATTCTGGTATTGAATTGTTATGTACAACCGTGACGTTACTATCAGTCGAGTGACTTGCACAACTCATCACCACGTTGCATTAAACGAAACTAAATAAGTGTAACTACTAGCTAATTATTTTTAATTGGCAAGGTAGAAACCATAGCAATCACGTAGCTAATAGAGATACCAATAAAGCTAGCTATTGGCAAGGATCTAATGAAGTCTATTGATGAGAAACCGATAAACATGCAGCTGCTGTTCGACACGAAGGTCTGACAACCGCAGCGTACAAATAGTTTTACGAGCCGCACTAAATGATCTTACATCTTGAACTGGCGGGTCGGGACGCACTGTTAGCGAGAGACTAAGCCATGTTGTAAACGTTAAACCATGAGGATGAATGCCAAAAGATCACACCTTTACTAACTCCAGTATAAATTCGTAAATCAATCACGTATAGGTACCCCAGAGGAACGGAACGGAAAGAGGAAATGTAGAAGACAATTCAAAAGGTGGGAAGACGAAGTTAAAACTTATTGCTGGGAATTCGAGATAGAAATAAATGGAAAAAGTTAGGAAAGGCCTTTGCCAAACTTGGGCAATCGGACGCGACTGAATGAGTAGTAGAATAAATAGCAACTGTAGTTATCGGTAATAAAGGCTCTTATTATACTTCAAGCTTATTTAAAATTCTCGGACTCGGACTCTCGGCAGCGGGGCTGAAACCAACACTGAGAGGCCTTATTTAACCGACTTCAAAAGTAGGAGGAGGTTCTCAATTCGACTGTATGTTTTTTGTATGTTTGTTATGTGATTACTCTGCAAATTATGAATTGATTTTGATGTATATTTTTTTTGTTTGGTTGGTCCACAGAATTCTCCTTATAAAGTTGGTCATACTTCAGAGGTGGTCAAATAAATTTTATCGAAATTCATTCAGCGCTTTTTGAAAACGGCAACAAAAATTAAAAATAATAGAATTATTCACTTGAAAATGTTGTAGCAGATGGTGACTTTATTGCCACCCACTATATGTATACGCCACCGTCTATTGGTTCCGGAGGGCAACTTGGTTAGGATGGCCTAGGGTGTCGAGAAATACGTTGCACTTCTACTCAACGCTACCCGCTACGCTAAAACGCTACGGCTTTATGCTTTTAACACTGCCACCCTGGAGCTTGGGTTCCTAGGTCTTCCGATTTCCATCCCCAGGTGGCCGCGGGTTTAATCCCACGGAATCGAGGTTCGCGGTATCGCCACTCACCGCTGGCTTGTCACAGAGCCCCTGCGATTTTATTATTATTAAAATTCGTAAAGACGTTGATTCTTCTCATGTCCGCCAGGACATGAGAAGAATCAACGTCAGTGGCGCCCTGAATGTGATCGCTTGCAAAGAGCACGCCGTTTTTCACCAAACAACCACTTGACCGGCACATCCTTTGACGTCATCGATAATCCACCACAATAAACATAAATACACGCGTACAAACACATTTAGCGCTTAACTACTGTACATTCGCTCAATTTGCTTACAATTTATATTATAATTATATGACTGATCTAGAATTTACACTAGAAAATTACCGAAGAACTTATCAATACAAGCTTTCAAAAATTGTTATCATTTAACTATGAATGAATGAATATAATTTATTATCATACAGTTGCGTTCATAACAATTTCACCAAGTATTACGAATGCTTCTATTATAGACTGCATGAGTCCATAAAAGAAGATGAAAGATAAAGAGTAGGACGACTTCTGTGAAGCCGATTCAAGATAATTCAAGATTCAAGATTTCATTTCTATTTGATTACTGGCCTATAGAATAGGCAATACAACCACATTGCTTCTAGGACGACAATTGTCCAAAGGCTGTGGCAAGGCTTGGAGGCTATTTTGTTTCCGAGTGACATAGCTCGCCTGGCTCGCATCATACTTGCCCATAACAGTTCAATGCCACCCACAATTTTGAACTTCATCAGTTGAAAACAATGCTCTGCAATGCATTGCGCACGTCATCCTGATACAATAATATAAGTCTGGTAGTTTCACTGATTAGTGATTTATAAATGCTCCTCGCTCATACGCGAATCAAATTAACTAATTATAGGTTCGAGTACATGTCCTGATTGATAACAGACTTGGAATACATATGCGAGGTAAGCCCACGTATTGTGCGACCGGCTTTTCTACAGAGCTAAGTAGTAGAGCCACTATCGTATATTCTGAACAAATCTGGACGCCTTCCGCTGAAAATTGTATTTCTATGATTTATCTAACTCTACAAGTAAGTTGGTTGCTGTCAACAACGACCGGTCTGAATGAAAGAAATCGTGCACGTACAAACACTGCATCCGACGTGTGTAACCTCAACGCTATTTCTGTTGCGAATGTTGCTGTAAACTCTATAAAAAGGCAGGATATTCTCGGTACGAGATACGGGACACAGTGTGTGGAGATTCGGTAGGAAATCATTTCATGTATTCGAGGTTCTTGATCACCGAACTGAAAAAACCCAGTCAATTAAATATTTACCGCTTAAAACAAAATCAATACTTATTAACTTATTACAGAGTTCTTCCTATTATATAGCTTATTAAAAATAATAGGAAGAGACACTTCCTTGGACTTTGTTAGTTTTTGGACGTTCTAGGCTTTAACACCAAGACAATGCGGTCGATCTAGATAAGGTTTAAGGCGGGAATATTTAGCGGCCTTCACTGCCGATTCAAGAAGCTAGCGCCATTTTCATGTAGAGTTTGAGTTTAAAGTGTGTTTTTTTACAAGCTTTTATTTAACTTGCAATGTATGTATGTACGTATGTATGTTAAGATCAAATCTTGCAACTCAATTTTAGACCAGTTCCCGTTGTACAATTGAGATGTAATTTTGCATGCCTGTCAAGTTCCGATGACAATACAATATTTTGACAGCGAGCTGATCTGATGAAACATAAGGAAGGTGGAAAACGGAACTCCTCAGTAACGAACAGTAGATTGATATAGCTTGGACTCATTTTGGCGTAAGTACAGTTACCAATAACGTATTTTATAAAAGCTTGTCTGGAAAATTACATGTTTCCACAAAAAGTTATTTGAATTTTATAAGGTTTTTGTCGTATATAATCTTGCCAACTTAGAATTACCGCCGCTTCGAGCGCGCATAAGAATGGCGTGGCCTTCTAAAATAGGTCTTCTGAAACAAGCTGACAAAGGAGAATGAACTAAACTTTCTATGCTTATTGAGTAGATATGGACATTTGTATCTGGTAGTGCTATGTAAAGTAATGCAGCAGGGATCAGGGCCACTCGCAGCCGCGCGCCGTCGGCACTACATCACAATGTCTTGTACATTTACATGTACATAGGTGCTCACGAGTATGTATCGGTGTCCGCTTGTGATGCGTCCCGAGCGTAAATCACCCTCCGGGCGTGACGCCAACACGCCAAATTGAAGATCGCAGGGAAGTTCACTGAGGATGACAAGTGGAAAATAAACTATCCGAAGCGTGTTTCATCATCTAGATAAAAAATCAAATGTTTTTAATGCTACTAAGTTACGAGACAAACACGACAACAACAACGATGACCAACGACAAGTGGAGCAAATCGTTCGCTGGTGGTAAGCGTCTCGCTTGCTCACAACAGTTCAGTTCACATAATTATGTAATTGAACAGTTCAAATCCATGCGCGGCAATGTACTTATTTCGCTCGTCACCCTGAGAAATAACCGTGCTTTTGTTGAATAATTAATCATAAAGATTTCTAAAACATTTCTGTAGAATGTAAACATATCAAAGAAAAACAGTAGATACATTCGCCAGCGAGTTTTCCTCGGCAGTACCATTAGATGCAGCAGTAGTTATTTTTAGCGGCGCGCAGGAGGCGAGTTTATTCGTCTCGTATCCGCGATTGTCCTTTTGGTCTTCAATTTGAATCATCTTCATATAAATCTCGAGTGCTGGAAGGGCTGCTGTTTTTATTTTTTTTTTAAACATGAAGGCCTCGGGTATCCCTTCTCGCTTTGTTTCAGAAAATTTACATTACATACGAATTGACGGCATTGAAGGCATTGAAAGACCTCGTTGTATGCATCGGCTTCGTATGACTGACATATTTAACCTCAAACGACGTTTATTTATTTACATTCTAAATTATGAATAATGAAGTCGAAAATTATGTCGAGGACATGTATTTTTTGAGTGTTGTCCCGTCTTAGTTTTTTTAAATAGGATGCCAGGTAAAATTCCTTTTTAAATGACTCTCTAAAGCATATCATGTACGTTTCCGAGGAAGTCTGCTTACACTTACTCATTCCTCAACAAACTTATTTCAAAAACATATCAGAAAAAAAATTCAATCGATCATCATCCCAACATTGGCATATAACAGCGACAACACTAAGCCCTGATGGTATAAATACAGTACGTTACACTTCTGAGAAGTCAAGAGTAGGATAGAAATAGTGCACGCATCACGCCTGCGCTGGCGACGCACTCGGATAAGATTGTCATTACATGTATAACTAGCACAGTGGCAACATAATCGGTAGGAACAGTAGAAGAATTGATAAATCTATTATATAAAAAATGAAAAATATATAAAATATACTTAGAAGATTATTTTTGTAGGAATCAACGCACAGACGTGATTTCAGACGTGAAAATTGTACCCAATACTTCTCAAACGGTTTAGGTGTACATTAGTAACAGCTTTGGGGAATTCCACCTCTAAAGCAGTAAAATAACCCCTAAAGTTTGTATGGAAATTAAATATGTTTTCAAGCTAAGCCAATGAAGCTCGGTTTGCGTACTAAGCTTAAAAAGGGCATATAAGTGAGTCTCAGGATTTTTCGAAAATCAACCTCTAAAGAGGCTATAGTATTTTATTAGATTTTATGTTTACTTTAGCCGCCTATGCGAGTGAAGCCGTGTGGGCAAGCTAGTACATTCTAAAAAGGTCTGGAATTTAGAGTGGAGGCTTGCACACCAATAATAATAATAATAATAATAATAATAAGCCCCCCAAAATCCTACCTTACGCCCGAGTCGACCATCAGACCTCGTGGGGGGCGGGCAACGTGTACAATAGAAAGTAACTTACACGGCTGACAAGGTTCAGGTAACCCATCAATATGGAGACCAGAAAAAGTAGATCACGTATAGGGCCGCTGCCCGGGGGCGATCGCCGGGGCGCGTCTGTAGCTGGCCACGGACGTGACAGTATGCTAGCCAGTGACTCCCGGCTGGGCGGCTGGGCGGGAGTCGGGGACGCGGGGGGTAGGGGAACGTCCTCAAGGACTACAGCCGAGAGTAGGAGCAGTAGAAGCAGTAGGAGCAACAGCAGAGTAGAATCCCCAGCTGAGGATGTTTCGCAGGAGGCTTGTGTCACCCAGCCTGCGACCACCAAAGCTGGGAAACCCAGAGTGCGCATGAAATGGGACGATCAAATAAATACATTCATCATGCGCACATATTTCTATGTAACTAAACTTGACACAGATAGGACAATGTACTGTACGAAACTATTTGACAAATTCAAACTTCAATATCCCCAGTTAAATGTTTCAGCTCAACGAATTGCAGATCAAAGACGAGTCATAATAAGAAATAAACTTTTATCAGAAGAAGTCATCAAAAACATAAAATCAGAAGTAGCTCAGCAGTTAAGAACAGAAGAAAACAGCATCACATCAAGTACACCCGTAGAGTCCCCGGAAAATTACACAGAATTAGAAGAATTTAGCTACACTCTAACACCACACCCTTCAAATGATCCATTCAGCCAACCACCGTCGTCGCTTTCACCCACACCTCAGAACACAACCTCACCAACTACACTTACACTATCCCATGCATCAACTCAAACCATGTCGTTTCCAACGCCAACTTCTTTACTGGAAGGTGCAAACACACAAACCACAACAATATCTAACACTTTGACGCAAGATTTAACAGAACAGTTAGTAACAACACTTACAAAGTATGCGGGAACCGATCCATCGGCTAGACCAAAACTACCGCGCCTTCGTGAGAACAAAAAACTATACGAATTTGTTAACACCTTTAATAAACAAATTTTGCGTAACTTCTTCTCCGTTGATTCAGATCTATCACACATACACACTTTAGTATACTGCAGCGCATTAGTAATATGCACACAGTTAGGTTATAAAATAGCACTAACTACTGACACCCCGATACGAAAGAAAAAGTCTACAGAAGTTCCGGCTTGGCAAACAAGGCTAGAAAATGACATTAAAAACCTACGGTCTGATATAGGCAGGTTAACTCAATATATCAATAATAATAGAAGCAGGAAGTTAATTAAAAAAGTCAATGTAATATTCGAAAGAACTAAAATACACTCAACACACGAAAAAAATAATATTAGACCAGAGGAATTTTTGGACACCTTAAAACAAAAACTGGCCCTGAAATCGCAGAGATTAGCACGATACAAAAAGTCCCTACAGAGAAAATCTGACAACAAACTGTTTACAGCCAATGAAAAAGAATTTTATAGATCCCTAAATGGTAAACCTAACAGTAACTCATCCGGTGCACCCACTGAAGCAGAACTTAAGAACTACTGGACTGATTTGTGGAAAAAACAAAACCCGCACAATGAGGACGCTTCCTGGATTAAAGAAGAAGAGGACAGATCAAAAGGTATTGAACCAATGGAATTTAATGGTATAACTGGAACTGAAATCGAAGAAATAACAAAGAAGACCAAAAACTGGAAAGCAGCGGGCGCTGACAACGTACATAACTTTTGGTATAAAAAATTTAGTACCCTTCACGAAATCTTAGCTAAAACCATAACAGACATCCTAAAAGGGGCAGAAGAATTACCCAAATTTGCAACTAAAGGTATCACCTACATGCTCCCTAAGAGTAACAACACTTCCGATCCATCGCAATTCCGTCCCATAACTTGCTTACCAACAATATATAAAATCATAACATCTTGCATAACTCATAAAATCAATAACCATATAGAACGAAATAATATTCTCGCAGAAGAACAGAAAGGGAGCAGGAGGAGACATATGGGATGTAAAGAACAACTAATTATCGATTCAACCATTCTTAAACACGCAACCTCCCACAATAGAAATCTACACGTAACCTACATCGACTACAAAAAGGCATTTGATAGTGTTCCTCATTCCTGGCTCATACATGTATTACAGATATATAAGATAGACCCCATTATAATAAACTTTCTGAGGGTTGTCATGACTGATTGGAGAACAACACTAAGACTCACTATCAACTCAACATCTGTTACAACAGACGAGATCCCAATCGAGAATGGCATCTTTCAGGGAGATTCCCTAAGTCCCTTATGGTTCTGCCTAGCCCTCAACCCGCTATCTAAAATACTGAATAACTCAAATCTTGGGTATAAATTGACAGCACACACCACAATTAATCATCTCATGTACATGGACGATATTAAGATTTTTGCCAAATCTGAAAAAGAAATGAATAAACTCACTGAAATGACATCCCAATTTAGTACAGATATAAACATGACCTTTGGACTAGATAAATGTAAAACACTCCACTTGCACAGAGGTAAAGTAAGCACCAGCAATAGTAGCGACGATGAAAGCTCACCTGAACAGATTAGATTTACAGTAATGGAAGAAACAGAGACATATAAATATCTAGGACTACATCAAGGCAAATCGATAAATCACATTCAGATTAAAAAAGACCTAGCCCAAGAATTCACGCGCAGACTAAATCAAATATGTAATAGACCATTATGTTCAAAAAACCTGTACAAAGCAATCAATACTTACGCAATACCAATATTAACCTATTCCTTCGGAATCATAAAATGGGCGAACACAGACATCAAAAACCTAGAAATAAAAACAAGAACCACTCTAACAAAATACAAGTACCTACATCCAAAATCCGCTATTGAAAGAGCTACAATACAAAGACAGAAGGGTGGCAGAGGACTAATAGACTTAAAACTTTTATGGGAAGGGCAGATACAAAAACTAAGGTATTTCTTTTACGAAAAAGCGAACACCAGCGAAATTCATACAGCCATAGTAGAAACTGACAATAACTACACACCGCTCAACCTGACTGAAAAAAACATAGAATTTACAACCGTCCAAAATGCTGAAAACCTAAAAATGGCGAAATGGCGCGGCAAAGAATTACACGGCAGACACATACATGATCTAGAACAGCCCCACATTGATTTTCAAGCTTCTAATAAATGGTTAAAACTAGGTTCACTATTCCCGGAAACCGAAGGATTTATGATAGCCATCCAAGACCAGGTAATTAACACCAAAAACTACAGGAAATTCATAATTAAAGACCCTAGCACTCTAAA
Organism: Apocheima hispidaria; assembly: GCA_947579745.1. NCBI lineage: Eukaryota > Metazoa > Arthropoda > Insecta > Lepidoptera > Geometridae > Apocheima > Apocheima hispidaria. The sequence continues at coordinate 17,549,220 of OX388144.1, forward strand.
CGACAAATGTAGGAAATGCCACCGCCATTCAGAAACTATCCAGCACATTACCAGCGCCTGTCCCAACCTAACACAGACAGACTACACACACCGACACAACCAAATAGCACACATAATACATCAGAAACTAGCCGTCAACCATAAACTCATACCCAGAAAACCTACACCATACTATCAGTACGCACCGAAACCTGTACTGGAGAGCACCAGCCACAAACTATATTTTGATAGAGCAATACTAACTGACAAGACCATCCACTACAACAGACCTGACATAACTTTGATCGAAAAACAGAACAAAACAGTATTCCTGATTGATATTGCTGTACCCAATACCCACAATCTCCATAGAACTATTACCGAAAAAATTAACAAATACACGGAACTGAAAGAGGAAATCATAAGAATCTGGAAAATGAATAAAGTTTACATTGTGCCGCTGGTGCTGTCCAGTACAGGAGTAGTACCCAAACACCTGCTACAATCCCTCAAAATAATAAACATACCCGAAAACACATACATGACGATGCAGAAAGCTGCAATCCTAAATACATGCCGCATTGTCCGAAAATTTTTACAGGAAGATTCAAACAACCAATCCATAACAGAACATGAAACTCACTTGGCCTAGGCCCGTGATTTCATATTATTCACCGAAGTGTCCTCAATGCTTCGAGATAAAAAAAAACACTAAAAAATAATAATAATAATAAATATCTGGGACATTTTTGCACACATCGTCACCTGACCCCAAACTAAGCAAAGCTTGTAATATGGCTGCCAGAGACTGATATACGTACATAGATATTTTTTAAATACATACTTATATAGATATTAACACCCAGACATAGAACAAACACAAATATTTATCACATGAATGTTTGTCCTAGATGGGAATCGAACCCACGCCCCCAAGCACAGTAGGTAGGTTCACTACCAACTGAGCCACCAGGGCAGTCAATGTTTTTTTACTATGTATGGTCGATGGGCTGAAATTTGTTGTTTGGCTATCAATAACAAGGATTAGGTAATTTATGCGATTCTACTAGGATGCACGTTACTTTTAATCTTACCCATGGCTTCCATCACAATAAAGGAAGCAGCTTCATGAGTTACACAAAACATTAACCTTTGACAGTTAGAACGTACCTACTTTTATATTATAGAACAAACTTATATGAGCATACCTCATAGACCTCAAAGGTAAAGTAAAAACCCAGTCATAAAAAATACAATAAAACTTTAAGTTATCCTTCTATTGTTTTGGGTACGTTCCCTGTATCTACGACAATCGTCACAAACGACGCGAATGAACTCTGGGCCGCGGTTCAGCTTGTTGGCTGCTCCGCAAGGCTGGTTATTATTAGGAGTCGTGTCTTAGGATGGGACGGCATGGCGTGGCGTCACGTGTTATCGCCACAGCGCCATCACTCATATCCTCACTTGTCATCTCGTAGATAAGCAATCAATCGGCATCAGAGTATTAGGCTAGATATATACAAATACATTAAAATATTTTTTGTAACCTACGTAAATCTAGGTTAATACGCGCCTAAACGTTTTCATAGTTTTAAATTCTTAAATTTCATAATAAATATGCATTTTAATAAAAATAATGGAGAAGGATCTGTGCGAAATCTAGACAAGGACAGGATTAATTAATTAATTAGTTACATCTTGTATTAGGCTGATTTTTCTTCATCAGATAACACTTATCTGATGATATAAAAATAAGCTCTAAGACGCACATTAGGGCACCGCTTCGTATTGGTACGATTGGTTTAAAAATTACTGTAGGTCTAAGAAGTTTGTTAAATGTACAGAGTTATTTTTAATTAATCAAAAATCTCTAACAAGTAGTTTACCTTTTTTTTTTACGTGGAGAAAGGCGCACGCATACTGCACTGCCACGGAGACAGTGCGGTTATGTGGGAATCCAACCCACTAAAACTCCACGGTGTCCCTTCTCCGCCGCTTGTGGCGGGAACGCGGGAACGCTCTCGCACACAACCGCGAACCCGCCGCGGCCGTCCGTCTCCGGGGTCGGGTGCTACACCCTCCCCCGTCGCGACTTTATCAACCTTTGTTTCATGACATGTGACAAAACCTAATAACACTCTAACCTTGGACGAAACAATGATGCTAAATCCATGACTCTAACGAAAAAAAACTAGTGAGTGTTCATTTTTTGTTCTTGTCTTTTTTGTAAAAAGTCAGCTTCTAAGCTTCATCCGGCCCCCACGTTCCTTCTCATTTGAAACCACATCTTATTTTCATTTAGGTTAAAGTCAAAGAGCTCTAATTTAAATGTTTTTGTTTTGATTTTAGAATGAAAAAGACGTGTTTTTAGAAGTAATGGAAACTAAAGTAATAAGGAATGAAGTAAGGAAGTTGTCTGCGAAAAGGTTTAAATAAATAAAAAACCGACTTCAACTAAACCATTTATTTAAATTTGCATCGCTTAACTATCATAATCAAGATTATCTTGACGCCTCCCGTGAAATACGTATCATTGAGAAATTCAGGTGGATATATGATTCTGTGGTCTTCTTCATCAGTTCCACTTCACCAAATGATACTTTCTGAACGCAAATGCGTGTTTTGTCGATGAAAATACCAAAATTGCTATATATATAGGCCTATAATATTTGAGGAGTTATTTATTTATTTATTTATTTATTTATTTACATCAACTAGCACCGAACACGAATTACGCTAATGAGAATTAAGATTAAAAAAAAACATGCGAAACAAATGTCAAATATACTTAAATTACATAAAATCAAAATCAAATCAATTCCTCATCGATCCCATTATCACAAGTGCATTTTGATAAAAATGAGACCAATCTGTAAGTATCTCTTTTCAAATAAAAATAAATAGTCGACTTGAGAATCTCCCCCTTTTTTTAAGTCGGTTGAAAATAACTCTGTATAGATGCTATAACCGCACTCATATTGGTAATATGAAAGCAAAGCGTGATTCTAGCATGAGTTTGTGGATGAAACGCCTTCCTGTTTTTATAATACAGTTTTCCGGCTGGATAAATTGGGATGCAGCAATAGTAATATTTTCGCTGTTTCCGTGCAATCATTTATGACGCCTTAGCAGTAGCACAAAAAAAAAACAGTCGACTTTAGAACCTCCTTCTTTGTTTGAAAGTCGGTTAAAAAGCTTGCCGAAATCGTTAGTTTTAGACTTACTATTATAGCTGTTGTTAAATGACAATAAAGTCGACAAACAACACATGACTACATTATTATGTAATCAGTGCAATCGATGCAAATGAGGTTGCGTTAGCTATATCAATGCTGTTGGCCAACACTACAGGACAGCGGTGACGACAATCTGAAAAAATTTTGTTCCTCATACCAAGGGATTCATGAAAACAACCCATATATTTTCTACGATTTTTTGCAGTTTAGGAGTTATGGCTTTTTTTTGTAAAGGATGGATTTTTGGGAGGATTTTTCGAAGAGGGGCGCAGGAGAATCCGAAAAACTGTCGCATTTTTTAAATAAAAAGTAAGTATTGACCGGTATAAAAAATAAATAAATATCATTCCCATTTGGGATCACAGCGGAGGAACAGAATGGACTACACCATTTAAGGAGTTATAATTGTTCACCAAAATGTCCTAAATCTTTCAATTCACAGTTTCGCATACGTACGCGAGTACTACGTACATCGAATCCCTCCGTACACAGTGGCTGTAGGTATCGACGTCAATAAAACCGAATAAGCGCAAACACTAAACAACGCTCGGGAACACATCAAGCATATTTACAACACGATTTGTTCTGTGATGGGATCACCTTAGGGATGCTACGTTATTGCTACGAAAATTAATTCCATACTACAATACTGTACAGCTCTAGACTTAGCTCTGTTATCTTCTATACTATTATACTGACCCTGTCCGTGAATGATTGTCTGGACTGTAATAGATAAGTTATCCAATTAGGAACCTAGTCCATAGTACTGCTTACTGTTACTGCGTTGTCCATATTTTGTGTGGTTATTGAAAATGAGTTATATCAGGACCAATATTCGGGTGAGAGACCTAAAACAAAAATTATAAATGCTACCGTGTTTCGGATGGCATCTTAAAGTGTAGGTTCCGGTTCTTAGAGAAAGCCAAACAATTATTGGGCCCGGTTAGAGTTAATCTTTCAGGGAAAAAATCGAATGTTGAATAATTTGGACCCACTAAAACGTTGGCTGAAATGACCGGAAAAACTAAATATGAGTTAAATATCATTTATCATATTGTATAACCTTTTTTCACCCACTGCAATCTCTTCAGCGAGCCCCCATATTGTATACTACTTAAAAATACTCTCATCCATTCGAGTGCGTGGAACCGATAGCCCTGGATTATAAACTCGTCTCCATAGTACATTAGTACTAAAACTCACTACTCTGTAAACAAAACCACTGAATTAGGCACCAACAAGGAACTGTGACGCGGTACCAACCGTGGTACTAAGGCAAATTTTAGAAGAAATCTACTTTTATGCCATACAATTACGAAATATTAAATGTTTGTTGAAATGCTCTGAACGTTTACGTTTACGTTTCGGACCCGAAAGATTTTGTTGTTATTTCAAACCTGTGTTTCTAAGAACGACATCTTCGTAAATATACTAATATTTGAAACGGGTGAATATTCAAGATAACCGTTATACTTTATGACAGAGAATCATTGGCCTCCTGTCCGCTAAAAACCCTTGCTTTCAGCGGACACTTCGTAAAATTATGATTATGTGTCCTACACCTACACTTCCATTACTACTAATATTTTAAATGCGAAAGTGTGTTTGTTAGTTTATTTGTTCCTCTATCACTCGGCCAGCAACATTACCGTTTTGGTAAGCGGGCGTGGCATATGAAGGTTAGCGTGTAAACTGTAGGCCGAGGAGAAGCCGAGCTGCAAAGAGTAACCTCGTTGGGATTTGAACGTACACCATGTGAATTGCGATCTGAACGCGCTTACCACTAATTTGTCATCGAACAATTGATTTGTTTTGTACTAACTGATTTCTGAAGTAGCCGCTCGGCTACTAGGGCAGTCATCGACAAGGGCGTGTGTTTACATAACATAGGTGTCCGATCCGACCGGCCACTGCTGCCGGCTATAATACCTCCAGTTACTCAAGTGAGACGTCATGTTATACGGCTAGTTTAACATTAGTTTTTTTTTTTAGATTAGCTGCTCGCAGCTAATCTAAAAAAATACTTTACCCTTTTTATAGATAATGTTTCTCTATGCGCGATCTACGGGATTTATTGTATCTATGATTTTTACTCAGTGTTTGTAAGTACACCTTTCTAGGTATATGGCTACAAGAGTAACTCGTAAGTAGACCAGTTATTACTGAACGGTAAAAATAACATGTATCTGTTAAAAGGATATCGTGACTTACACATTTGTATCGTACCTAACTGGAATTTTCACAAGTAGTCTACTTGCCTACATTATTGCCAGTCCACAAACCAAAAATGCACCCCCAAATGTCTATCTATTCCCTACGAAGAATGTAGTTGGTAATTAGTAGAAAAAAAACTAACAAAATATAAATAAATATAAAAATATTACATCACTCAGTCAGGTATTTCACTGGGAATAGTAATTCCCCATGACACACCAGGCGGTGTCTTTTTGGTGGTGCCATGGAGAAGGAACACAACATTTTGGGTAGCACTCAACTGTTATGAGCAAGCGTGGCGGACAGAGTCACGTAAGGAACTTTAAAAAAATACGTGAATTCGTAAAGACGAACATTTTATTAAGACCAACAACCGAGTCCTGCAAATGTCGTCCCACAACATCGCTTACTTGTAAATGAGTGAACCACAGCCGAAGAGTGACCGGGTCGTCCGTTACATCCTTTCACCTCGTGGACTAGTGCGTCATCCAAAATAGGTAGGTACCTTAGAATCACTAAGGTAGGTACTTCTGTCTATCAACTACGACCACCACAGCGCGGCGCGGCGTGGCGCCGCGTCATTTCAGCCGCCTGTCCTAGTGATCGGTATTGTTGATATTACGATGTTGTGTTAATTGATTGAACAGATCATTTGTTGTTTGTGATGTTATTCTCGGCATCTTTTTGTTCAATTTGGTTCGTTATTGACTGATGAGCGATTTTGGTTTTAGAATCTGAGACTTGTTTATGAGCTCTAGTTTCGGTAATTACTTACTTTTCTAAGGCCCTTTCTTTAATTTTCTAACTGCCCTAAATATCTGCGGTTGCAAAAACTCTACCATCCGAAAAATAAGAACCCCGGGCCTGCCAGTTGTTGTCTGATTTCAAATGCATTTTTTTTAAATTATTTTATTCATTACACAGTTACATTTTAGTTTTTAAGAAATTGAGTACCGCAAAACTACAGTAAGTTTGTCGCGGTATCCACATTCGCAACGCATTACCACATAAAACACAATAACATAAAAAATGTGAGAACTGACATACTGAAATAAAATTAGTTCATTTATAAATTAGTACAAATATCTTAGACAACAAAATAAGCTGGCATCTACTATCCCACAGTGACATACGATTCTGACTCGGCATAAAGACAGAAAATACAATAATTGCTTAACCTCTATTATTATTATTACATACAAAAATAACATATTTATGTATTTCTACACGTAAACAAACCCAGTTTCATGATCCATGGTGTAGTGAACCCATTATCCACCGAGCAGAGACTACAGAGATCTTTACAACTCGATTTTAAATACACGCTGCAAAACAAACCGGGATTAATGCCGCTGTAACATAAACTTTACCAGAAATGAACAAAAACAATTCGTACTTATTCGCATAGGTACGGTAAGTATTTTTTATATACAAGGTGTTATTTGGAATGGAAGCGCTATTTGTAATGTTTATTTAGTATGGAGTACTCCATTAGGAATAGCTCAGCCAGCCTCCAGCCTTAGGAATAGCTGCTTGTTTTTTTTTGTTGAGTTTTCAGGTTTGTTCCCATAGAAGTTATTCATAATGATGAGTTACCTTTGTTAGACCTTTGAATATTACCACACCTTTCAGTAACACCTTGCAGATTCATGTGAGACCCAAGATGACCCCTCCTCAAGTTTCGCCACGTTATTACAGCTGCCGAATGAAAATCGGTGCCGTTTAAGAAATGGTTCATAGACAAGTGACGTGTTCCTGCCCTACAGATTAACTGTCAGACCAATTATAGTTGGTCCGTGGGGAAATTAAAATCAGTTCTCAGTTGGTCAGAATTGGTGAGTCATAGTAACGAAACTACCAAACATATCCCAGTAGAAAAAAACAGAAGACGATCAGTAGACTTTTAATCAGCTATTTAATTATTTAAAATCCAATACCTACACTTTATGCTTAAATTTTATACAAATTAAAAAAAATAAAAAAAAATTTAGATTAAATAAATAAATAATATGAAATGTACATTTCTTTTTTCAACATAACAAAAAAAAAATATTATGTATGAAAGTAAGTTTAGTAAGTAGTAAGTTTTAGCTTGAAGCTGAAGTGGCAATGGGCAGGCCACATCACTCGAAGAACCGATAACCGATGGGGAAGAAAGGTTCTTGAGTGGCGACCACGAACCGGAAGACGAAGCGTAGGCAGGCCTCCCACTAGGTGGACCGACGACATTGTGAAAGTCGCAGGCAACCAGTGGATGCAAGTGGCTCATTGTCGGTCGGTGTGGCGGTCTAATGGGGAGGCCTATGTTCAGCAGTGGACGTCTTCTGGCTGATAATGTAATGTAATGTAATGAAAGAATTTTGAAAAATCGAAAATTGAAAAGCTGGTCCGTTGGTCATAAAAAAGTCATGCTGGTCATGCTTTTCAGGTATTTTTACAATTCTCCACGGATCAACTAATTGTACTGAAAGTTTGTCTGTGGATCGGGAACGAGAAAAGAAGCCCTTGAACAAACTTGTCATCAATTAATCTCAATACATAGTACCTTAACATAATGCTACTGCAGTTCCAACGCGTTTGAGTCGTTATCCCAGTTTTGAGATCAAAGACGTATCAAACTTAAGCAGGGTACAATCGGGACTGGAGCGATGCTTCACATCGTAAAATGCTGAAACATAAAACTGATGCGCTTTCTTTGTAAACGAAAGTAACTACGTAATACTAGACTCTTAATAACTGTCAGAATAGAGAATCAGGAGCTACGAAAAGTAGGTATGGGTACGATTTTTGACAATACGTAAGTATCTGACTAAGAAAGAAAATAATATTGAAATATTCAATTATTTTACTATGAAAACTGACGGTTTTAATACATTTTGTTTTAATAAAACGGGAATACTCATGTTAAATTGAGTCGGTTATTCCGACTATAGTTTCGATCACATTCGGTGACCTTTATCAAGGAATGCTAAGCAAGACACGCGCGCAACCTCGTCTTGCCTTGCCTATTTGATTATTGAAAAGCATGAAATTTTGCACCGAATTTACACCATAGTTCTACGTTGGGGTGGAGCAAGCCTAGCCGCAGTTTTCTTTTTTCCGTGTCGATTACATTTTTTAGAGGTCCACATCCTCCCTGATGGTAAGTTATGAAGTGTTCTAGGAACATGCTTACCCAATTCCACCTAATTGATTGTTTCCTGTTACTACAGAAACATGCGTGAAGTGAAGAGTAACTCAGATTCCTACGGTAACAAATAGACATAAGTTCTAGAAAGTCTAGACACTCCAGCAGCTATATTTAGCCAATCAATGACAGATGACGAGCGCGACGCGAGCGCTACTGTGGGCGTAACTACGGCGGGCTCGGTGGGGCGCTTACCCCCCACTGGCTCAGAAATGAACGGAAATATCTCATATAGTTAAGGGCATAGGCAGGTAAAGACAAAATCTTTATGATATTAAATAATATATTGAATTTCAGTTTGTCTCCTCAACGAATGCTACTTACACTAGGGCGTCTACTTGATAGATTAATAACATCAACAATGACCGCGATTTAAAACTGGCTCAGGCCTGAGTTTTCATTTTCAGTAACCGAAAACCCAACCTGCAGTCGAATATGATATTTTTATTGCAACTGTCCAGACTATTACCTACCATAGATTTACAGTATTCTATGCTATTACCAAACAAACAAGCTGTATCTCTATTAGTACTCACGGGATATTTACCACGATTTTTATTGTTTTTAATTTGATTTTGATTTTTATAATATTTGGAAAAAAAATGTGGCAATTATCCCGTGAGCACTAATAGTAATGTAGTAAACCACCACGAAAGTCTAAAACCGTGTTTAATCCGCATCTTGTAGCTCGGGCCGTATACATATCCAACTAAGTAGTTGCTGCGAGCACAGAAGATATTTTGTTTTTTTACTTCTATGGCTGGGACTAGGCGGGGACGAGTGGCATACGGACAGAGATCTGTGCCTGTGTACCAGGGCAATAACAGAGTGATCAATATTATAATAATATATATAGGTAATTATGATAATTCCCGTAGTGTTATGCCCCTTTGAATCAAATTCTAGCTACGTTCATGTCCCCGAGCCGTTTATAATACCGCCCATCCGCCGTTTGTTGATATTTATTGGCGCAAGCTGCATCGAGCTTCGAAATAGAGCGATTTAGGGATTAGCCGGCATTTTGGCAGTTTATCTACTAGGTGATGGATGGTTATATCAGTCCGTCATGCGCGAGATGGCGAAAAACATTCAGAGTGAAAAACATTTTCTTTTTAACATAAAAGTTTTGTGTTCATGTTTTTTAATTGTTAGGTCTCCATAGCGATCGTTACTTCCGTGATATGAATAACACGTTCAGCGTTTGTTTGGATGGGTTTGGATGACTCCGAAATTTTGTATGTCCTTGTCCCCAATGTGTGTTTTAGAACCACAATCGTTCTATGTAGGAAAATCGAGCCTTTTTTTTTCCTTCCTTCTTTCAGGTATCTTTACATAAACGTAAACCACCTTCAAAAACGTGACTGACAGTTTTTGGGGATTTACTATATTGACAAAATAATGACGCAAAATAATTAATAATACGACAAACGCAATACGCCAAAAGCTCGCCACTTAGCCACAGAAAAGTCACGATAAACAGACGAACTGAGGATCCCTTTCTGTGATCTGTTTTCCATTACTTGCTTGTACAGAAGTCGTTAAAACTTCATTTTTTTTAATGCTTAATTAATGCTTGAAAAGTTAGCAAACCAACCATATACGTAATACCGTTACATGAGCAAATTTTTGAACTTACAATCTTACATAATTTATCTATATATTAAGTACACACGTAGTTTCCGAGGGCGATATATCATTTAGCTAAGCTCCTAACTCCGCGACCGCAGTCATAACGATCCAACGTTCCATCCATTTTTTTCGTGGAAAGGGATTAGGTAGTTCGCGATAAGAAACGCCCGAAACTAAATCACTCCTCGCGTCTTCAGCCAACTGCCATTAAATCTAAAACAAACCAACTTTATAAGTAACTGCTTTTCTTTGATCCCGGCATGTGTTTATTCTATGGCGAAGTGTTCTTTTTTGTAATACCAAATGGCGATTTCGCGGAGCCGAAAACAGATGTAAGCTGCAAGTTACAGCTATTTAATCTGTGGCTTGTGGCTTTAGCTGCTGCAGTTTAGTTTCTTTTTTTCTTTTTTCGTTAGGTAAATAGATGCTTTATTTTTGTTATTATTTTGTGTAATAATTGAAAATGGAGTACAACTACCAACCTATCTAATCAGGAAAGTTATCGTTGACATAATACGTACCTATTGACCTAACATCACAGATTAACCTGTAGCTTCCGCACTCAGGACGATTGAAGCACAGCTCGCATCGGTCAAAATACGCCTATAAGCATTTACTCTCATAGGCTCATTGCTAGGAACGAGTAGGTAGTAACGTTGAGATAGCCAACGAGAACGCACGGTCGCAGTCCCGCAACCGTTTCCTCCAACATTCGGTAGTATTTGTAGGAACAACGAACTCGTTTTTTTTTTATGTTACTCGGTGACGAGACGAGCAAGTCGCTCACCTGATGTTAAGCGTCACGATTGCCCATAACAGTTCATTGCCACCCAGAATTTTGAACTTCAACAGTTCAAAATTATGCGCGACAATGCACTGCGATCGTCACCCTGACATGTTAGATGTTAAATCTCCGTATGCCCAGTAATTACTCTGGAAACATTGCCCTTCAATCCGGAACACAGTAATGCTTGCACACTACTGCTAGGCGGTTGAATAACTGGCAAATCGTGATGCGGTATCTATACATGGTGCTTTTTAATCAGGTACAGAGCGGTTGTCAGGATGTTGTATCGTGACAACGAACATATTTTGTGCTACGACTTTTGAAAATTCACGAAAATCTTGGAAATTAAGAATAAAACAGCAGAGTGTAAAAAAATATTAAAATCATTTAGAAAATAAAATTATTGTTTTCTTCAAATATTTTGTGTAGCTCCTGCGTTGTAAAGACTATAACTGAATGATCACTAGATACCTACGTAGGGCAAACCATATGGACACAAAATAAATATGTACAGAAGGCCGGCTGCTACAAACCAGCGATAACACGCAGCACATAGACAATCTTGATTAAAACGGTTGAACCGTTTAACCAATTTGATCTGACGTGTGTACGCTTCTGTGTGCTTGCACCGGTTATCGCTCGTTGTATATACGGAGCCGGCCTGCTGTAACTATTTATTTTGTGGCGTAAATCTAGCGAATTTCCACCAATAGTTTCATAGTTATTTTCGTATATTGTCATTACCCAGTTGCCGTCCTTGGATCGGCATTACGCGAGCTGTCTCGAATAGTGGCGTGATATCTCTACAATATTGCAATAACTCCAAAATAACTCCCTGGTCTGTTATTTATTGCAGGGATAAGCCCTTTTGGCACTGTTAAATTTTTTGGACGACCATGACCCGCCTTGACTTCGTGCCTAATCTACGCGTGTATAACAAAAACTATTGTATACTAGCTATAACAAGCGACTTCGTTTGCGTTGACTTTTAAAAAAAGTAGCATATGTCCGTCTTTTACCCTTAAGGTATATCTATGCAAAAATTCAGGTCGATCTGTTCAGCCGTTTAGCCGTGATAACGCGATAAACACCCAGATAGAGAGACAGAGCTACTTTTTCATTTATAATATCATATCAAGTTATGATTATATGGAAAACAAAATGCGATTTGCAGTTTAAAATTTTCATTGCAGGTATTACACACGGGCTGCTTCTAGTCTTTCTATAAAAAACTAACAATAAAAAACCGCTCTAAATAAGAAGCCTCGATTACGGCTGCTACAGCACTGATCGAGGTGGTTCATAAAAAGGTACCAATTAATTACAAAAAAAAAAAAATTGGGAATACCCATCGACTGACGTACATATACAATACAATACAATATAGCTTTATTATACACCAAAAAGACAAACTTAAAAATTAATGAACAATAATATTTTAAAAACGGTACTATAATGGGTGGCCTAAAGCGATTTCTTCCAGACAACCTTTAATTATTATGTAAGCACTGTGGGGGGTGGGGGGTCTTTGTTTTGCTTATTTTGGATGACATGGGGGTAGGGGAGTCTAGATGATGATTACGTCATCGGTAGTTATTTACTTTTTTACACGAATGGCAACCCTCCAACTTAGAATCATGGATTCGGGTTTCATGGACTGAAGACTGTTAATTTGAATTTAATATGTGTACCAAAAAATTAAAATAAGTTTGTGACGTTCGTAAGATTATAATATTTTTGTATACTGTATCAGTAAAATCAAATCTCTACCCTAAATCTATTTCCTTATTTTTAAAATTATAATTATAACATTATAATTATAATATAAAAAAAAAAAAAAATATAATAGACAAATGTTTACGTAAGCATGGGGGGAGGGGGTAAGAGCTTTGCTTACTTTTGCTGACAAGGAGGATGGGGGGTAAATAATTGTAATAAATCTGCTTACGTAATACTTGAACGGCCCCTAAGCCATGAATAGTTGAATCGTCAGGCGAATGGTTGCCTATTTGATTCTAGGTATTTAGGTCTACCTATCAGCTAGAGTCTTTCTGCTTTAGCCTTTAAACATCCCACTGCTGAGATATCAGCCTACCACCTAGGGGTGATTGGGCCATATCCCCCACGCTGGCCCAGTGCGGGTTGGCAGATTCACATACACTATCGAATTTCTTCTCCGGAAATATGCAGGTTTCCTCACGTTGTTTTCGTTCACCGAAATTCCAGTGGCTTATATAAGTTTCAAAGAACTCATTGATACGGGCCCGCCTGGGTTCGAACCCACGACCCCACAAATGTGAGGCGAGCGTGCTCCCACTGAGCTACCACGACTATTTACCTAGAGTTTAGGTGATGGAAATCTTATTATTCTGGTAGAGAGGGAGCTGCCAGGCGATTCATATCCGAAACAAACAAAACCGATGCAGCGATTCCATGACGCAAACATATCAAGACGTGGAACTCTACCGGAAAAGCAATAAAAATATTTATAACAATTATTACGCGTGATTAATATTTCACAAGGTTTCTGTTATCCGACTAGTGGACAGACGTGGCTTTGAAATTACTGTTGTGTCTTGCGTGGAGATCTTGCAGTCTTCCAGTAAAACATGCAGACGGAAGGTACATTTTCTCAATCACTCTGATATAACTTATTCCCTGTTATGTGCCTGCTGTTCAAAAATAAATAATATTTCTAGTTCCTAGGTATAAAAAAACCTTGCCGCCTTTGAAACACGAAGGACAAAACGTTGTGTGAGACTCGGTTTCGACACGAACCACGTTTATCCATCAAATGTCTTTTTGCCATTGCTGCAGAAAACTGACGAATACTAATTATTCACTAGGCCTGATATGAAGAACTTTCGAACTGCTAATAGTAAGAAAATACTTAATGGTAATAGAAAGTTGAATAAAAATTACCACAGCTCCGTTGAAATTCTCCTCCGGGTGTCACCGACGTGTAACTGGACACTAACCAAAACAAACCGCTAGTTTTCAAGTCACAAAATCGATTGCAATCGTTTCCAAAATATATTTCACGACACCACTCCCTGGCAGTTTCAATCAGAAGCACTTCCGCTTTTAAAGAGAAGAATGGGAAGCGCACGCGCCGATTCCAAATTGAAATTTTCAAGTGTCACTCGCGGTCGGTCGGGCGGGAAACGCGGAGGGCGGTCCAGCGCACACGATCTTGCCACTGAAACTGGCGGGTGCGTGCCAACGGTGCCACCGCCGACGTCACGCCAACGTTTGCCAAACCCGCCAACTTCCCGGCGGCCGATTTCAATATACACTCATTTGTTTACATTGCAGTTACACGCAGGACAGCGTATCGCATTTGGTCGTCTGTTGTGACGACGCGCGGCCAACATCGCACGGATGCGAATTGCGAATTAACGGCACATAAAATGGTGTTATTTTGATTTGGTCTTGTAATATGGCTAAACAAAGCTTGGAAGGTCCCCACCGCGAGAGGAGATGCGACGATTCTATCGCTGCTCCCTCTCCGACTCTCGATAGACTCTCCGCATCGTAGATCAACTGTCACTGAGTATTTTCGTTGACACGGCTGTCGTCTGCGTTTTCTCTTCTATGAAAAGAAGTGACATAATTTTATGTGTTCAGATTCGTGACCCTGGTTTCTATGAGTCAGACATCCTGGTTTTCGAAACGAAAGATTTTATTGTATTTTTCGCTATTACGCGGTAGTTTGCACTACTTTTAACACGATGTGATGTCTACTTCAAAGCGGGCAGGTATGAATGAGTAGAGTTCTGCCTAATCCTAGAATAGGATTACCGGGAAATTAAAGATGACCTGAATAATAAATAATTTTCCTGGACTTTTAGACTTTTCGTTCATAATTTTTTTGACAAGTCGTTAAATAATCACCACGTGTTTCACTTCCAGTAGTCACTCGCTCAAAAGTCAAAACCTACTGCTCTGAATACAGTACTTTCCTCGTCTATTACGAGACTTCGGCTAATATGTAAAATCCAAATAATCTTCACACCCTTTTTCCTTGAACGCTGAACTTCCTTGAAGCTTTCAATGAACTTGAAACGACGTTGTCCCGCGCCAAATTGTGTTCGAGTCTAATTTGCAATGATTTATTTATTCTCAGTCGAATTTCAACGGAACAATGTAACAAATCTCGCTAAAATAAGTTAAGGCCGTGATGTAGAGGGTTCCGGGAATAAGGTGAGACGGAACAGAGCGTGTTCGAAGAAATGGAGTCTCATCTGTTTACTACGGAACCCTGTTTTAGAAAGCCATCGTGTGCAAAGTTTTTCTCGTGAAACCTTTTAAATTGAACAAAATATTAAGCAACGGTAGTATTTCGTCATTTGACGGCTTTAAATTATTTTATTTATATCGCATTTATGTGTACTTCGTTTGACTAAGTATATCGATTATCCCTTGACCATTGCTTGGTGGAGAGACGCTGTGTTGGAGATGAAGCACAAATTAAAAGAAATCCATGACCCTAAAGACTGTGTCTAATAACCGGGCATCCCATCTTCAAAGAGAATTCATTTAGAGTTTATAAATTAATTTCCCGAAAAGACTTAAAAACCAAAAAGCGTTGCCTTTAAGATCAAAAATCTGCTGCGGCAATGAGTTTTTCCGATTCATCATACATTAGTCGGTCAAAAGACACTCTTTTAGTGCATAGAAAGAAAGTAACAAGTCGTTACTCATATAGTTAAGTGCTCTTCAGGAATATTTCGGTCGTGAGTCACACGGGCGCTGTGACTGCAGCCCCCGTAGGTAATGTATGACTACTAATCTAGAGGGTGACAATATGATTCAGGCATTGGAATGTCTTTAAAAAAATTCAAAGAAAACCATGAGCATTTTGTCTAAGGTTTTATGTCTTTTTTATTCTTGAATCAAATTTTAAGAGTGACGACTATTCCGTAATCCTGCACCTTGTTTCTCATCTAAGCGTTTTTTGTAATACGCTTGTTTTAGACTATTACCGCACTCATGTTTTATGATATCCCAATAAAGTTAAGTTTGTATCTCACTACAAGTAATACGTACGTAGACGAAGCAAACTTAATCCGGGTAATACTTTTTTTTTAAACATCAAACAAAAAGCTTTTGAGATGTCATTGAATCTCGGATATTTTGTCTGAGCTTTTCTAACATATTCTCGTACAAATGAGTAAAGATTTGTATGATGATCCATCCAGACTCATAAGCAATCAGCAGTTCAAGAAACAAAAACTAAAATGTCCTATAACCAGCAATTACGATACGAAAATATTGCAAGACACCCCAAATTCGTGCCCGTCACCTTATAACACTTTATCCATATCACCGTACAAAGTTGCCCGAATAGCCCATCGACAGATAATTAAGCCAATCAGCACCACAAAGCGACAATTGCAATCTGGCTACAAGCCAGCGACAGCTGTCGTCCGATACAAAACGAGCGTGTGTGTGGCCCTTTGTCGCTCCTGCTTCCTGATCCTCGCTGAAATGAGTCCTCTCAAGGAAAGGCCCCATCACACTGACGGTTTGCGAATATCTTTCTAACTAGCCGGTTGTCGCAGTGTACCTCTCCTTTGCGAGTTCGTCGCGGATGCGTAACAAGCTCCAGCGACACTGCCGCGCGAACGCTTTATTATGCAGGGCTATAAAGGAAGGAGGAATGGGTATGCTAAGCCGAAAGAGGCTTATAGTACTCATGATTGTTAACAAATTTTACTATGAGACCCACAGACTTTTACCTAGTACCGATCCTGAAATCGAGAGAAAAAAATCAGCTGTTCCATTCATTTTGTCGAGTGTTATTGACATTTCTCCAAGGAACAGCTGTTTTATTACTCGATTTCAGGGTTGGTCCCATAGTAACAGTTGTTCACAATCATGAGTCGGCTTAGCATATCCTGCATGCGTAACGGCAACAACCCCACTGCGTACAATATACTGGTTGTTCGATTGAACGATGGACATTCTAGGATCGTATTGTGTGATAGCATTGTATGGAAGGCGTAGCGTAGGTACTAGGTAGGCCTTCCACTAGGTGGACCGAAGACAATGTATAGGTAGGTATTGTAAAAGTCGCGGGCAAATACAAATAGAAAATTGTCGTTCATTGCGGCGCTCTCAGGGGAAGCCCTTTGTGCAGCAGTGGACGTCTTTTAGCTGATCATGATGATGCTTGTAATCATAACTATTAATAACTTGCTATGGAACGAATCTTGAAACCGCAAAAACAAAAGACAGCCGTTCTATACATTTCGTCGACGTTGAAAGAAATGTTTCTATGGAACACCTAATATTTTTGAGGTTGTTCACGATGATAAGAATAATGATGTCCTAGATCCTAGAATATGTCAGTCGCCTAACCGAACAACCAGGCAGAAGTGGGCGTGTATCGAACACACTGTGAACGCAACGACCAATTGTCCCGTTGAAGCACGATTGCGTTTTGCTAGAACGACAGTGTATTAGAGCCCTAAGATTTAACAGCTTTTGCGTGTCACTGTCAGTATCATCAGTGAGGCGCTTCTTTAAACCTTTGGGTGACTCGATGAATGATCGGCTTGTTCTCAGTAAATCCGTGTAAGAAACTTTTTGTTTTTCTTTGTAAAAAAAATGCTTTGCTTTTGATGCAAGCTGAAACATTTAATTTTTTCCTTAAAAAAAATCTTATCGTCATCCTTTTTTTTTGTTCTAAAAAAAACACAAGTACTTGTGTTTTTCTGAAAAAAACAATTTAAAAAAAGCTATTACAAACATTTGCATTTGGAGAGTGACCATGACGTATATCGATCGATGTATGGGACAGATTTTTTTCTAACTACAATTTTAAGTTTATCCTCCAATCTGACTTATCGTTAGAGCAAATTTCGGTGAAATTCGGTGCTTTCGTAGTTAGATAAAGTTACGTAAAAAAAAAAAATACGGTACTCTCGGTACGAGAGTCAGACTCTCACTTCTCCGGTTATTATTATTTTTTGACCTCGCTATTGAGGCACGCTTTACATACACCGTAAAACAATGTATATATTATATGTGTGTATTGATTACATTGACTAGTAGCTACACCACTGCAGCAGCGGCAGAGTAATTTCGAATGCGAGTAGGTATACAGTTGTTGGTATCCGTCCTCACCCGCGCCACTATAATGGCGCTCCCATTCTCGCAGAATATTCAACTTTATTCGCCGCCACTTCTCGCACGTTTTAAAACAATTCGTAAGCGGGTTCATTATCAAAATACACAGAGTTAATATCAGAGACGTAAAAATAGCTCGTGTAAATCGGGAATCAAAGAAACGCTGTTTTCGAATTCGGTCAGGTTGTATTTGCTTTGCCAATTGTCGTAGTTGAGCGCGGCAGTTTTTGTACTTATTTACTACGTATAAAACGTTAACGCCTCTTTTTACCAACGTCATTTAAGTTCTGCGCAATACAACAATGTTAAACATATACTCTCTGTTAAACAGATTCCACCGCATGTAGTCTTAAAAATTGAGGCAAGAAACAAGCACTATCGTCCCAAGGTATCTAGTTAGCTAGGTTATTGTCGTTTATTTGGCACTAAACAATATACTGTTATCGTTATGCGAAGTGTACAAGGGATATTTAAAAATTTGACCAAAATGAGACCTTGCATCATTGCAAAAAATTGCAATGCAATTGTATCCTTTTAAAATAAAGATAAAAAAATAATTAAATGTTCATTCTCCCCACATTCTCCCTCACTCGCACATCGCTCACCTTTTGTAATGATATTAAATTCTGTTCTACACTTGGGTACTTACTATAACGTCATACAATGTAATTAAAAGATGATTTCAAGGCACTCGCAGTCGCTCGAATGGAGAAGCAGTCAGATAACAGTATAGATTAGTTGGTAGTTATGATATATTCTGTGGTATAGAGAAGGAAACAGATAGCGTGGGCGAACCAGCTGTCTCATGCGTCTATCACTGATCATCTGTTTTCTGTCATTTAGTAACATGGTACGTATTTAAAATAGCCCCCAGTATCATCAGAACTTCCACAGCTTGTTTTAGCTTTTCCGTGGAATTATTGATACTTTAATCATCACCTTGAGTTTCTGTGTTTTTTTTAAACAAGTGGTTCGTGTTATCATTTATTTTGTGACTGAAATGATCATATCCAAAAAAATGTAATTTCTTAGCTTGTTACCAGTGTATAGTAGAGCCTGTATGGTTCTCCTCTTCTTGGGTGTCTCTATTAGTCTCTCCGTATATCTATCATCTGTTGGAACATTAATCGACATTCTAAGAACATCTTTGTAAACAGCATTGCAATAAAATAATTAATTTATTCTCGTGACTAAAAGATCCTCTCTCCGTCGAGCGGGATGCCATCCAGCAGGGGCTGGCGCGGTGCCTCAGGCGGCAGGCCCCAGCGCGGCCGGCAGCCGTTGTGCGCGTGGAACCGCGGCAGGCGGTCGTCGCGGATCAGCTCGTACGCCAGCCGGGCGATGCCGGCCTGGTAGTCCGTGATGCCCATCTTGAATAGGCACGGACGCACGTAGCCCAGGACTACAACGGGGACGAGAATATACGATTAAAATTATGTAGTGTTCAATTAGGCGACTGACACACTTTGGGAGGCTATTTAGTCCACGGTCCAGTAATCGAACCCAAATTTTTAAATACAGAAGTATATTCATTAGTTCGACCATCTTTGGACGCGCGAACTCGCTTTATTTTGGTTTTGTAACCGAAATAAAGCGAGAGCGCCCCGAACATACCTAGATCTAATGTTTTTTTTTTATAAAATGTTTTATTCCGCTTGTTCGTACTTTGTTACCCTAAATTATCATATTCTTGAAAATATCCGTTGCTAAAGAATTCAATATTATTTCTACATACTCTAGTTCCTTGCATCAACTTTGGCTTAATACTAGTGTACTTAATAAACTATTTTTGGTTCTGTACGCGTGTTTTCGCTAAATTTATAATAAAATACCTACTGGACTGATTAAGCCTGATTCGAAGAGAAAAGCTCGGAGATATATACTGGCTGTTCGGATATATTGGGCAAGTTACATCTCAAGCTAGATCTAACTTGCCCATAATTAATAGTAAGTGAATAGTATCGGCAGCTCCTCGATACATGAATGTGTTAGTAAGCCAGGCTTACTCTTCATTACCTCATAGGCGTATCAAACCACCGAGCACTGTTAGACACAGGCCAAACAAAGGCACTTAGAGCAATCTCGCGCCCTTTCTCTTCAAATCAGGCTTAATCAGTCCAGTAGGTATTTAATTATAAATTTAGCGAAAATACGCGTGCAGAAGCATAAATAGTTTATTGAGAACAGGTACGAAAACAAGTATAAAGCCAAAGTTGCAAGTAATAAGTATGTAGAAATGATATTGAATTATTAAGCAGTACAATACTACGCAACGCCAGGACGTTGCGACACGGAGCGTTGGTCGTCCAGCTGCGAGATGGGTCGACGATATCGTCACCATCGAGGGTCGAAACTGGACTAGATTGGCACAAGACCGAGGCAGATGGCATAGCAATAGAGAGGCCTTATACCCAGTAGTGGGATAAGGAAGGCTGTGGATGATGATGATGATGATGATGAATACTAGATAGGTACGAACTCTACAAAGTAAAATTTAATATATTGCATTGTAATAGTTAATTCTGGTTGTTTATATTATTGATTGCTGCATGTTTTTGTATTTAGGGATTAAATCAGCCCCCCGTTAGATTCTAAGGCTCGGTACAAACCAATCGTCGTACTGTGTTCGGAATAGCGCAATGTTCCACCAAAAAATAATGAGGGTTACTTTACAGATAAGAAAAATACACAAGGCTGTTCCCATCACTTCAAGGTAAGAAATATAATGCAGTTTTTACCCACACTGCCAGCTAATGAAGAATCCGAATAAAATCGCAAGTAAACAAAAAAAGACAAAAGAAGTAGGTCAAGATAAAAATAAAATCTTCAATCAAGTGCGTAGATATTTGAAGTGCGTAGCAAGAAAAAAACTATGTATCTAAGTACTTACGTTATTACCGTAGAGAAATTACCTATTTATACAGTGAATTGTATAATTTTTCTATGGTTCTTACTATTACTAATATCAACCTTAAATAAAACAAAGCGCGCACATTAGTGTGTACAAGCCCTAAAGAAAATATTATGATTAGTGCAGGCAGCGTTACATTTACATAATTCATAACAATATTGCGGTTTATACGTACTCAGAGCGATGAGCGTCATTGCCGGCCGCGATGCGAAACAAATCCAAACGTTAACAGTTTGTTAAATACTCGTAGGTACCAACTTACCTAGGTAGATGTACTAATCATAACTAGAAAATTCAGTGATGGTGTCAATTTTTTTCATGTCATATGATCTAACCTTTATTTTATCTAGGTATTATGTGGATGAACAGTGTCAGCATAGAATTTAATCCAACAAAGCAGGCTGCTTCACTATCCCCTTCTATTCCAAGCCATTATAAACATTGTAACTAAGTGCATCGGCAGGGGTCTCAACGTCGGCTTGTCCATATTGCTCTTATACAACTTCTTGAGTATCTTTATGACCTGTCGCCTTTGTAGCGAGATTGGAAGCCTCCGTCGGTTATTCTTCTTTTAAAAGCTACTTTAATCCTTAACTATCTTAGAAGAAATATTCAAAAGTTAACTAACTCCAGAAGTGCGTCGGCAGTAGTTCCAACGTCGGCTTGTCCATATTCCTCTTATACAACTTCTTGAGTATCTTTATGACCTGTCGCCTTTGTAGCGAGATTGGAAACCTCCGCCAGCTATTCTTCTTTTAAAAGCTACTTTAATCCTTAACTATCTTAGAAGAAATATTCAAAAGGAAACTAACTCCTGAAGTGCGTCGGCAGTGGTTCCAACGTCGGTTTATCCATATCCCTCTCATACAACTCCCTGGCTATCTTCATGACCTCTGTGTCCTTTAGAGCAAGTTTGGGAATCGCCTCTTCTGGCTGATCTTCTTCCGCTTCTTCTTTTTTAGCACATGGCTTTTTCTTCTTAGGACGAGGTACAAACGGGCGGGTTTTGAACTCTGGTGGCGGGAAAGGTTTTATTGATCATCGGCTAAATAATTATATACACCCTACAAATTTTAACCAACCATTAAATTAAATTCAAAACGAAGCGAACTACTCGTATTGGTTTTAACTAAAGTAATAATAAAGATAACTAGAATGAATATAAATATAAAATTAACTTTGCAAAATAACGCCTGATTCAATTGGATTGATTTTCCGGAAGATTTGTTTAAATAGTAATGCCAAAAATGCTTTTTATCAGATATTCTATAAGAGATATTTCCGGTTGTAAGAGCAAATCATCCACACCATATCACATGATGATGTGCAAAGTGCCGGTTTATGTCATCCAAAGCCGCAGGCGACATTGCAGTTAAGGTGCAACGTTTCGCTCAGCGCGCGAAATTCAAATTTTCTTGCGTTTTTTGTCAATTACAGCTTAATTACTCATCGTAGGTT
This sequence comes from Apocheima hispidaria, assembly GCA_947579745.1. NCBI lineage: Eukaryota > Metazoa > Arthropoda > Insecta > Lepidoptera > Geometridae > Apocheima > Apocheima hispidaria. Next base: position 17,571,755 of record OX388144.1, read on the forward strand.
CATGAAAACTAATTTTGCGACAATAAATAGATTGTTTCAAGAAATTACACCAACCAAAAATTCAAGTCGAAAGCTATTATAAGTACATTTCCCACTAAACCAAAAACCAAGATGAAAATCAGCTTATTGAGATTTGTAGCTAAACCAATGTTTTCTAGGTCATCATTTTACCCGTAATTTCTTAAAACAACTTATTTATTGGCGCAAAATTGGTTTCAATAAATCCACGATGACTAAATAAGCTGTAATTGACAAAAAACGCAAGAAAATTTAAATTTCGCGCGATGAGTGAAACGATGCACCTTAAGATCAGTGGCGTGCCACTCAGCCCGGTCTTCAGCTTTTCCCTGCCGGCGGCGTCTGAATTTCCCTTCCGTAGGTATACGGTCACTTCATCGGTCTGCAGCTGATATCTATTTACAACAGATACAACCGGCCCACTACCGCTTTAGTTTGCTACGTGGCACTTACCTTGCGATAGATGCGCGCAGTGGTTGTTGTAATAGGTAGACTGCCCTCGTAAACTTTTTGTTGTATTTTTAATAAAGCTCTCAATTTCCTCTTCTGACCATACTTTCTGCAAATAAAATAAATTAAAGACAAGTACCTAGCTAGATAACTAGGTAGGAAAATATTCCTACTTACGTCTTCTGTTCCTGTTTTAGGATCCAACCACTTGCCTTCTAATTTCGCCCATCTGTTTTCTGGACGACACCTACAAAGATAGCATACGTCAGAAATGACTGAAAGTAATGGACGGACCCAAGAGAATTAAATGGCGCTCATCTTGCTTCAGTCACATTCATCTATGCTTCAGTCGCTCTCAGTCTGCGAAAGGTGCGAGACGTACGTTCGAATGTCAAACGTTTAGAGAGCAACTGATAAACACATTCCTTTTTCTCTCGTAGATATTATATTCGCTATCTCTTTTTGTGACAAATGTACTGTACATACTTTTAATTACTTATTGAAGCCTAATTTCGATTGTTTTGACTTGTTATTATTAAGGATGATTTGTGGTTAGGGCCCGTCCATTCATTTTACTTTGGTCGAAAGCACTCTTATGTATTTTTTTATTTTTATTATAATATGCACATGGGCCCTAACATAATCAGGGATTTCCAACTTTACACTTTTTTCTTCTAATTTTTTTTTTTTTTAAATCTAATTTTAATATTAACATTTATTTTAACATCTTATTTTAGGTACAATTAAGTTGATATGTATATGTTGAAAAACATATACATTCAACTTTTCCTTATTTTACATATTTCTATACTATATGCTATGAATTTATTGCGTGTCTTTTTCTATCATTATGTTCCAGATATTATCGGCATTTATTCTGCATTCGGCATTTTCTCTTATGTGTTGCATTTTGGCAAATAAAACCAGAATAAAACTCATTTAATTCCGAAGAAATTGCACCTATCATTGGGTATGAACATTATGGAACAGATGAATCATAGAGACAATCAACAGATCCAATCATTAAATGAAAATACTCGTAGTATACTTACTTCAAATTAGCGAGAGCACAGGTTCAGATGTTTAGACAACGATTATGTTGTACCTATCACATAATTCTCCCATTATATGTACAGATGTACATTGTACCTACCTAGTCGATGCTAGTGGTTACTCACATTTTAGTTTTCCTGATTGGATGCTGACGGAACTCATCGAAATATTCCGTTAAAAACGACATGATTGCACAAGTGATTTTTCGTAAAACTTCTGAAATATAAAATCAAAATAAATTCATTTCAAACTTTGAGTTTGGGAAAATTTCAAAAGCTTCAAAGTTCAAGAACTTTTGTCACAATGACTGTACCTTAGAAAAAGTTTGTAAATCTTTTGAAGTAGGTATTTATACAAATGGCTATTTTGCTCTCTGCGGATCGGTCGAGTCGGTCCTGCCTTGTTCTACGACTTAACACTTTTATCTTCGCGACAGAGAAAACACTGTAACAATGTCTCCGAAGCAATGCGTTCCCTAGTTCGAAGCCGCGATGCTCCTAATCGACTGGAAGCATATAAATTCTTCTTTCTAAGTTAGATCGGTAATGCCGCTCGAGTTATTGCGGTTTTTCATGTCATGCGATACTTTTTACGGTGTCGTCAACATTTTCCGCTATAAACCTGGATCGTAAACATATCAACACTTGAAATACGACATATTATTTGGATCAGATATAATTACACTTTTAAGAGGTTTCTTAACAGTTTCACACGACGTTAATTTCGATATTTTGTGAAAAATAACAAACAAGATTAAATATTTTTGAAAGTGAACGTTTTACACGAGCATTTGCCTTTCGTTTTCATACGTTCACGTTTTAGTGTTGATATAAAACTGGTGTAAAGTGTTCACCGCACTCAGTATAACAAATTACTTTTAGGTTTTATTGCTCGATTTTAGGTAGTCTTAATAGTCGGTACTCCAGTGAATATTTTTGTTTGTTTGCGTTTCTGAGGCTTGTGACACTCACTTACGTAAATACTTGAGTATGTGGAGTAAAATTACTACATGTTCCTACACTCGTTTCAAAGTTACTTTTCTTGCTTAAAATTGGCCCAAATGTTGTCAACTCCGTCGATTAGTATTACCGACTTTTCCATCCAATTTTTATGAGGATGTCGTGACCGCATCGTATAAATAATGGGCCAGTATTTATAGACAACCGTAAACTGTGCCGTGCTCTGAAGGCCATGTCGCGATGCACAACGCTGTTGCAGACATGGCTTTACATCTAGTTATTGTAAAATAAAGAATCTATAGTCAACATTACCTCGATCCAGCTAACATTTGCCACAGATTATCCCTATTGATTTCGCAAGAACTATCGAGGACCACCACGCATCGTTTAAAATACACATATAGATTCACTTTCATTGGTTCATTCCCGCAATCGACGCTTTACGTTTTTTTTTTTGTCGGAACAAAGACCTAGCAAAACAATGCAATGCTAGTAATGCGGTATCTATGGGAGCTTGTCTTGTCTTTGACTTTGCCTATAAAACTGCCCAGGTGGATTAATCAGTCAAGTTCTGTGAATTGACATTAGCGCAAGGAGTCTGCTAAATAAAACAAAATAGTAATAAATTACAATATCCATGTATTCTTAAGGTCACGCCAGTCATTTACACGATGTTACATTTGTTGCGGATTTACAAGCGAGGGGGTAACTGTTACCCAACACAACAGTGATTCTACTAACAATATCTATATTATACATAAAAATACTTTATACTTACTTTAAAATATGTGTTAATTACACATTTGTTTGGTGTTTTAGGAATATTGTACAACTTTCGATTCAAATGTGTGAAATAATAATAACGAGCGTCGAAAACGCGCGGCTACTTTTCATCTGCGAAAATTTGATCTGTACTGAATGTACAGCGTTTGTGACGCGCGTTTTAGACGTTCGTTATATATCCTTCTTTAAAAAACAATTATATAATTATGATTGTGTACGATCGAAGCGAGTGTGGCAAAGACTGCATTAGATTTCAAAAGAAGGCAGAAAAATAGGTATTAACTTTATATTGTAAATAGAAAGGTTCAAGTGCGTAGACCGCCACACAGCTTCTATTAGTCAAACATAAGAACATTTAAAAATTATTCATTATTTTATTTATTAATAAAAAAGGTTTGGAAAAGATACAAAAAACGCAACAACATCAAAACACGCTCAAAAGTAACAACTAACTAATCGAGTGCATTTCAACCGATTTCAAACTAGAGGTCAAGTCTGCTGCAGCAAAGTAAGCGTACGTACAGAGAATCTGAGCAAACGACCATCATCATCAGCCATAAGACGTCCACTGCTGAACATAGGCCTCCCCCTTAGAGCGCCACACCGACCGACAACGTGCCACTTGCATCCACCGGTTGCCCTCAACTTTCACAATGTCGTCGGTCCACCTAGTGGGAGGCGTGCCTACGCTTCGTCTTCCGGTTCGTGGACGCTACTCAAAAACCTTTCTTCCACATCGGTTATCGGTTCTTCGAGTGTTGTGTATGTCCTTCGAGCAAACAACATTGCAATATTAATGCAACAAGGCCTCCCCCTTAGAGCGCCACGCCGACCGACAATGTGCCACTTGCATCCTCCGGTTGCCCGACCTAAGTCTGTAGCCTAAGCTTTACTGTAACTGTATTCTGTAACTGTAACTGTGTATGTGTCTTGCTTCAGTTTCTTGGACTGCGAACTGTCATGAGCCAAAGTGTCATGAGCTACATTTTGCAGTCGAGTTTTTTGCTATTCATTAAACTTACCCCCGGTTTCTCGTACGTTTATTAAGCTCGTGTCAACTTAACACACCAAATACTGAACGTTCATTGGTTGCTTGTTGATCATCGGCTGTCTTCAACCAATGAGCTTTGGTGTGTTAATTTATCATGAGTTTGACAAAAGTACAAGAAACCGGAAGTTAGCAGTAAGAAGCGAAGCTTTAGCTTCGTAGTCATATCGTTTGCAGATGAAACGCGTGCGCGAAACCTGTACCTACTTTGATGTTAACTTTGCACCGTAATGTTGCCCGACTGTACGAAGCTTTATATTTTATAGTAACTATTATTTATTGTAGTTGAGCAGAATTGACCTCTACGACATGTGCTCTCACTCTTCTTATTCACTAAAATTATAAAATGCTCAGGTTTCAATTCATTTGTCCCATTATAACTAAAATTATGTCAAAATATAGTTAATATATTTGAGTAGCTCTTAAATAGTACTTATTGAAATTCCAGTAACGAGGAAGTTAATATTTTTTAGATTTTATTGGTTTTATACAATATTATATATTCAAATATCTTTTATGGTTTTGTCTGGTTGAATACGAAACATAAAAAAGTTTACGAAAATCGACAACAACTATAATTAATAATATAGGTTGATAGATAAATAATGTATATTTATGTATTTTTAACAACGACGGCCGGAGAAATTATTCTACACCGCTGCATGTTCCAATTATTCACCATTTATACCTCAATATATTAGTTATCTATTTCCATAAAATCGATATAATTATGATATTTTGCTTTGTGTTGAGATAGAGTTACAATGTTATTGAATCAATAGAACGCAGTCTAAAAACGATCATTAAAATTGCGAGGATTCTTAAATTATTGGAAGTTTTTATATTTAACGAAATGCCCAAAAAGGCAACTCGGTGATATTATATTTTGTTTCGCCATTGAATCTTTAAGATCAAGATTCCGCTACTTACTACAAAAATATTGTTATACAAATCGGTTCGGCGATGGTTTAACAGAAATTTGATCAATATGTATTGCAATACATGTATCTCTGGAAAGGAAGCAACAAGATTTCTGATCTGTAGCGAGACGCGGGCGGCTCGAGCGCTGCGGTCACTGACACTAACAACACTACTGTCACAACCTCTTCGTGGGCAGTATTGAGATGAAGCTAAGGACAAACTTTACTGCAGCAGTGAGACAATCGTGACGGAGCATGACGACTTATAGAATGGTCCGACGAGCCTGATATTTGTCGGACGTCCGCGCGTCCGGGGCCAAGACCGCGTGTCCGGGGCCAAATCCGCGCGTCCGGGGCCAAGTCCGCGCGTCCGGGGCCGCGTCCGCCACTTATTGGTTACACGCAGTTTGCATGTTTAGGTGTTTGTTGCCCAGATACAGAATCATCTTATCTTACAATTTGTTTCAAACTTTAGAAGTTATTTATGTTGTATGTCTTTTCTGTTCATAATGGCTGGAAAGATTTTGATGCGATTTTTTGGTGTTTGAAAGTGGGTTTCATCGGGCCGTATCTGACGAAAAACTTTCTAGCTATTATCTTGAGTCATACGTTTATATGCAAATTTACACTTGTCCGTTACATTGTGGGAGTGAGACGCGCGAAAGCGAGACGTATATATTGGCTATAACGATCACATATTTCCTACGAAACGATTCTGACCGCCCGTTTAGTCGGCGCCCTACAGCCGAGGTCCGCCGCCCGCGCCCCGCGCCCCGCCGCCCGCGCCCCGCGCACTCCCCGCGCGGCTAGAACCGGGCGCGGATGTAGACGGCGGCGACGTCGTGGTTGGCGTACCCGAGGCGCTTGGCGTGCTTGAAGATCTCGTTGGTGGTGGCCGTGAGAGGCAGCGACTGTTCCAGCGCGTCGCCCAGACCCAGCGCTAGCTTCAGGTCTTTTTGCATGTGGGTGAGGGGCTGGTGGGTCGAGTACGACGACTCGATCATTGCTGGAACCGAAAGACGGGACTTATTAGATGGATATTTTCGTCGATTTTACGTACGCCCCGGGCCGAAACCCGGGCCGGGTTTACTTATATCTGTAATTTAATCTGTGGACATATTCTTTTTAGGTATAATTGATTTGATTTTATTTAATGTTAGTATTATTTGACATTTGTTATGCCTGTTTATAATTTTAATTGTAATTGGCGTAATCCGTGTTCGGTGGTAGTCGATCTAAGTCACAGATCACACTAGATACCGCATTATGAGATTCATTGTTCCCACAAAATGTCACGTCAGTTTGAGGCGCGGCGCGGGTCGCGGGGAGTGCGACCGAGCGTGCTCATTAGCTATCTCAAGGTTATGCCTACTCGCGCCTAACAATCAACCAATCAAAGTAATTTCTTATAAGTGTATTTAGGCTGATGCGTGGTGCGCTTCGAGTCCTGAATGCAGAATCTAGGGTGTGATCTAAGTATATAAAGGTGCCCCACCTCGTCCCTTGAGTATGAGGTGCGGCGAGGCGAGCGGCGTGAGCGCCAGCACGTCGAGCAGGTCGGCCTGGCTGAGGCCGGCGCGGTCGGCCAGCGCCAGCCCCTCGGCCAGCGCGGCCAGCGACACGCCGCCCACCACCTGCAGCACCGAGTTCATCTTCGACGCGTTGCCGATGTCGCCTGGGGGAGGGGGTCGTGCTGTACTTACACAGTTACACACTCACTTTCGCATTTCAAATATTAGTGTGAATATATCTCCTGCGAGATACTACACCCCGGACATATTGATGCGAATCGCGTCTTCGTTTCTATCGAGTTACCGAGTGAACAACGTGTGCCACGATCGTATCGTATCGATCGTAATGTACTGCGTTGTCACCTCTTGTACGTATTACCAAAGAAAATCTACACTAGAAGAATAACAATCTCATACAAAAAAGTGTACCCCCGAAAAATCTGCCTAAAACTAGATGGCGCTAACGTATTCAGTCAGCTAATGTCCAAACCGCTATAAAAGCTGATGAATATATGGTTAATATAGAAACATAGTATTGGTATATTTCTCTATTTCAGGTTTAGTTCAAATTAGATTGCAATATACGACGTAAAACAATATGTTTACAAAAATAATGTTTTGACGTGATAAATAAAAAGGAAACACCAAGAAATTAAATGAAAAGAAGTTCGCATTTAGAATATCGTAGATTAAAAATACAAAATCATGCCTAAACTAGAAGCAATAAGAAAAACACTCGATGACGACGATTCTGTTGTCCCACTCTAAACTGAACTAATCTGACAAAACTAAAATTATCCGTGTCTTTATTCTTTTCAAGGCGTAATAAAAGGATAGCAATATTTTGTTTCGAAAATGATACAGCCGAATAGACTTAACTTAAACGAATACTTGTCATATTACAGTAAACAGTATGACGGATCGATAATTAATCAATGTCAAAATAAAGCAGAAAGAAAATAAGAAATAAGTTAGTATTCAAATAAGTTAATAAAAGCACGACGATATTTTTTAATTTTTTTGGTGGAACTGACTGACGAGTCTAGCTAGTTACCTGATGTTAAGCGTCACGCTCGCCCATAGCAGTCCAATGCCACGCAAAATTTCGAACTTCAACAGTTCCAAATACTGTGCGGCACCGCACTGCGCTCGTCACCGGATATATTAGATGTTAAATCTCTGTATGCCCAGTAATTTCGCTGGAAGCATCGCCCTTCAATCCGGAACACAGTAATGCTTCCACACTACTGCTTGGCGGTTGGATAACTGGCAAAGGTGGAACTTCCTCAGAGAGACTCCTACAAAAGAGTCCTATACTACTACAGTATTCATGATATTCAACACATATAAAGTACGGTCATGCCTTATTCTATCGGCGCTTAGATTTGGTCGTTGACGTTTCAGATAACACAGAAAGCAGTGCAAAAGTAAATAATATAAACGAAATAATAACATAAGGGGGAGAATAAAGCTGTAAACACACCATGCAGTCACACGTGTGCCGTTTGGGAGCAGTTTGTAATAATTATGTAGACTGTACCTACAACCTTATCGTGAACTAGCGTCGTTCGCGTGGACCTACCAAAAAATATGTCCGAGGTCACGAGCGCACGTCACGCGTATAGCATTCCTTGATAAAGCTCACCGAATGTGATCGAAACTATAGTCGGAATAACCAACTCAATTTAACGTGAGTATTCCCGTTTTATCAAAACAAAATGTGTCAAAACCACGTCAGTTTTCATAGTTAAATTGTACACTACCACTTGATGGTTAAATAACTGGCAAAGGTGTGGTACTTCCATAGGCACACTCTGCAAAAAAGGTCCTTCCACAACAAAAACTCCAACAACTCTAACAAAGAGCTTCGGTTTGTTAGAGGTTTTTTCGGTTTCTCTAGAATAGCAGGTGAAACCGCGGGGCGCAGCTAGTTAGAAATAAATATATCACAGCATTCCAATTGTAACAACTCGGTCAAAGCGTCGATGACACTAGCTTAAGTAACTTATCTTCGACCACTACGTCACTAAACATCAAGTCAGGTGAGAGTAAGCTATAGCCTAGTACGGGGCTTATTGTGCATTTTCTGATGAATACGTAACGAAGGTACGATCGTTTTTGTGTTGGGGATAAGTGGTGCTGTTATTTTCTAACAAAAAATATTTCATATTCCATTATTCTTATCATCAACTAGCTGCGCCAGCGGTTTCATTCGCTAAGGGGAGGAGTTTCTAAAATTCTAAAAACCCTGGACCAAGCGTAGGAAGGCCCCCACTAGCTGGACTGACGATTTTTTGAAGGTCGCAGGTAGCCGGTGGATGCAAGTTGCAAATTATCGTTCAGTGTGGCGGCCTATGGGGGAGGCCTTTGATCACCAGTGTACGTCTTCAGGCTGATGATGATGAAGATGACTCCCCTAAACTACTATCAGAAGCTACCCTTCAAATGTCTCTATCGCGTCTGGTTTATGCTGTGCGATGATTGTCAGTCAGTCAGCGACACGGCAGTGTAATTGACAGAGCGAAGCGAAGGTCTCAGAGTTTACTGGGACAAATCGGCATTTGTATGTATATTTGTATGTTGGTATGTTTGTATGTTTATAGGTTTGTATGTTTGCGTGTATATTTGTCCGATGATAACTTGCGAACCGTTGATCTGATCTTCATGTAATTTTGTAGGCAAGTAGTTCAATTCAATACAATTGTTAAGTTCGAATATGAGCTGAATCGGTCCAGGGGTTGTGAAGATATAGGGGTCGAGAGGTCTCAGTTCGCCGCGAACTACTAGTATGTTTAGATTCAGCGTAGCCCCCAAACGGCACCGTTCAACAAACGTCAACGTCCAAGCTCCGCGGCCGGCAACCGGAGCAGCTGACTACTACCAAGGTAAAAGGAGTTCTTGCTCATCGCCTTGAAGCAGGACTGGCAGTCGTCGAACAGCGACCGGTCGCCCGCCGCCAGGATTATCAGGGTACCCTCCTCCGCTTGCGTCTTCGAACCTTGGATCTGGAAACGCAACAGTAGAGTAGAATGGGCAGGACAAGTTACTTTTTTATTTAGTTTTGTTTTTCAGCTGCAATATCGCGTCTAGTGCAATAGGAATAAGGGATCAATCATTTGTCTGTCACCTAACAAAAATCTAACAAAACAAAATTAACATGACTTGACACAAAAATATTATTAGCGTGAAGCAACGCAACGCAATGCATGGCAGCCGCAACCTAGGTACCTTAGTTCGGTTTTGAGTTGAGACAGAAGAGAAATGAGAAAGTTACAAAAATCGCTAAGTAAAGGGGAGAGCCGAAAATGGCCCAATGAATGACATCGCGCATCGCTTGGAATTGTATTTAGATCACAGGGCCCGTATCGTGTGGTGCTTATTGTGATGATTGTTAGGTTCAGCCGACGACGCTGCGCGACCACGAACCGTATCGAGGCGCGATAAGGTGTATGGTCGCGCATCATTATCGGCTGAACCTAACAATCGTCACAATAAGCACCACACGATACGGGCCCTGGTCGGACTGAGCTCAATTATCCTAACCTCGTTTCACATAACAGAATTACCAATTCTTCCAAAGTCAGTTAATCCTCGTTTATGTCACTACCTTCAAGATGAAAAGTTCAGGCATAGAATTCAAACTTTCAATCGTAATCATTGGGTCCAGGAAGCGATGTGCAGTCTAAGAAAATAAAAAGAAGCAATGTAAGATAATGAAGCAGTGCCTACTGAGCTCACGCCAAAGGGTCTTTGTGCCTATGTGCCTCAAAACTGTTCATAATAATCAACCCTAGTTTGGCAAATGGTCTGGCCGGTGTCGTGATAGATACCGACCTGCGCCTCGAGGTACCGGCCGCCCTTGCCGCCGATGGCCTCGACGATGTCGTGCGACGTATCGGCGTCTACAGACGTCATCTCCACGTAGCCCTTCGACTCGAGCGACGGACAGTGCAGCACGCCGCAGTTGCCGAACACCATCTGAAGATAACAATACGATGCTTATAAGTGTGATATAAAAATAACATACTCGGATCGACAATGTTCCTCCAGTTCTAAACAGGGTGCATTGATTCCGTACTGATTTTAGTATGGAGTCTCATGGCATAGCCTCATTTAACCACCCGGCCAATACAATTTTTCGTTCTTTTTTAAATTTTGGTGAAGCAATAGCATGGGAGCAGCTCGGAATAACTTTATTCATTCTTGATTCCGCGCTAGAGTAGCTTTCAAACGCATTACACAACAAATAACGACTTTTTTTATTTTTACTAAAGAAAAAAGAAGCAGTCTTTATTTTATTTTTATGAAACTTGGTGACGAGACGACCAAGTCGCTCTCCTGATGTTAAGCGTCAAGCTTGCCCATAACAGTTCAGTGCCACCCAGAATTTTGGTCTTCAACAGTTTATTACCATGAGCGGCAATGCGCTGCGCTCGGCACCCTGAGATATTAGATAAAATTACGCTGGAAACATTGCCCTTCACTCCGGAACAAAGTTATGTATGCTCACTACTGCTTGGCGGCAAAGGTTAATTCAATAAGTCTACGGTGTAGCACGCCTCTCTAATAAGAACCTATTTATTCGAGATTTAAAAACACCAACCAAGATCATAATTATTATATCGTTAGTTTTAGAAAAACTTATAATAAGTAAGAAGACCATACCTACTTAAATCTAAGATTATACCTAATGTAAATTCTTACACAAACATTTTAAGAATACTAAAAGGAGTGGAATGTTCGAAAACCAAATCCAGTGTTACAAAAAACGACAGTGCATATTTAAGACAATAATAACGTTTACAGCGACCGTGGCGGTCACGCAACTCGAAATATTCATAATTTCTGAATAATCAGCGCAAATCTAAATATCCCATTATCTCCGGACATATTATGGTAATGTGTTCATTCGTCGCGTCGAGACGTGGCTTTGAGCTAGGCTTCGGTGGATAATAATCTGAATGCCTAACATCGGATAACTAAATATTGCGGTCAATGCCTATTGCTAGGTGTAGTGTATGTATCTATTAGAGCTTTTGTTCCTTCGATGTTATGACATGTACAAACTAAAAAAATAAATAGCTATTTTTTGTAAAAAAAAAAAAAACAAATCAAATGAATCAATAAGATTGTACAGATTATAATCTACATAAATTGACGTTTATATGTATTTTCGTGTTACGATAACTTGAGTACCTACCGTTGATCCGATCTTCATGTTATTGCAGGCAAGTAGTTCGTGCCAATACAATGTTTAAGTTCGAATATGAGAAAAATTGGTCGAATTTTGTGGAGACCGTAATCGCGAGCTCACAACTTTAAAAGGGATATTCAATAAGGTAGTATAAAGTTTGCGATGTAGCCTCAAGCAACATGTTAGATGGAACCAGCGGGCTTATCCTCTAACTTTGAAACGTTCGTGATTCTGATTGCGAGAGCATGCCATCTCGCTCTTACTAACTTAGTCGCATTATGCGCGGACCCGCTCGCGCAACTCTCGCTATGGCTTTCAGAGTTACGGAATAAGCCCATAGGAATCTTTATAGGAAAAGATCCTGGTGTTCTCCGACAGCCACAAAGGTAGGGTACTTTGAGGGTTTGCAATCTAAGAACCCTACATAATAATTATAACTGCTCCCTAAACCCCATAACCAGTCGGATATCTTTGATGGATTTTCCACATTGAAGACCCCACGACAATGTTTTGATATTGAAAATAGCAAGTGAAGCCGTGGAGCGCAGGCGCAGTCACATTATGTTAACGAATGAACCGCCACCCGGTCGCACCTGCCCACATTTTATTCCACCCCAAGACCTAACTCCTCCCACTGGTATATACGGACCCCTCGCATATGGACAGGTTATTTCCGTAGAACGTCAAAGTTAGATCGTCGTTTTAAAGGTCAACCAACAAATTAATTTATTGCAAAGCCGGATACTTTGTCTTTTTTCGGCCTTTTACAGCCGATTCAAGAAGGTCACGTTATTGTTATGCAGAGTTCGAAACGCGCTTTATTCAAAGTTAGTGGGATTATTTAACCTTAGCAAATTCTAACAACGCGTGCTTCGAGCTCTGTATATAAACGACCTTCTTGAATCGGGAGGGTAGGCCCCAAATAGTGCAGCCTGGATAATCCACCAGATAGCGCTTTCCCATTCTTCTGTTCGCTTACGGTACAAGTGTACGTTCTGTCGTTACACACGAAGTAATTACTATGTGAATAAATGGTATAGCTTAGCTAATCAAGAAACTCAACAACACGTCTCCAAAACTATAACATCTGACGATGTTAGTGAAACAGGTATGCCAGCGACCCAAAGCACCGGAGCTTAAAGAGCTCGGCTGGTTTTGGTAGGCTGGCAGCGGGGTACATGCACAAAAATTCACATAATACTCAAATCTAGCAAAGAAAAAATATATACCAACTAGTCCAATACCAGCCCAGTACCAGTGTCACCCGTAGTTAGAATCAGAATTCGCTTATCACGAATAGAAATTTGCACACAATCAAAGAATGAGGGGCGCGCGTTGCGATTGAACTTTTTTTTTTACCTTAAATGCCAGCTCATTTAAATAATAGGTAGACGTATTGAAACACGTTTGAAAAAGTAATATCACTAAAAGAAAAACAAAATACCCGACTATGCTTATAGTCGGGTATTTTGTTTTTCTGTGTAAAAATACATTCACTTATATTCCAGACATTTAGAAGAATGCTGATGTGTACCTAATCTGGCAACGGCGTGACCTTTACGTCTGGCCATAAAATGTTTATAGGTGGCCCTAAGTGGCTTTATTCGCTTTATAAAAATGATAAACGGCATAAATGTTATTCGTGCGACTATTCTTGTTCCGCTTAGGTATTGGTAAAGCTGACATCTTTTCCCAGACTTATTACCGTTTGTGAAAATCTAAACGGTGGGCTTATCCCGTAACTCTGAAAGCGATAGCGACAGTTGCGAGAGCTGGACCACATAAGCGTAGTGCGACTAAGTTGGTACGAGCGAGATGGCATGCTCTCGCAATAAGAATCATGAACGTTTCAAAGTTAGAGGATAAGCCCCCGGATCGGTCAGGTCCTCCAGCTGCAAGATGAGTCGACGCACTGTCACCATCGCGGGTCGCACTTGCGTCTAATTTCTCGAAATTACCTCGATTACATTCTCTTATTAGGGATAATAATTGATGATTGATTCTCTAGTTTGAAATTGGTGATCGGGCGTGATCGAGATTATATCAAGTGCGCGAGAGTAGGGTCTTTGGACTCGACTAGAAGCTTTAGTTTGTTCTGAGCCGACTAGCTCACGATTGGGGTAAATACAATGATGTACGCATTAGTATTATAAACGTCAGTGGTTAGTAAAGTAAATTTTTGAGAGTTTTGGAAAATAATACTAAGCAGACATGATTTTTCTACGTTTTTGGCGCCAAAACCAAGTTCCTCGGTTCAAAGATTACCACGCCATCTATTTTCGACGAACAAAAACTGAATCAAATTTAATGACAATGACGATATTAATTTAACATTTAAGTACTTATCTAAAACAATTCCCTCACTCATTTTTATACATAAAAAAAAAAGTTTATTGTGCGAACGCGAAAGCGTGTAAGTAAATGCTCAAACCTGTCTTGATTACTGTAATACTTATAGTTTACCTCTTTAGCAGCCTGTGGGTCCGCGACGCACGAGAAGGTGATGTCTGCTTCCTCGACCACATCGCACGGAGTCACTGCTATAGACGCGCCGACCTTCTCGAAGTCTTTACACTGTGGACAAGAGAAGTTGCTCCTAAGATACCTTCATATAGGAACATTGTAAGCGATAATTAATCTTTGATCACACCACAAAAAATAAGGCATGATTCTGATGTTATAGATATAGCTTTTTTTTTTTATTGCAACGGCTGACTTGATCCTGACTGCACGGCAAGAACTATCATCTAACAAACGGGAGATATATATTTGCCGCCTGCACCATATCCTTAGTGTATATGTTGACGATGACTGTGTAATGTTACTTGGTGTGTCGTCGAAAACTACAAATCACCTTAAACCTTCCTACCTTGAATCACCTTAAACCTTTAACTACTTTTTAGGTAGTTTTTAGTACCTTCATCATCGCCATCGTCATTAGCCAGACAACTTCCACAGCCGAAACAAGCCCTCAAGGCGCGCTTCACAGGCTTGAAAATCGCAGTAAACTCACCGTTTACTAAGAGGACGTAGCTGCCCGTCCTCCGGTAGTTCTGGTCGCAGTTTTAGGACAAACCCGGGTCTTAGTACCTTATAGTGCCACACACTTATCTGAAGTGGTCGACAAAATAAGAATTATACAACTTTGAACCAAAAATACAATGGTGGCTCGCTTAGTTACATAAATAAACTGAATATCTTTAAGATCAACTTACTCAAGTTTTTTTAAGTCTCCGGACCTGGTCACGGCCTTTCTATTTATATCAAGGGAAAATACTGCTAAATAACAGGGCAGGAATCAAGTACTTATTTTTGTCTGTTTTCCGTACATAATAATTACTTTTCTACTAAGCATAATCATGGAAATCAAGATTATTTGTTTATTATTTTTCTAATAATCATGGAAATCAAGATATTTGTTTCACCGCCACCTATGTTCTCTACATGAAATCTGTTTCACTTAAAAATCGATAGGTGGCGCTATACGTCACCAGTTGCATCAACAGCGGACGCTTGCGTGATCAATACCCTCGCCACGGCGGCAGCCAGCGTCAACGACCGCTCGCTACCACGCGCCGCCATTTTGATAACGGCTCCTATCTTGGTGGCGAACGCGCTTCGGTTAGATGTAGGCACTGTGCCGATACGTGACTGCAAGCCTTCTCGACTCTATCGGCATAGCGACACTGTGCCGTAGCAGAAATGCGTAAGATGCAGCTGGCGGGTCGCTTCGCGGACTACATTACATTGGTGCAGACGACATTTTTGCACCATATCTTTTATACTACTATTACATACTACTATATATTTTTGAAACATAGCAGGCAATAGCAATTTCAAGATAAACAAAAATCCTACACTCGAAATGAGGAAGTTTGTAACACAACAATAATATTATTATAACTGCCGTCATGTAACATGTATGTTGAATTTATTGCAGCCGAGGCAGAATTTTACGATTGTTGTATTATTTTAGTCTCATTTTGGTCCAGAACGGCCTAACCGCGGTTCAATGCTCTCAGTCTAAAAAGGGTCGCACCTGCCTCAGCAATTTTTAAGAATGGAGTTGCTACCTTCAACCTTAAATATTCCCGTTTGCCTAAAACAATAAGCGCACAACTTATACTACCTATAAGCATATTCATTTAATTTTGTTTATCAAACAAGTTAAAGTTCAGGCCAAAGTCAGATTGCGGACTTAGAATACATATAAGTAGAACAATTTAAACGGCCTGTGTATATATGCACTTCGATTCTAGCATC
This sequence comes from Apocheima hispidaria, assembly GCA_947579745.1. Lineage (NCBI taxonomy): Eukaryota > Metazoa > Arthropoda > Insecta > Lepidoptera > Geometridae > Apocheima > Apocheima hispidaria. Next base: position 17,587,954 of record OX388144.1, read on the forward strand.
GCAATACGTGGCTTATTTCAAAGAACTATACGCTCAATGTTGCATAGTTGTGCAATGCCCGTCATTGAAAGAGCAACAAGTTGGCATCATTTCTCCGTTTAATAAATACTGATTTATCCCGCTTTTGTTTACGAGAGCCAGTCCGTCAACTTTACGGAGCAATATCCTAATTAACAATTAACGATTTTAGCCCCAAAATGTTGTCAAACTATTGAATAAAATGACGCATAGTTTGGTTATATCAGTATTGTTTGCACAAAGGAAACAGAGGTGCAGTTATCGAATGCCAAAGCTATTACGGCTTGAACTCTGCAGTTAAACCTTAGTGTTATCGATCCCTTTTAAGGCATCGAGGCAGAATTTCGCACATCGCCTTGCGCACTTTGGTATTCTTTGATTACATTTCCTCTAGGTATTATTTAAACGGCATCACCAGCGGATACTTTGATGATCAAACCCGATGGAGCAAGGCACGATGGTGCAACTATCCGGCACCGTTTACGAGCTTACGACGCCATCAAACTTTGTTGATAATAAACCAGTATTGAGAAATTTGCGACAAACATCGCCGAGGCGACGAAGGTCAATGCCGATGTTTGCACAAATGCCGTCATGACTTACGAGTCCGATATTCCAAATACTCGGATAATAAGTTAACTTAATTACAAGTAATATTTTAAGCGAAACAAGTTTTAAACTCGTTGCAAGTTGAAGACGATTATGCCGTTGTTAGTTATCAAAATTAACAATTCAATAGAAGTAGACAAGGCCGAAGAGTGTATGAAAGTTCGCCGGTAATAAAAAAAAAAACTAGCTTGTTACGATTCGAGGACACAAAAGCTCGACACGTCTTTAGATGACTCATTTAATAAATAAACAATGGGATTCCTAATGGTTGGCGACAAGCTCACACAGTGTCCCTTTTGTATCTATTCTGTGTCATGCTCGAATATGAAACAACCACCCACGCGGCCTGAAATATTCATATCACACACTTGATACTTAATATCCGCACTGCAAGCGAGAATATATTGAGCAAATCAAATATATTTCAAACCGAGTATATTGAGCGTATAGTCATGGCTGAATATGTAACAGTTCAAAGTGAATGGACATCGCTGTACTCTTAATTCTTAAAGCTATTTTAATGGAAATGCTTTTGACCTTTAGGAGCGTTGGGTCTGCTGGTAGTTCCTCGAATCTCGGGCTTTCGGAAGTCGGACCGTTAAGGTTTTATGTACTGTAAAATATTTTGGGCAATATGTTTTGGATCACCACCGTGCCAAAGTGAATTCATTATGTATTAAGTACCTCAGAGGTGCAATTTGGGAGTTGTGTTGTTTGCCAACTCACTAAGCATAATTATATTTAACGCTACATTGAACTGAACTACTGTAAACTTGTGTTTTAAAAAGCTTGCGTCACCTGGTGTCAATTACACAAAGGATGCATGCAGATCAGAGAATGCGATGCGACTCGAAGGACCATGAGAGTTGTAGTATGAAGAAACGTTCATACTCCTAATGCAAGCTTCGCGATACTGCAGATGTAGAGGTTTTTTAAGTACACTCAAATATAAGTACTACCGTAAAATACTACTTTATTTAAGTGCTCTCTAATTCGAGAAATGTACCCGAAAGAGCTGAACTTAGTTTGAATTTGAAGGTGAAGTATCGCGCAATACTTAATCTTACTTAATGCTGGTTTAAAATATAGACTCTCAGGATTGTGTTTATATGCACAAATATCGTACGCTATTCTAAACCTTGCTACTTCAATAAAGTCGGAAACACCGAGTTAAGTGTGAAATAACAGCTAACGTTATCCTGTTCGATAGCCAGACTGGACCAAATATTTGGCAATCCATGATAATGGCTTTCGCGCCTGGAACTGGACTCGACAAAGAACTAGTTCGAATCAATATTCAACTAACTGGTTCGTTTTCGTAAGAACTGTTTCCGAGTCAAGGTCGACAAAAACATAATAATATCTTCCAAAGCACCTGTTTACTTCCAAAGCGGTTTAACTTGAGCGGTAAAAAGAACCAGATTTGAATACGAGACATAGATTTTAACGGTTACGGTGTGTTAAAAATTAACAAAGCTACTTTTCTGAAAGAGCAACTTATTAATTTTTGGTGGCATCGCTTTGCCATTGTTGTCTTTTATTTCATAGTCCGCAAAACACAGCAGCGCATTTAATATTTAAGTTTTTATGTGACTCGTTTTCATGTCTGCGTAAATTGTGAATAGTCTTGGTTAGTTTACAAGCAAATTTGCCACTTCCTTGGTTTTATGAATAATTAAATTTTTAATTTTCTTCTCGGATTACGTAAGCAACAACATTAGGACTGAATTTTTGATGGCTTGACTCCTTCTTCTTTCAGATTTCAAATTTATGTTTCATTTAAAGATTTGGATCCGTATATGATGTTCTTTAGGATGTATCAATAAAACGTTACGTTAAACGTTAATATTGTATACCTACTACGATATTGAAAAAGTTTGAGCAAATCTCTATTTGTAATGTTACTCTTGCAATGTTTCTCAGATTTGCTTGAATCTTAGTGAGAAGTTGATGTTAATTAATGAAGACGTCATACTGTCCAAATAAGGGTCGTAAATTCCGAGCCAAACCCGATGGTCATACAATGGCTACAATCACTAATAACAACAACGATCAACTGTGCGATATAAATAGAACCAAGTAACAGTGGCTGTGCGACGATCAATACGCTCATCGGATTAAGCACCGTTCGCACGTGAATTCGGTTCTTATCTTGTAAATCTTGTAATATAATACTGTAGCAATTCACGATTATTCACTTGCAAGATACAAAGATGAGTTCAGTTACAAGTATATGCCCTCTATAATTTCGTATATATACATGACCCTGTGCTGTGACTGATAGTCCCACAGCCTGCTACTACGAGACGAGTTTACAAGTATTAGACTTCCTGATACTACGTCTACCGGCAGAAGTTTATTTGGTGTCAGTACTTTTCCACTCTAGACCGCAATCTTGACCAGTTTATTTATCAATTCGACCGTGGTAAGAGCGCTAGCACTACAGTCGCCGAAATCATTGGAATTATCGTCTTACGTTTGTCAGTCTTTACTGACCTTACCCTACACAATCCCTAACCTTGCCCAGCCATTAAAGACAATAAATAACGTACAAATAAATCTTAAAAACAATGGTAATCAAAAATACCTACAATACCACCAATGTATAAATAAATTAAATTAGTGACAGACAACGTTAAAGTTATCTACAAACAAAAGAAAAACGTGTTATCAAGCACGCTTAATACACAACCAAAACAATTAGATTTATAACAGATTGGTAAAAGATAATTTAATAAAAGGTAATTACTATTTGCAATTCAAACTGCTATACATTAGAAAGTGAAGCGCGATAAAACTCGTGATAACACTAGAAACAATCATATTTATAGCATGACGATTAAACTTCAAGCTATCGACGAGGCAGGAAACGAAGCGATGAGTTGGATATAGTTCATACTCATACGTGTTCTTTGGCCGATACACAATAGAGCCGCAACGTACACAGGATTGCACAGACCTTAGAAGTCACTGGCAGAACGAGTTTCAGCTTACATAACGCTAAAATGCTTTCGCAAACCGTATCAACTCGACACTGACTCAACTCGACGCGACGTAGAGAATGAACGTGGGTTTTGTGTCAGACCACGTAATGTAAAGTTTTAAGTGACAAATTTTAAGTAGTCGACGCAAAAATGTCAAATGAGTCGTGCATCCGAAGATTGTTACATGCAATTTGCTCTTTGCGATGGTTTGCTTCAAGTCGGGACGGTATAATGTGCGAAGGCCACAATACGCTATAGAGCTCACTGCTTGATCGGCGCTCGGACGACCTTTAGATACGAATAGCAGAAAAAAGCGCCAAACGTGACCGTGCTCACGTGTTTGTGCTTATCAGGCTAAACCAATCAATCTGGCTCATCGACCGATTTCGGCCGGCGGCGACGGCGTTCTCGCGAATCTAATAACGAAAATTAGATTTTTGTTTTGTTAACGTAACGTGTACGTGTACACGTACACGTAACGTACGTGTACGTGTAACTTTTTTCAGCGATACAACAATATTCGTCTGATTTTTATTTGTACCAAGGTGATTTAGTTGTGGTACCGAAACTGGGGCGAATGAAAGACGTTGCAATTGTACTAATGAATACAGAATTTGATGGCAGACAAAACATGGTCGTGCGTCACGTGACGAATAATAAAATATTAGTGACGCACCGAAATCATAAACGACAGTCTGGGACAAAAACGCGTCTAGATATTTGGCGGGAGTCCATTGGAGGATGTAATTTATACATTTGGAGACAGGTGCTTGCGCTGGAGGAGTTCCAGGAATCTGTCATATCAGAAAAAGCTTGACCTTTGATTGTCAAAGCTTAATCTACAACAGATATTTTACCTGTTTAGCGAATCTACTGAAATTGAAGATGACCTCCACCTACTACAAATATTGAATTCTGAATACTTAGACATAATTAGACACTCAAACGGGTGAAGACAGAGCTGTTAAACAATTAGGTAAATAAGTACAACGTAGATACACAAGTATATGTATGTAAAATTGTGCAACGTTTACTGCACTAACATAATGTCAGGAGAAAGGTCGTCTTGAAAGAAAGGGGAACAGGTGTCTGTCGTTTATACATATATCTCTAAATTGACCTAATGGGTCAACGAGGATAGTTGCATATTTGCATAGTTGCATACTCCATAGAATATATGGATACATATGGATATATTTTTGTATACTAAACCTAACCTTGACCTTGACCAAAAAAGTTGACAACAGAATATATCATTCCTAGGTCTATTATCATTAAAGAAAAATTGCAATTTCCGCTATTAATTTTGGGACAGCCCCGCCTCGCGATCTATCATCTCAGAATAGGGTCGTCTTATCGGCACCTAACCGTATAAATAGAAAATTGATTGATGTCAATGTTACCAAGGAGATAAATGGGCCTGATCCATCATTGGTTTCAAGTGTTTTGGGCCCCGTTCCACTCTAGGAAGTAATTGAGGTGTTTAGCGCTAGTTCTGTCCCAATTAACTCGAGTACTACTCTGGTCTTGGCAGGTTTCCGACGCAGACAAACATCGGGTCGATCGCATTCGGAAAGCTTGAACTAACGCGACGTTGACAACTCCATTCGAGTGTTGATATTGCGATGTCCTTCACAAGTACGATTAAAAACACTGGTGTTAATGAAAGAAATCATATTTTGTGGGTTTTATGAACGCGGTAAACGTTCCTGGCAACAAATGAGTGATGCCCGCAACATACAAAAGTGAGTTGCCTATTACAACATGGGTAAAACCTTTAAACAAATACACCAGATAAAACGGAAACACGGACCAATGTGGCGTGACCGCAGACTAAATTGCGGCTAAGATTAAATGGAAATTTCTAGAAGATTGAGAAGTATGTACATCTGTTTGCAGACGTAGACAAGGCAGTAGTTAGTGTACTTGATAATGATCTCAAGAACTGGCATGGGAACCGCGTTTGAAAAGATTTATTCTTAGGAAAGTTTTTCAAAGAAACAAATTAACGTGGAGGTATCACGAAGCAGAGATCCCATGGTTTGAATGAGGGTATTGTTACTGTTCTACATAAAACTATCAAGAGACTCAGGCTTCACAATAAAAACTATAAGGAAAACCGACAGTACGCGCAGATCTCGACACGATTTCATCGACCTATATAAATAATTGCTTTTAAGTTATTTTTGACGTTTCTCTCGAGCTTGTTTAAGTGAATACTTGCACCGCGTTCCATTTCGCTGTCGAGAACAGGAAATCGTAACAACTGCAGTGTCGGAAATGCAGCTGGTTATGCGGAAAATAGCATAAATTGTATCCCATAATCACAGTGAGATAGTAAGTGTCATAATAAAAAAAATGTTATTATGCTTTTCCAACGCATAGCATCCGAGAAAACGAAAAGTTCCCAACAGTTGTGAAATTTATCAGGAACGATCTGTACCGAGACGAGAGATACAGAAAATATAAAGAGCCCGGTAAACTAAGCTATTCTAGATTATCGTTGTAGTTCGTAATCGAAAAGTTTAATTTCAAATGAGAATAAGAAATCGAACGTGTAGAAATAGCGTGGAAATAATTATGTACTAGCAAAACCGCAGACAAGCCGGTATAAATAGTGTGCATCTGAACCGATGAATACAGACCGACCACCTTATCTGTAGGGTTAACCCGAAGAGCTACTATCGTATTTTCTAACGAAAAATAACAACCTCCCGAGTCCCGACGTATAATTTTAGTTCGCTCATTTGGTCCACGTTTCAAAAATGCTGGTTGCGCTATACAATTTTCAGAAACCGGGTCACCTCGTGATTCAGTCGTACCGAGAAACTACACTTGCATGTCATGTTTTAGTTTTATCGAACAAGTTTTGGAGCAAAATTATTTATAACAGTTTTGTGAAAACAACGCGTAAGCCAACTTTTAAATTTGAACCACCGTGCTGGGCTTTAAACTAGGTTTGGAATGTTACCAAGTTGAGGCTATTTTAGGATGTTTCGGAAAAGTTACCTGAGAATGATTTCTGTCACGCTGTGCACTTTAAATTAAACAATTTACTGTTACAATAATGTTACAAACCAATCTTGCGAGTCAACAGCACTGCTGGTTTGCTATTACAAGAAGCTGTATGAGTGACTGCACACAGTACAGTCTGTGCAGTCACTCTTGAGTTTCCCCAAAAGGCCAGTAGTCAAGGACTACGTCTCAGTTCCATGTCGTCACTGGCAGCACACATTGGTTGAAGACCCTTTTTTTCGGGCACTGCGGGATTTTCGACGAGAAGATAACACGCAATTTTCCGAACGCTGCCCATCCGATTTGGATTCTTCGGGCGACCCCTTTGTTGAAGTAGGACTTACCTAACTAGACAGTCTGTCTAAGGTAGTTATAATGGTCATAAGCTTCGAGCGTATCATTTCCCACGACTACCGGTACGGGTACAACATGGCCATTTGACATGATTTTCGTCTTGTTCATGTTCATTTTAACCTGTTGTGAAACGGTACTTAGGTCGTTGAAGTTTTGGTCTATAGAAGCATTAAGAAAGCCGTGGAAAGTGACTTAAATTAAAAAGTTCAATCTTATTTTGTCGATAGCGATTACTGGTCAAAGGCTGGCTGGTACTGGCTGGGTTACTGACTTTAATATATGTACACAACAAACTGAGAAGTAAATTTTTGTAATCTACATTTAAAAATAAGAAGATTGCATATTTGAAGCAATTCTTGCACCACGGAGAAAAAATAGAAACGTGAAAGTGCATGCATTGCCGCATTATTAATTAAAATAAAAAGAACTGAAAAAAACACAATACTTAGTTAATAATCGCAGACTAACGTCTTTAACGCGCTCAGCGCCGCGGGGTTTTCGTCCTAGAGTTGTGAAATTCATGGGGTTTTTTATTACAAAAATGTTTTCTACGGCTCGTTAACATATCTACATGATTTTACTATGAAAACTGACGTGGTTTTGATACATTTTGTTTTAATAAAACGGGAATACTCACGTTAAACTATAGTCGGAATAACCGACTCAATTTAACGTGAGTATTCCCGTTTTATTAAAACAAAATATCTACATGATTTTCATTATATTATTTTTTTCATTTCCAACTAACAATTTTTAGGTGTATTTTTTACGATACACTGGCCTGGGAATGTAGAAACAACAGAAAATACTTTCCCATGCCAGGTGTGTTAAAAAAGATACACCCGAGTTTTTTTTTTAACTTAAAATAGTTGTTTGTGGTTCAGAAACACTGAGAAGATAATCTCGTTGGTGATCCATCAAAACCTAAACAAGGTAAAGGCAAAGGCTGTTACATTGTATGGAAAAAAAGAGCTTCTCTTTGAAGGAACAGAAAACGCTGAGACGCCTCCGTCTACAACAGCAACTGTCACTCGTCGCTGTCATCCTCCCCGGGATACACTGGCCTGGGACAATACACCCTTTGGTTCATCTTAAATTATACACTGGCTCTGAGCGTGTTAAGGAAAGTAAGCGCTAACAAAAATTCACTTCGAGATAGCACGCCACGTTCCCAACAGTGCATGCGCCGGAACGTTTGCTCTACATCGCCCTAGTCTTGAAATTGGTTAAAACTTTGATTGCTCCAGTGGCATTTCAATCAATCAAATAACAATCACATTAGGAACATTCAGTTTTGGTCTGATCTGGAACCTAAGCCAGTGTTGTACGCATTATCATTGGAGTGATCAGTGACGTAGTCTGAAACTAAGTTATTCCAATAGGCACGCCTGATAAGATTGAATTTAGGTGAAGGTTGATTATCGCCCTTGACATTACTAGTTTAGGCTTGCTTGGCTGAGCTTCTTTTATCGTGTATTTAACTTTCTTTCGTCGCTTCAGCAGAGAACATTGTGACCTGATACCCAAGCAGACAAAACCGTTTAGTTACATAATGGATTGCAGCTCTATGCACTGGACTGATGTAAACTTACATCATTCTTGGTGTAACACAGATGCAGTTGTGTTTACAACAAATCGACATAGATTGTTCTACTACTACATAGATCTTACCGTGTTGCGTAATTATCGTCTCAACTAACGCTCTGTAGCATTAGCAAGGCTAAAGATTCTCATATTATCTACTAGGATTTCCTACGAGACGAGTATTAATTAGATGATAAGATATTCGATATAGATTCTCTCGGAACTTGAGTAAATTCGTATTCGAAATCTCGAAATCTTTAGAGAACTTTCTCGAACAAAAATATATTCACACTATATTTTTACTTTAAACAGCTAGCTTTACAATGCGCATTTATAAGAACATCTGTTGGAGTATTTGCCAATTACGTCCACTATTTGCTATTGTCTATCTAGATATTAAATTTCTTTGGATATCAAATTTATTGGGCTTGCAAAAACTGGCTAGTGTATGAGTAGTTAAAGGTACTGTCTGGCGTTACACATGGCTTTGTAATTCAACCTACTTCAATGTTCCAGGGTTTTATACTCTATCATTCTAGAATATATTATATGCTCAGTGGCTGCTGCCAACATTACAGCGTAGCGCTAACAATCAGGATCTTCTCGTCGCTTATCGACCAATACACTATTACTTTGCCATTACTAAATGAACTGCTTCACTGGCACCACTAGCAGTCATCTTTATATCTAACAAACATAAGTAAAAAACATTAAATCATATCACACTAATATTATAAATGCGAAAGTTTGTGTAAGTAACTATGTATGTAAGTGTGTTTCTTCCCGTAAATGTCAGTAACGGCTGAACCGATTTGAATGAAATTTGGTACGGAGGTAGCTTATACCTTGGGTTAACGCATAGGCTAAATAAGGCATACAAATATTCAGAATCTGTAGAATAGCGGGTGAAACCGCGGAGCGCAGCTAGTCTACAATAATTTAACAAAAAAAACCGAATTCAACAAAATACTCTGAAAAAAATGCACTATCGAGACTCTCTTGGGGCCACCCGTGAAATAATTATCATTGAGGAGTTCCGGTGGCCATCTGTGGTCTTCTTCATCAGATCCTTTTCACCAAATAACACTTTCTGAATGCAAATGCTTGACTTGTTGATGAAAATATCAAAATCGCTATATTTATGCCTATAAATATATAACATTTGAGTTCCTTTAATTCCTCACAGATCCCAATATCAGAACTGGGTTTTGATAAAAATGGGACCAATCTGTAAGCATTATCAATCAATGTCAATGTGTCAATTATTACCCTTACAAATAAAAAATAATTTTCCTGATCGGTTTATAAATGACGGAGTTCTGAGATAACATTTTTTTTTTCATAATTATTACCCCCGAATACTGAAACGCTTGTTAACTTTGACAACAGATTAATTCTAATACTGCCTTTGTTTGGCACTAAGCAAATGACAAAGAGAGCAATAGACTTAATGTGTTGTCAAAGTTAACAAACGTTTCAGTATTCGGGGGTTAGTCTTTCAAATAAAAAAAGGATTTTCCAAAACGGTTTATAAATGATGGAGTTCTGAGATAACAAATTTATATTTTTTTTAAACGTCGCATTGAGAACCTCTACTTTTTTTTTGGCAGTCGGCGAAAAATATTGCAACATTCTTTTATAGTCTTTTGAGTGGCTACAATAATATAGTCATGATTATAGTGTAGTCTCTAGGACATTATTTTCTTCGTACCACATATTCAAATTTTGATAATAAATATGGAACCATACCGTAAGCCTTACGGAAAAACATCATTATGATCAGTTCAACAACTCATGGACATTACTTGGGAGCTTTTTTAACACCCGAATAGAGAACCTTTATCTTTGGAAAAGGTTCAAAGTTTCGTAAAGTATATGCGTGATTACAAATGCGTAGACAGTTTTATCTAGCGCCAGTTAATACGCAAACGACAGGGCAAAGAGTGTTATCTGCTCGCCGGATTTGGGAGATGCAACGGCAAACAACTCTCGGATGAGGGATGTGCGTCATCGTCACTGTGAGCCAGCACACGCGTACGCTGTTGACGTTAATTAACGCAATGAACCATATCATCAAGGAATGTTGTGACATGCAAACGTTTGATAAGATGTTTTAGCTTTAAATACAGTCAACATCATCATCAGCCGGAAGACGTCCACTGCTGATCAAAGGCCTCTTAGAGCATCAATCTGTAAGACAATCTTATATTTGCATTCACCGTTTGCCTGCGACTTTCACAATGTCTTCGGTCCACCACCTAATGGGAGCCTACCTACGCTGCGTCTTCCGGTTCGTGGTCACCACTCAAGAACCTCCCTTCCCCATCGGTTATCGGTTCTCGAACAAAGTGTAAGGTCTCAAATCTCTGACATACCTACATTAGCACCAAACATAGATCTCAAAATCTGAGTAGTGATAAATAAATCGGAAACTAGGATGTGTTAGCGGTATAGCTATTTCATGCTTATAAAATAATTATCAAGCATTGTGTTGTTAATTCTTTGATTTTCGGGGTCTCAGTAAAATTATCTCACGGAAAGAACCTTCGGTCACCCATAAATATCAGCTTTATGTTTTAAATTTTAATTTTTATCACCAATTGTTACTTACAAGGAAAACTCGGTCTTTACAAACTAAAACAAGACTTGCTCTCAGACCAGATAATACTTCTAAACTTCTCTCTCACTATGACACCGACATGGTGGTGGGATCAGCCTTTCTTAGTTTTCTCTTCCACTTGGCTCGATCCTCGACTTTGTCTTCAAAAACCTCAACTTTTTCATGTCCTTAACATTACATCAGATAACGCTTTCTTTTAAATCTAACATCATTAATACATCCATAAGCATATCAATATTTCAGTTTGTTGAAATTGTTACGACCACTCATTGCAGTCGAGTTGGCGGCGCTGTTCGGAGACAACTGCCAACGGATGGCAGCATTTTTAATCTAAAGTTCATTAGGGCACTGACTATTACCTAATCTCTAGCCTCTTTACAGATTTAATACGTAGCGTAATTGGTATCCTTAAAGTTAGTAATTAAACTTTAGGCAGTAGTTAAAGCATATTTACATGGCCTCTAATTGTAGACTAATTCAGATGTATTATGTAAAAACCAAATAATTTACATTTCCTTGAACCTTGAGTTATGTAAAAGTATACTTAGTAATACGATAGCTAGCTACATATACATAAGAACTGAAAAAGAAACGGTTGTCTTGCTAGCATAGATTTGTGTAACGGTAATGACCTACTGCATCGCAAGACACAATTATTTGTTATGGAATCTAAATGTTACGACAAGTCTCTCTATTGTACAATGTCATTAATGCAATAAACATGACTGTACTGTCTACAATAGTCCATCTGTAGATTCAATCTCCGCATTATAACAGAATCAGTGTCAGTATTAAAGCATTGTCAATATTCCGACGTCGGCGGCAGGCGGCGGACCGCAGCGACAATGTCGCCAATTTGATCGGAATCACAACTTTACAAATATTGACATAGTCGAAAATTCAATTAACTGTCACGCGGACAAACTTTAAAAATAGGCTATTTAATTGTGATATCTATACAAAAGCTTGCCGACACAGCATTTTTTTTGGGGTCTATTTTACCGCTTCAGAGGTGGAATTTCGCAAAACCCGTTCATATTTTACACCTTAGCTAGACCATTTCAGCAGTATAAGAAACAACCATTAGAGAAGCTACCTTTTTCGACAAACTCGGTATAATTAATTACAGCAGTTTCGAAACAACGTGACTAATTGTTGATAGGTAATTATAACAATTACGGCAATGGCATTGTTCTGCCCGGTGCCGCAGTGGTTAAATATCTAGATTTAATTGGTGTACAGAAACTAACGACTACAGAAATTAAATATTCAAAAGTAATGTGTTCTGGAACAGTAGACGGATTGTTATTTCCAAATTGAAACTGATAAAAACAACTTGAATTTAAACAAAACAAGTTTAAAAACCGGTGACTCTAGTAGTATTTAGCATTCTTAAAAATAAACGATAAGTGTCATAATAATGACACTTATCGTTTATTTTTCATTATTTCGTTGTTTTCACACTAATATTATAAATGCGAAAGTTTGTGTGTAAGTATGTAAGTGTGTTTGTTGCCGTTCAACTCTGTAACGGCTGAAAGGATTTCAATTAATTTTGGTATGGAGGTAGCCTACACACTGGGTTAACACATATTCCCGTAAAAATATTCGGTTTCTGTAGAATATCGGGTGAAACCGCGGGGCAGAGCTAGTATTTCTAATAAAAAAAAGCATTTTGTAAACAACTAGTTTTTAATGCATTGTGGCGATAAGTATATGCTATTATGCATCTATCTGTTTAGAGTCCCTGACTTTGATAATGAGCACAGAACCGAACAGTACCTACTTACCTGAGCAGTATTTGAAATAGATCAGAGCGAAAGTAGCTGTTATATTTTTATATGAATACGTTTGTCGAAATTTGTATACTTTTCTTCTTTAACTCTACATTATAATTTGTAATACAGAAGTATCATAATCAGTTAGCGCGAAATACCCAACGGCCTTGTCGAATTTCTATATTGTATGGATTCACGCCCACACGTCAATACTGACTATTGTTTATACTGTGCCCACACGCCACTTATCTGGCGTGTGTGGGTGTGCACTTGTTCGTATTGAGCACGGGCCCGATACCACTATCCAGCGGTTTAATAAAGTCAATACTATTGTGTGAAAGTATTTGTTAATTGAAAGTATTACAAACCCGTTTTGTATAAAGAAGGTCACGTGCATGCATTATGAGTAGGTACCTACCTACCTACCTGTTACTAAAGCGATAAGTAACTAAGCATTTAGTTAATTGGTTTCGGTTTTGAAAGAAAATCGGTAACAAGTTAGTTATGTAGTAGTACACAGAATATACAATAATACAAGCTTATAGACGGAATATATAATCAATTATATAAGACCACGTCGGAGACTTTCGAGCGACTTGAAACTCCGTAGAACTGGTAGAGAACCACATACCCTAAATGGACACCATTATTTAGTTGCGACAACGTCAATTACGTGAAGGAGTGACATAAAACAGTTTTCAGATGTGTAGAATTTATAGGTAACTTATATTATTATATTATTAAGTTTTAGGAATTTATAAGAAAATTTGTTACCCGCGACTTCGTTCGCGTGGACATAAAAAAGTGTCCTATGTCCGTCTTTGTATACACTTATACAGTAAACTCCTTATCAAATTTTATCAAGATCCGTTCAGCCGCTTAGCCGTGTTAAAAAGACAAACACCCAGACAAAGTGACAAAGTTACTTCCTATAGTTCGCTAGATGGTGTTGATCCATTTTTGTAAATTTTTTGACGTTTTGTATCGACTGAGAGTTGTAATATAGGGAGTTCTGAATCGCGCAAGCGAAGTTTTTTCATCGAGACCAACGTATTCATTTTTATTCCTCGAAGCTTTATTGGTCTTTATACGACTGCGGCTATATTCCTCTGAATTATAATATTACTTAGGATTCAAGAAACAGTTTAGATAATACCACACTCCTCTGCAGAGGTCAAGGGCGATCACCCGGCCCAGCGACATCGCAGAAACTACACAACTGTCACATAATATCATCAAACAAGGAAGAAACGATTTCCCCAGTACTGGCAAAACTCCAAAAAATTTAGACAGAATTTATCTATACAAAGATTTGGATAGGTAGGTGTCTAATAGAATATTCATGATATGAGGCTATTACACGACAATGAAGATATTCAGAAACTTGATGCAAATACAAAATTATCATGGATAACTAAAAATGTCTAAATTTTTGTTGTTAATAATCAATTTAATTCACAGGTAGAAATGCAATGGCACTAGATACGACAGATCTGATAACGATTATTTAAAAAAATATGTGTTAGTGATGGTTGACTGTAGGAAATTCTTTGCAGGAAAATAGATTATCCTGTATGGCTAATATGGCTATCAGAGAAATAGCAATGTTAATTACGCTCTAATTGTAACTTAATTATTATTATAAATTTTAGTGCATTAATAATAACTTAACAATGTACTATACATGTTTATAATAAAATATACTACTACCTATATATTTATATAAATAAATATATGTATATATAAATATTGGTAGACGTTTTTTCACACAGCGCCATCTAGCCCCAAACTAAGCAAGCTTGTACTATGGCAACCAGATAACTGATAGAATACATAAATACTTCTTTTGCTTAATACATACATATAATACATAGAAACACCCAGACAAAGAACAAATATCCACATGGATGTTAGTCCTGGGATGGAATCGAACCCACAACCTGCAGCTCAGAAGGTGAAATTAAGAAATCAATCCAAACGTTGATTTTAACGTTCCTCGATCGTCACGTGAATTTGTCACGTTTAGTAAAAATTGCTTAGAAAAACTACAGTTCTTAGGATACTTTTCAAAAATACTTTTTTAACAAGTTTAAACAATCGCTTTACTTTATATATTTACTTTATAGCGTCGAGCCCGGAGTAGATTGGCGCAGGAGCGGGATATGAGTGATTACAAGCTTAAAATTATTATTATGATGGTCTATTTCAAATCCAAAAATATTAGTATTATTTCTGTAAAATATATCACAGAGAATAATTATTTACTGTATTCGAACTATTTACGAGACAATATAAATTTGCACAGGAAAACCGACTAATCATCGTTTAATAACGAAGCGAATTAATTAGAATTTGTAACCACTGGCCCACCTATTATAAAAGGAAAATGAATAGATTCTCAAGTTCTCAAGCTGCTCATTGTTCTCTGGGTACTCGGTACAAGCTTAAGTTTTTTACGATTTAAAATAATTTACTGTAGGTATTTAAACATAACCGTTGTGACGTATTTTGTAATTCAGCCTAACCACAAACACGACTAAACTGGTCTAAAAAGTCATAAACATATTGAAACATTGTAGTTAGGTACTTTATTTTTACAACCTTAATTGACTTCGTTGTAAAATGCATTATGCGAGCCTTCGCGGGGGTGAAACCCTTCAGGTAGCAAGGCCAAGAGCATTTACACCGCTATGTATGTAGGCTGCTAGGCAGGCACTCCGTCCCTTTCTATCATCATAAAAAAGAATAGGATAAGCATATTGCACATAAAGGAGAATGTAAAGAATTTAACTCGAGAGAGTCTCGTGCGAAGTCGCCATTCACGTGTTTCATTTTTAGATTATGCACGTTGGCGGTGTCTCTATTTGTCCTCTAACTTAAGAACGGGACGAAAGATCGCCTCGCTCTTGGGTGTTTGTGGCTTCGAACGATTCGTTGACCGAGATTTATGATAGCCAAGACACGCTAGCCCCTAAATTATGCTAATGGCGTTCATTTTGATTAATGAAATAGCCTACGGATTCGCAAAGACGTTTAAAACGCGCCATTTTCACCTTTACTTAAAAGAGATATCGGCTAAATTCGTTTGAACAGCGGCTGCTTATAAACATAGAAATAAGCTAAGGAACTAATGGAAATGAGTCTGCATAAACTTTTCCACAATGTTCGAAAGTCTTTACTTTGAATCAGTTTCGTTTCAGTTTGACACAAAACCTTGCACAATTTTTTACGTGGAGTTTTCTTTTATTATATCATTTTTACCCGACTACCCAAAAAGGAGGGTAATGGTTTTATTCCTTCATAATGGAATTTTAAAACTGTAAACTAGGCATCTGACCAGCGCTCACGACGCTAATAACCCTAAAAGTATTATCGAACATAATTATTAAAACATTGGAGTTGAAGAATGCACAGACCGTGGTCTCTCCAGCAGCATTCGATTGGCAATCCTCTAATCGTTCCACACAGACCCATTTTGATTGAAGAACTATGAACCTGAACTGGAGGTTAAAAACACCACATTCCAATATTTATCCTGGTAGCGGGTGTAATTATTTATGTGTGGCCCAAATTTCAGAGCTGTTCCTTATACATGGTTATAATACGTTAACAGCTGTTCCCTAGAAAAATTTCACTGACACTCGACAAAATGTATGATTTCAGGGTTGGTCCCATTGTAAAAGTTGTTCACAATCATGAGTACTATGAGCCCTTCTCGGCTTAGCATACCCTTTGCTTATAACCCTATAGTATCTGAATAAAAGGACTGTGTCATAGACGGAAAAACAAACGGATGATGGCAAAACTAGGGTTTGCAATGGAACCCTGATGTTTTATTTTTGTTTTATCATAGAAAATATGTTCTATATGTTATGATATGTTATATGTTCTAACTAACATTCCAATTATATTATAGTTTACATTATTTTATTTCCCTGTCTAATCACAATTTATGGCGAATATTAATGTTATAAAGGATGATCGTATCAGTTCCATGTACACCCACTCACGTAGAAATATATTACAAGAATGTAAAATATGTTCACTGTTGGCGTATCTCAATAAATAAACCCTAAAAAATGCACTTAGAGTTTGGGATTAGGTCCAGTGCTACTATCAAACTTCTTTTACATTATGGTCACACAACTTTTTGTTATCTAACCTTGAAAATCTATAACTCTATAAATGTTTAACCCGGACTTACGAGTCTCGGCCTTCTCGACAATTACTTTCATTTAGATCTACAAGTACACTAGCATGTTATCTCCGTTCTCTCGACTCACGTAGCCTACTGTGTACTTGTGAAGCCAGTGTTTTCATACAGTTCATATGTGTAAGGACGCCAATTAAAAATCTAGCCTTATTACTACAGCTTCTGTGTTATAACTGATTACTGTGGCCCATAATCGTGTTGTTTTCAATAAAGGGTTACATCTATCTACGTCATCGTCATATTTTTTTCCTCTCTTCAATTTTGGCTCCACACATAGCGTAGTATTAAGCCAGTGTCAAGTTTCATAATATTTCACAATAAAGCTTAGTTAATAACTTCAGACAGTCTAGCGAGACTAAGTCGTGATCTACAGTTTTAAAAACAAGACACTTAACGTTATACCACTATTTATTTACTGTATGGTTATTATTTCACCATCACCATCATCATCAGCAAGAACAGCCACTGCTGAAGAAAGACTTAGAACGCCACAATGAACGACAATCTGCCATTTGCATCCACAGGTTGCCCGCGACAATTAGAATGTCGTCGGTCAACCTAGTGGGAGGCCTAAATACTACCTCTGTTCCCCTGTTCCCCAGCCTGTTAAAATCCCACTGGGATATAGTCCTACCCTCGAAGGTTGATGTTCCCCCACTATTACACATGAATACTTGGAAATCACAAGTTTAATGAATAATAAAAATTGGTGACATCGTCTTTTCACATTGGCACCAAAACATAATCTTGTATATTATATTATTCATTATTCGTTTATTTCAAACATCAAGGGCTCATAGCTCTATGAATTCCGAGCAGTCAAATTACAAATTCAATTTAAAAAAAAAAAAACAAATGTCATAAATTCATAATACAAGTAACAAACACAAATTCAATATTTAAAAAAATTGACATTAATGTTGTTATCCTATACCTACACCATGTGCGTAATGTGCAGTTTACAGCAATGAGAAATGTTGAGACATTCCAGCCTTGCAGCGAGCGCGGCCAGCATGCTGTCAGAATATTGGTCACAGCTTTACACTGGGAAATTGGTAAATGGGCATTTCTGTTTTTGCCACATTCCTCGATGTTCTCCTTTTGCCAATACAATATAATCGTGTCCTTGTAAAACTAAATTGCATATTCATTGATATCTAGGCGTCTCCGCACTAACGCCTTTCATGGTACGCGAGTACATGTTTCTTGGTACATAAAGTTTATTTATGTTTCGCAAGTGCGATCCCTAGTTTCTTTATGTATTGTAGGTTTGTATGTAATAAGGAAAATTAAAAATAAATGTTCGCTGCTAGAAGCCGCTAATGCTAATTTGCCATATTAGGACTTTACTCTCTGTAAAAACCAAGTAGTTGCTTTTTGCCAACTCTGTATCTGTATTTATAAGGTTTATCCTAACTAATCCTAATTATCGTAATCCTAACTGATATTATAAATGCGAATGTAACTCTGTCCATCTGTCTGGGTGTTTGTCGCCTTATCATGGCTAAACGACTGAACGGATCGACCTGAATTTTTGGATAGATAAGTATAAAATATAAATATTGCTATAGCTTAAGGGTAGGAGAAGGACATAGGCTAGTTTTTCTTTTTTATTGATCCACGCGAATGAAGTCGCGGGTAACAGCTAGTTATTAATACATTGTTTCCTTTAAAACACACTACTTAACCTATCACGAAGTTTATTATTGTCCACCGTCACGTACATACTTATCAATCATACTGAAATCCGAACAACAAGAGGTCCAGATTATCGAAATGTTTGTGAACGCGAAATTTTAAATAATCAAGATCTTGTGTCAACTCAAAATGAATCAACTCGTGACGTCAAAGGGGAAAGGAATAGTAGACAAAGAGCTAACAAAGATTTTAACGAGAGACGTCGACAACGGTCGCCTGCCCGTAAAGGAAAATGGCGTAATCACCACGCCTCTACTACCTCTAGACACAGAATAAATAAAAGTTACTACAGATCTATCCTTCATTACTTCCCTTCGCTTTCGCCTAGATAAGTATGGCATAATGGGCCGAAAATAAAGCTGAGCCGGGTCATATAGCCATCGTATAACATGATGGGCAGATCGGCCAACATAATAGACTTAGATCGTAAAACCAAACTAGGCCACAATATGCCTAGATTACGTTATACATTTAAAGTGAGTAGTATAATTTTAACCAAGTTTCATATTTATAAAATTGTTATCAGACTAATATTGATGTACGGAAATTACGCCTGTGGAAGATTAATTCTTAGTGGCGGAGAGGAAAATTAAGCGTTTTAAGATTCTGGGTCCAGTTCAAAGAGAAGATGGCTGTTGGAAAATCGGATATAACATGGAGGTTGAGGAACATTGCGATAACCGAATAATAATCAATAATATCATGGAAGGCATCACGTGCAAGGCAAGATGATGTCACGCTTAGCATTCCTTGATAAGGTCACCGAAAGTGATCGAAACTATAGTCGGAATAACCGACTCAATTTAACGTGAGTATTCCCGTTTTATTAAAACAAAATTTCATGGAAGATACCAAAGAATAGATTTCGATGGACGGGCCACCTGCTGTCAATACGATGGATCGCAGTGTCAAGAAGGTGCATCTTGGAGTTCCTAATGGCCGCCTACCCTTCGCCCGGCCTAGGTTCCGCTGAAAAGACCTGAAAGTTGAACCTGCGCGAACTCCAATTTGCCGACTGGCAAGATACTTTGCGAGCCGGAACCGATGGCATTCTCTTGTGTCCGACGACTCCGATGCCAAGACCCACTACGGTTCCCTGCGCCAGCGGAATTAGTATATTTAAGGTAGATGGGGTATAAATATTAAAGGTTAATATTAAGGTACAACGGATTGATATCGCAATAGTCGCACTGTTTTAATTTAAAAGATAGATTCATTCTATTCGTTTTCCCTTTTAAAAGATATAAACTTGACAAGTAGATTAGAAAAAGATGCATTTATAATTAATTGGCTGTGCCGTAGCCGGCAACGGTGAAATAATGGAACGCTTGCCGGAGGTACGTCCAAGTTATTGCCACAAACTTATATTTAACTAGTTGTTACCCGCGACTCCGTTCGCATAGACCAATTTAAAAAAAATGCTATACCTGTGCAAAAATTCAAGTCGATCCGTTCAGCCGTTTCGCCGAGATAACAACAAACACCCAGACAGATAGACAGAGAGACATTCGTATTTATAATATTATTTAGGATTAGGTTTTTTTTTAAACCGATTTGGAAAAATCTTTTTGTATTTAAAAGGAGAAACTACCAGATTGTTCTCATTTTAATTAAAATCCATTTTTGATATTGGAATCCATAAAAAAATTATGGGGACTTCTCAAATATTATAGGCCTATATATATATGTAGCGATTTTGGTATTTTCATCAAAAAGTCAAACGTTTGCATTCAGAAAGTATCATTCGGAGAAGTGAGACTGATGAAGAAGGCCACAGGATATATATTTCACGGGTGGCGCCTAGGTAATATTGATAGTTAAGCGAATTGATAGTTTAGACTAAGACGAAACAAATTTAAATAAATGGTTCTGATGAAGTCTGTTTGTTTATTACAAAAATAAAAACATTCAGTCGAATTGAGAACCTCTTTGTTTTGGAAGTCGGTTAAAAAATGATATAAAATTGCAAATAATTTAAACATTATTAATAAGGCTTAAAGAAGAATTTCTACGAGATAAATAGCGAAAATTAAGTATAGAATTTGTAACTAACATAGGTACGTACGTTTATAAAACTAGATCACCGTCACTAACGGGATTTTGTGAAGCAACGTTATATAACATTGGACAAAAGGGCCTCGTTGTGATGAATCGGAGTCCCAAAGGGTTTGCCGGAAATTAAGGCAATATGGATCACAAAAAACTCTCCAAATGTAACGAGCTGTCTCGACAAAGTTGATTAACGTCAATATGCCACCACTGAGCCAATTTTTCTAATGAGTTGAAAACATTTTCCTCTCTGGGCCAGCGTCCTAATATGGCTATAGGGTCTTCAAATTTATTTTGTTTTAGGGATTACTAAGCATATTGCATTGCTGCGCTTGATTTTAAATTGTTGAAGTTCAACATTCTGGATGGCACTAATATGTTACGTATGCGTTGCTTTGCTTTGTTAAATGTTTCCGTAATCTCTTGATCCGGTTTTAGAACTGGCTCCCCTTGGTTTGTTTTGTTCTAAAAGTGGATCTTTCAATCAATAACCTATCCAATAAGGTTTGTATGAGGTTCATGGCTACGTGACAACATCGTATATAGGTACTCTCTTCGACCCAAGTAAAATGAATGGACGGGCCCAAGTAAGGGAATTTTGAAGAATTTATAGTAAGCGCCGGCACTCACGTTGCTTCAGTCGCTTTCAGCTGTGAAAATTGCGGGACGTACGTTCGACCGTCAAACGGTTCGAGAGCAACTGATGAACACAGGTGTCCTCTTTTCGTAGATGTTATATTCGCTATCCCTTTTTTGTGACAAATATACATAGTTTTAATTACGTATTGAAACCTAAGTTCGATTGTTTTGACTTGTTATTTTTAAGGAAGTTGTGTGGTTAGGGCCCGTCCATTCATATTACTTTGGCCGAAGGGTACACTCCGTATATTCATAAAACTTTAATTATATTATTATGTAGCAATCATCATAATCTCCTTCGATCTTTTAGAGCGATTTACCATATCAGCTTTCACTGAGGTTGCTGATAGATTTTACTGGGGTCCTAATAGCTTTTATAAGATTTTCTAGTTTTGCATATTTTTATGTTTTTATCGAAAATTCGCGAGGCTGCGAGTCGATTTACGTGTTTCACACTACTCAATGACTCACGGGAAAAATGCGTTCCGAAAATAAACCAAAGATAAATAAGTGAGCGGATCACCTTTGCGTTAAGTTTCATTTAATTTTGAGCGTTCCCGGATCCAGCGCTAAAATGTCCTGTTACAAGGGAAATTCCTATAAAAAACGGGTGTCTGTGCTCGACCCTCAGTAGCCGCGCTTACATTACAAGGTCGAGTAGCAAAGGTCAAATGAAGCGAGTTGAACCTCCGCGCGCCTTTCAATCCTTTAGCGCCGTCCGCATGCGATCACTAGAATAGCGATGGAGCCCTAATGAATAGACGGGATCCCCTCCGTGTCGTCGTCTCGTCGATCAAAAGAAATACAAGAATGCGTCGATGTTTCGAACACACCGCGCGCTTCCGAAACCACTTTCGCCTACGATCGGGCGCGCTCGGCTCTCTCCGCACCCCACAGCTGACTGGGCCAATGCGCGACAGAGAAGGCAATGCGCGCACCCCGCGCGTCGAACGGAGATAGCGTTCCGCGCAACTCGGCCAGCCGCCATTTATTTCTTTGATAGTCGCTCGGACCCTGTCGCCGTGACAGTGTCTTTTATCGCACGCCGCGGCGCTTTATCGTTTTAATTGTAAAATTCTTTTACAAAATCATACGCTCGTGTTTTCTGATGTGTCGTATTATGTGATAGTGCAATGAGAGAGTTATTAAGGTGAACGTGTTATACAAAGCGGCGAGGCATGCGTGCCTCTGTCGCGTCCGTTGTCAACATAAAATAACGTGGATTATGCAAGTTGGAGTAAAATGTGGACGAGTGTTAGGTAAATTACGTGTCTCTTTATATCTACCATATAAAGCCGAGGCGAAACGGATGTTCTTTGTGTAGTTTCTGTGGGAACGTCTTGTGTATCGGCCGCGGAAATAAGTATTGTGAAGCTGTGAAGTCACTCTGATCACCATGACCGTGCAACAGAGCACTTCAATAAATCAGCTGAACGGCCAGCCAAGAAACATTCAGTGCCGTTAAATTATCTCGCATTGAGAGACTACCGTGCGGCTGTATTGACAGCCGACGAATGAACGCGAAAACTACTCGCGAGTTCTCCAGTAATTGGTGGAAAATAACCTACAAAAATACTTAATTAACGTAATACTAATTTTAGATGTATTTAATTATTTAATGACAAGTTTTTCAACTTTTTTTACACAATCGTTGAAAGTGTTACAACGAAAATGAACGATTTATTAAATGGACCGTAAACCAAGTTTTGCCACAAGAAAAACCTTGGAAACTAGGTCTAGGCAGGGAACCAGTTCCACTCGTGTGTAATATGCCGCATCGGATACTTTGCGTATACCTAATTACCTATCGCAACAATACCAATGCAACCACCATAAATTAGTAAATAATTGAACCTTATTTGGTAGATTTGCGATGTCACTCATGAAAATGCTACCTACACCGTATGCTGCTAGGAAATAGTTTTTAATAAAAGTAAATAGCTACGCAATTCGATGGCATAGATACTTTCTTAAACATTATATTAGGTAAGCACTTGCTATAGATACAGGACAAAGCATATTACAACTAAACTAGTAACAATAACTTTTACTACTCAATATCCTAATATATAATCCTGTGACGATCATAGGTACATAAACAACACAAAAGTAGTAGTTCTGCGAACAGTAGACCTCGCGAGCACAAACTTTTTTGAACAATTCGCTATTCTCTACTCAATTTGGTGAAGCATTTCCCCCAAAATAGGGGAAGTTTGCTGTGGCGCTCTTTACCGGCCGATTTTGATAATATTTGGCATAAGCTTTCGGGACTCAATTCTTGTTTAGAATAGAGTTTTGAATGTTTAAGCTAAATATTATCAAAATCAGCCGGTAAATGGTGCCGCAGCAAACTTCTCCCCTTTTTGGGGGGAAATACTCCACAAATACTAAATCGCCTACGACAAAAAATAAATAAATAAATTGTATAAGCTGTACGCGAGTATCAACATACGGACATTATCAAAATCGGCCGTTGTATAGCGCCGCAGCATATTTTCCCCCTTTTTGATATACCCCTCCAATGAAAAATCGCCGACGACAAAAAATATATCAAAAAATTTGTATAACCTGTATACCAAGTTTTAGATTGGTTGAAAAATAGAACCTGTACGCAAGTACCAACATACGGACAGATGAAAGCAAATTTTGCCAGTCTAAACCGAGAAGTTTCGTTGGCTTCGCTCAGTCGGTCAATTACATTGAAATAAAGCCAATCCTTTTATTTATTTTTTGCATGCGTGCATACTAATACTATCATCACAAGAGAACTCAATGCTAAAGTATTTTGTGCCAGTTACTTAGGTACCCCCGCGGTAGGAAAAGCAAGTAGGCAGGCAAACCTCAAAAACTATACTCAACAATTACATTCATATTTTAATAACAGGGCGTATTCTCTGATTACGAGTGCTAGCAAATAGAATGTGAACTGAGAGATAAGAACGCGTCAACTAACGATGAACTCTCTATTGTTACAGCAAATAAGACTATGTGGGTTGCAATATAATGCAGCGGCTGATTGAAACATTGTCGCTGGCAATAATTTGCTCGGCCGTAGTGTGCGCGGGGGGTGGCGAGAAGTCGGCAGCGGGGGCGCAAGCGTGCCGAACAGGGTGCGTGTGTGAGGCAACGCGGCTGGCGTGCGCCGGCGCAACGCTGCCGGCCGGCCGCCTCTCTCGAGCAGAACTATCCGGCCGCGAGAACTTGCGAGAGATCTCCTGGACCGACTCGCATTTCACCGCTCTCGACATAGATCTCTTCGGCGGTCTACCAGACCTCGAATACATCGACCTCAGCAGAAACGAAATCGAAAGAACGGAACACGGCCAGTTCGCGCGCCTCACCCGCCTCAAGTACCTCAACATCTCCAATAACCGTATCGACGATATACCGAGATTCACGTTCGCAGACCTCGAGAGTTTAGAAATCCTAGATATTTCACACAACAGGCTGCGCGCAATACCGTTCCAAGTGTTCGGGCCGATGACCAATCTACAGCACCTGGATATGTCGCACAACCAAATAGCGACCTTCCTCGACTTCTATTTCCACCCCAATAGACATATGAAGAAGTTGTTTCTGAATAATAATAACCTAGTCAAAATAACGCCTAATGCTCTAGTCAACTTGAGGGAATTGGAGATTCTAGATTTGTCCAGCAACAAATTAGATTACATACCGAAATTTATATTCGATTACTTCGATCACCTTAGGATGTTGAATCTGAGCCACAACTCGTACCAGAACATATCACACGATGCGTTCAAAAACCTACACAGCCTGGAGTTGCTAGACATTGGCGGTAACAAAATGCGAGCGCTGCCGCCTACGCTCTTCCAGCATAACGAACGGCTGAACACAATCTACCTCGAGAAAACAGAAATAACAGTAATACAGAACACTAATTTCAAAGGCTTAGATAATTTGCAGCGACTTTACATTAGAAATAACGAATACTTACGAGAAATAGAACCGTTCGTATTCCAAGACACTCCGTCGCTGACGCATCTGGACATAAGCGCTAACGCGATGACGTTTCTGCCTCTATCCCTCAAGATGTTAGACAAACTACAAGAATTGAGGATAAACAAGAACCCGTGGGCTTGCGACTGCCGCATGGCTTGGTTCGCGACCTGGGCGGAGAAGAGGATAGCGTTGGGTATCATAAAATCTGATCTAAGCTGTCGGCTCACGTATCCGAACGACATGTTAACAATTTTGAATCACACGAACTGCAAACCGCCCGAGTTGGTCGCGAGCAGCCCGTTGACCCTGTACAGACTGCGTTCGAACGCATTATTGGAGTGCAAGTTTGCCGGGAATCCTCCACCGTCGCTAACTTGGATCACGCCGACGAGAGAAGTGTACCACTGGAACCCGGACTCTCAAACGCCGGATATCTTTCACAAGCACGGCATCGCGCACGATCAGTTTTACCACAACATCGACATGTCGAGGTCGCGACTGCGTGTGCAGGAGGACGGGTCGCTGTTCGTCGGAGACATCCACCGGGAAGACTGCGGGACTTACCTGTGCTTCGCGTCGAACCCCTCGGCCAACGTGACCACCACGGTCATGCTCAACATCGATCCCATGACCATGTTCGAGATCAAGATGTACAGTCTACTGTGCGGGGCGATATGCGCTGCGGCATTCCTCGGACTCACGCTGCTGGTGCAGGCGTTGAGAGTAATATTCTACAGGTCGGTATCATAGATTGTTTTTTTTTTGTAAGAGTATTGCCGTGTTTATTGTCGGTGTTAATCTATGTATTTTCAACGTTCCAGGTTCCGGCTAATGGAGACGTGCTGCAGCTGTTGCGCGTGCGTGAACCGCGACGCGCCGCGCTCGCGGCAGATCACCGGGATGCTGGACAACATCGAGACATACAAGCGACAGCAGCTCGAGAAACTGCGGGAGAACTACGCCGTTCAGGTGAGGCAAAGCGCTAACCGTTTTGGAAGGCTTCATTTGTTTTAGCTATATTAGAAAATATTCTAATAAACGCGACGTTTTACAGGTACACCGGATAAAAGAAAACTGCACGCAACAGATGGAATGGATACAAAACAGCTACTCGTCGCAAGCGAGCCACCTGCGCAACATCCGCGACATCGGCACCAACCACCTGACCGCGATGAAGGACCAGTACTACGACCAGGTTCGTACTAGATGCTCTCGGCGCTAGGCCCTCTACTCCACCCGCGAACTGCTCGTTAGTACCGTTCCTAACAGATCGTCTTCCACATGCAGGTGAAGCGTGTCCGAGAGTACTCGACGAGCCAGCTCAACTGGGTGCGCGAGAACTACGTGTTCCAGCGGAACAAGATCCGCAAGTTCAGCGCGCACCAAATCCTCCGGCTGCGCGAGTCCTACAAGTACCAGCAACAGACGCTCAACAAGGTGCTCGAGAACCTGCCCAGCCTGTACTTCGACAACTGTCGCAGCGGGTCGTGTGGCCAGAGCGACTCCACCGCAATCGACCCCGACGTCGAGATCCTCGACATGTACCTCAAGACCAAGATCGAGGCGCTCGCCAAGCTGCCCACGCTCGACGACGGCGACGGAGACGGCGACGGCGACGAGAGCAGGATCTCCGTCTACTACACGCCCACCGAGCGGTCCGTCAGCTCGCGCCGCAACTCGCCCGTGCTGCTGCCGCCCGGCATCCACATCAACATGATCGAGCGCGGCCCGCCGCCCGGCATCCATATCAACATGATCGAACGCGGCCCGCCGCCCGGTTTTCATATAAACATGATCGAGCACGGGCCGCCGCCGCCCGGCTTCCACATAAACATGATCGAGCGCGGGCCGCCGCCGCCCCTGCGGCTCCCGGCGGCGCTGCGGCCGCCGCGGGCCGCGCCGCCGCCCAGCGAGGACGGCACGCCGGCGCCCGGGACCTCGAAGGGGTTCCCGACGCCCGCCACCTACGAGGTGGAGCGCGAGGAGGCCGGCAAACCGTCGAGCGAGCCGCTGCTGGGCCGCGAGCAGGCGGAGCGCGCGCGCCGCCGGCTCGCCGCCAGCGCGAGCTCGCCCGACCTGAGCGCGATGGCGCGCGAACGCGAGCGCGAGCGCGAGGCGCTGCACGAGCGCGCGCGGGTGCTGCTCGCGGTGGAGCTGACGCGGCCCGAGTGCGAGGTGCGGCACCGCGCCGGCCAGCTGGCGTGCGGCGAGTGCGCGCCGCTCTGCGAGAACACGCCCTTGTAGTACAGGCTGCTGACGCGCGTCTTCAAGATCTACGACGTGTCGGGGCGCGGCGACGCCGGCGCCGGCGCCGACGGCGACGTGCCGCTCCGCCGGCTCGACGGGTCCGCGCGCGGCGCCGCGCCGGGCCCCGAGTTCGTGTGAGACGGCGTGCGGACGCCTCGCCGCGAGTGAACGTGACGCGCGAGCGCCGAGCGCCGAGCGCCGAGCGCCGCGCTGCGATAGCGCCCGCGAGTGAGCTGTGATAGACTAGATTCGAATTGGACCCTTAGTGAAATATTAATTTGTCTAGCGTAGGCGATAAGGAGTAAGAGAGAAACGATCCGTTCTTCGCGTAGTGAATCGAATGATACTTTTCGTGGTTAAGTTATATCGTGGCAACGTAGACTTGTAAATAATGTCCGTTCGTTTCAAATCATATTTTTCATTTTGATGTATTTTAGGGTGAACTCATAGGCGTTTTGTATTCGTTCGACTCGCATCGTAGAGTTAAGCGGTGTAAGGAGGTCGTCGCTGCGACTAGAGTGTAGACTAGTGACTAGAGCGGTTCCGTTGGACGCGCGGTCGGCGCCTCAGTCCCGATGTCGGCTCCGACTTGCCCCGATCGTTCCTAATAGATCACTATTACGTTCATCTCTACTGTTAATTAATCTAACGGATACTTTTAACTGTCGCGATTAGATACAGATATAATATATTTTTGACACTGTTGGAACATAACGTTTAAGAAATGAGTCTTGCAGTGATATGCCAAATAATACAATCCAGCGATGATTATTTATAATGTTTCTTAAAATTATAAAATATACAAATATTGTTAAAAGTTTTCTAAATGTATAAACAAGAGTAAACCGCTAATCAAGGAGAATAAATTATTTTCAATGTACTGCTTTGTATTATTGCTAACTATTTTATGCAACTACTCGCTGATCAAGATATTTTAAAAGAAATCTAATTTCTGATTTTAAAAGTAACCCCTTGTGTGTTATGTTCTGTGTAGTGTACTTTCTGATGCAATAAAATATTTTTACTTATCTAACTAGACAAATTGTGTTGAACTGTATCTTATTGAGCTAATTCCTCCGTCAACACAAATAAAACACTTTGAATAACAGTAATAGCTTTATTATGCAAGAAAATATAATAATACACGTAAGATTCATATAAAAAATAACTAAATTAAGTGGACGCTTATAACGACAAATGGACTACGAAGGTACATATTTTCCAACTAAGGCTTCGAGCGTTAGCGTGAGTTCACAGAAAATGACTAATTAACAATGACCTAGGGGGAGGCCTATGTTCAGCAGTGGACGTCTTATGGCTGATGATGATGAACAATGACCTAGGTTATGGCATTCTGTTTTTAGTTTTTTAAACTATTATAAAAACTTGATGTGGTTTAATCTCTGTGGTCTTTAGAACTGATTTCATTCCAAAATTTAGTTATCACGATGAAACTACGAGTATCTTAATACTTTATCTGTATAAGATGAAACGAAAACATGAAGTTGTTGATCATTTTTATCTTATTTTTCTTAATTTTCTGTTTATTTCAGAAATTAATTTATTTTTAATAGTGGGAAATCTCAAAATGAATCGGAATCTTATCCGAGAGTTCAATATTAACTCGATTAAAGTCGAGCGATCCAAGTGGCAGTAGTCATCAGTACAATTATATTTAGCCACTCCTTTTGAGATAAGTTATCTTTTCAGAGTAGACTGGTAAATTCCTTAGTTTAAGAAGGCCGAAAAACAAAGGAATTGTCAAAAAAAAACTGTTAGATTGAAGATTACTGAGCATACAGAGATTTAACATGTTATATCTCTTGGTGCTGAGCATAGCGGAATGCCGCGCCTGGTATTCAACTGTTCGAATTCTAGGCGGCACTGAAATTTTATGGGACAGCGTGACGCTTACCATCAGACGAGCGACGTCGCAGTGGCAGAAAAAAGAGACTGACCCCCGAATACTGAAACGTTTGTAAACTTTGACAACAGATTAATTCTAATACTGCCTTTGTCTAGGACTAAGCAAATGATAAAGACAGCAATAGACTTAATCTGTCGTCAAAGTAAACAAAACGTTTCAGTATTCGGGGGTGAGAAATTAGAAAATAATTGAATATTGATTCAAACATTTCATCGATTAAAAAAGACGCGAAGTACTTGGAACTTGGAACTATTTAGACATTAAGGTATACAGCCGAATGTATAATCTTTCGAGGTAAAAAAAATGTGATCATTTACATCGCAGCGTAAGATTAAACTTTTCGTACCTAGGCGCATCAATTCACACGACCCGTTGGGAAATAACGGGCGAAATTAGTGGAAATGCCCTTTAGAATTATTTCGATTGCAAATTTTACTAAGTGCACATTTCGTACCTTTTGATTCAATAGGACCATGTTATTTAATTCCAAACGGCCAGTCAGTAGCCATAAGTTGCCAGATATAGCTCGACAGGTAAGGCCTTGTCATTTGATAGGTAAATTCCCCCCCACGTCGTCGTCTTCCAGTCGGCCGGCGTTAATTTACTATCCACTTGAGTGCGTACTTTGTGGGACGAGACAATTTTTAAGGTCCTCTTGCCTAAGGACCATTTACTAGGTTAACCAATACATGAAGTTATAATAAATAATTAGTAATTTTAACCGAACTGAGACTTCGCGATTAGGTATTACTTCACAAACACTTGACCGATTCTCGAACTCAACAAGATAACGGTCGAAAAAGTAATTTAATGTGGTGGTAGGGCTCTTCTGTAGCGTGCGCCTGGGGCAGTACCACAACTTTGCCAGTTATTCAACCGCCAAGCAGTAGTGCGCTAACACTACTGTGTTCCGGATTGAAGGGCAATGTTTCCAGCGCAATTACTGGGCATAAAGAGATTTAACATTTATTATCTCATGATGACGAGCGCAGTGCATTGCCGCTCATGGTTTTGAAATATTGAAGTTCAAAATTCTGGATGGCACTGAACTGTTATGAGCAGTCATGAAGCTTAACATCAGGTGAGCGACTTGCACGTCTCGTCACCAAGTTCCATAAAAAAAATTACTTAAACCCTTACTACGTCCTTAAGTGAACTTTAGTTTTAATCGAGTGCATTCAAGTCACAGATCACACTAGATACCGCATTACGAGATTCGTTGTTCCTACAAAAAGTCACCAAAGTTTGAGGAAGGCGCGGGTCGCGGGGAGTGCGACCAAGCGTTCTCATTGGCTATCTCAAGGTTACGCCTAACAATCAACCAATCAGAGTAATTTCTTATAAGTGTATTTAGACTGATGCGTTGTGTGCTTCGAGCGTCCTGAATGCAGAATCTAGATTGTGATCTGTGATTCAAGTAAAGCCGCAAGCAACAGCGAACAATATATATTTTTGAAATGTGCCAATTAAGCCCTTTCATTTGATACCCAACACGGCATCATTAAAACTTTTTTTTTTTTGTTGAGTTATTGAGCATAAAATGTTCGGTAATATAAACTAATGTCCTAATCAGTGGGTAGATCACAGATCACACTAGATACCGCATTACGAGATTCGTTGTTCCTACAAAAAGTCACCAAAGTTTGAGGAATGCGCGGGTCGCGGGGACTGCGAACAAGCCTACCAATCAACCAATCAGAGTAATTATTTATAAGTGTAATTAGACTGATGCGTGGTGCGCTTCGAGCGTCCTGAATGCAGAATCTAGGGTGTGATTGTGATCAGAGGGTATTATCCAGTTGAGCTGGGCCCGTACCGTGAGGTGCTTATTGCGATGATGTTTAGGCTCAGCCGAGGACGCTATGCGACCATACACCTTATCGCGCGGCGATACCGTTCGTGGTCGCGCAGCGTCACCGGCTGAACCTAACAATCATCGCAATAAGCACCACACGGTACGGGCCCTGGTGGTATTACCCACTGCTCAACTTGGTGCAGTTGAGCAGTAGTAAGAGAAGGAGCGGACTTCATGTCATCTAGAGGGCGCCATATTCAATATAATGTGACGTCACATAGCCTATAATCAGCGACCAATGACGACGCTTCCAACGATATCTAATTTGTCAAATTATGATAACTATTTTAGAAGTTATGAGGGAACAGATGATTCAGATACATAACGGTCAAAATCAATAACCCTTTGTTTTGCTTCGCGTAGTTGGGTAAAATTTGTATTGAAATGAACTACTTGCATACGATTTCATAAATTAAAAAAAAAAAGAAGCGGATCTACGGTTTTTGGATGCATGTAACTACGAAGATATTGCGATAGTTAAAAAAAAACATATAAGCATAGTTTTTCACGGTGTAGATAACATGATTTAAAAAAATAGCCGACTTGAGAACCTTCTTCTTTACTTTGGAAGTCGGTTAAAAAACACAGAAATCGGATTACTTTTAGCGATGGGGGAACAGTTGACGCTTTTTGTATGGACAAGTAGGCGGTAGGTATATAATATGCGCGTTGTTTAAAAAAACTACGTCGTTTTTTTTTTCTTTTTCCTCCTAAGAGGGTTTTGGCGTCACACGTCTTATGCATTTGCCAGTGTCAAGTATACATATTTATTCTCAAGTTTAGTTAGATATAATCAAACAACTCATAGTCACTGTCAAAGTAGAGCAAAGCAAGTCATGGTCAAGTCCTAGTCATGCCCCAGTAAAGTGGTGAAAACTTTACTAGAGCCTTC
Source organism: Apocheima hispidaria (assembly GCA_947579745.1). NCBI lineage: Eukaryota > Metazoa > Arthropoda > Insecta > Lepidoptera > Geometridae > Apocheima > Apocheima hispidaria. The sequence continues at coordinate 17,620,399 of OX388144.1, forward strand.
TATGGAGTTTTGGAAACAACACGAAAATTCACGTTTCACGACATTATACCATTCACCAACACTCGTGCATGTTCACGAACACTTAACGGGTAAAAATTCACAGTTTTTACACATTAACACTCGAAATAACACAAGTAATGGAAAATAATATAATGACGCGACATGATTTCTTCACGTTCCCGCCAAAACTCAACTACGTCGTTTACTTCAAAACGTCTTGGGCTGCGTTCCAAAATATTGAGCCGTTTGTCGAGTGAATTTTGGTTTCGGAACTGGGTTTGAGCGGGTAGTATTCAACCGGTGCTAATCATACTTTAGAAAAAAAAACGAGGGACCTCCTTCTGGCGCGCTCGAGAACAGTCTCTCGGTCATTGTGTCTCTCTTTAGGCATATCATAAGTATGAGAGAGACCGAGATAATCTCGAGAGCGCTGTATACTGAATACTGAATAAGGCACGAGAAAATTTACTTTTGTCAATGATACCATTGACGTAATCGTACCAATCTGTTTAACTAACTAAGCTGTATAAAACAAGAGTTCTAGGAGTAAACTCTTACTATTTGTTTCTTTCATAACTTGTCTCGACTTATTATGGGTTAATAAGGCGGCAAAAAAAACTGCCAACTATTCTGGCTCGAATGGTTGACGTTGACGACGGTCATGGGAGGCGATGGTCTCTTTCTGCGAGGTCGTGATGTCGCAAAGGGAGACCGAGGAGCGTGAGAGAGAGAGGGATCCTCTCGCTCACCCGCTCCGGAGAGCGCGGACACGGAGGCGAGCCAGCCGGGCTCTTACTCCGTCTCCGCTTGGGGAGCCTGAGGCGACGGATGCGGGGGCACCCGTCGTCTGCCTCACCTAGGGCCCCCTAGAGGCTGGATGGCGTAAGTTTTCGCTCGAAACGGACGAAGGACGCTCCCCTCCTGAGGTGGGTCCACCCCTGTGCAAAGAGGGTGGACGTCGGAAAAACAGGGCTGCGGAGAGTGCGTGAGCGATCCCGCGGCCCTGTTTGCATTCCGTTACCGACGGAAAATCGTGGGGTTTTTAGTCGGTAGGGGCGTCGCGTCTTATGCGACGTCGAGTCCGACATAACCCGTCCGCCCACCCAGCGGATGGGTATGCGTAAGTGCATTTTCGCCATGTACAAAAAAAAAGGGTGAATTATTTCAACTGTCAGTTGGAATTTCACTCTATCGGAGGCGTTCCAACACTAGACTAAAATTCCACAATGTCTTATAGAACCGGCATCGAGTGAATTTCACTCATTACTAAGGGAATTGTGCCCGTTTTGGAACCTAGCCTATGTAGCTAAAATAGTTTCAGGTGTGAGCAAAATACCGAGCTAATATAAGCTAAGTCGGTCAAGAGGTTGTCAAGATCGTGAGGTCTTAACTTCGGGACATAAAACTGAGACCTCACGACTCAAGACTCAACTTCTTCAACAGCTTCTTGCAGCTAACTTTCCCCCTTTTTTGGGGAAATACACCGCCAATCAAAAATCGCCGACGACAAAAAAAAACTATAAAATTGTAGAACCTGTATACCAAGTTTCATCAAGATTAGTTGGATACTGATAAGCAATAACATGTCAACACACAAAAAAAATTTTTTTGTTAATGATACAGAACGATTCTTTGGCTGACATAGAAGCGTTCTGTATCGTTAAAAAAAAAAAATTTTTTGTTGGTTGACATGTTATTGCTTATCAGTATCCAGTTGAGAAATACAACCTGTACGCGAGTACCAACATATATACGGACAGACGAATATAAATTTTGCCAGTTGAAGCACTTCGTTCGACTTCGTTCGATTCGCTCACTCGGTCAACTATATTAAATATGGATACAAACATTTTAATCAACTTTCTATAGATGCTGAGGAATAATAATAAACGACGAAGAGACAGAAGGCGATCATAGCTAACTGCGACCAAAGTTAAGACATCCATAATTACGAAAAAGTAAGTTTGTATAAGCAGAGTGACTAGCCCTAATGTCAGAGTTTAAAAGCCGCCAATTTGACAGAGTGCTTGTTTGATGCTAATATAATATTCTAAAATTCTGGATCAAGGAGGTATTTCGAGAAAAAGTTTGCGCTATACAATTTCGCGCGCAGATGAAAAAGAGATGGCATTAGCGCGCTAGTCAAAAAAACGACCCGTTTGTTGAAGCTCAGTGGGCACACGCTCGCCTCACATGCGTGAGATCGTGGGTCCGAACCCGGGCGGGCCCATACCAAAGAGTTCTTTAGAACTTACGGACGTATATATACCACTGGCTTTTCGATGAAGGAAAACATCGTGAGGAAACCCGCATATTTCCGGAGAAGAAATTCGATGGCGTATGTGAATCCGGCAACCCACACTGGGTTGCCAGCGTTGTAGATATGGCCCCATCACCCTTCGAGGCTAGGCTAATATCTCTTAGTATCAAATAATTACTACATTACTAGTAGTACTCATGGGATATTTTCCACTATTTTTATTTTTGTTGAGTTCCGGATATTTCGGCACAGTCGCATGCGCCATGTTCACGGGTAGACTGAAGATGCGGGTGTTTATTTAGTTTTTTGTTCTCGTGCGTGACGTCACCTGCCGGTCCCAACGGAAGACCAGCGCTGGTTGGCTACAACCAGCATCTTGCTGAGTTGGGCCTGGTTTGTGGCAAAAAACTCTATGTATTTTTTGTTTATTTTTCACTTTATAATTAAATTTTCCATGTTTTTTGCTACAAATAAACTATTGTCTATTGTCTATGAAATACATGTTGGCAGAGAATTCCTACCTATTTAATAGCTCCGCGGTACGCATGTTGGCAGTGGTTCCCTACATCTACTGGCCCCATTGAACGCATGTTGGCAATGGTTCCCTACCTTTAAACTGGCCCCATGGAACGCATGTTGGCAATGGTTCTCTGCCTATCTACTAGCGCTATTGAACACATGTTGGCAGAGAATTCCTACCTATTTAATAGCTCCGCGGTACGCATGTTGGCAGTGGTTCCCTACATCTACTGGCCCCATTGAACGCATGTTGGCAATGGTTCCCTACCTTTAAACTGGCCCCATGGACGCATGTTGGTAATGGTTCTCTGCCTATCTACTAGCGCTATTGAACACATGTTGGCAGAGAATTCCTACCTATTTAATAGCTCCGCGATACGCATGTTGGCAGTGGTTCCCTACATCTACTGGCCCCATTGAACGCATGTTGGCAATGGTTCCCTACCTCTAAACTGGCCCCATGGAACGCATGTTGGCCGAAGTTCCCTGCCTACCTAATAGCCCGAGGAATGAGTATTGGCAGTAGTTTCCTGGTTATCTGGAGTAGCCTGGAAGAGATCGCTTTAAGCAATAACGGCGCCAGTTGTTACGATAGTTTTAAGTCGTTTTAGACTTATGTAATTTTTTTCTGGTGAGAACAATAAAGAGTTGTCTATGTATCCCCTAACTCTAGTCAACTTACCTTGGCCGCGGTGCGGTTCCAGATGATGACCTTGTGTCCCGAGTTGAGCAGGTTCTTAACTATGCCGCTACCCATGATGCCGAGTCCCAGGAACCCGAACTTCATGCCACTCGCCTTTATGTTCTTTTCTAGAAGGGTCTCGGAGACATTCTCCAGGTCCAGCGGTGGTGTATCCTGAGGAGATGGGTTGGTTATTAGTTACAAGTGCTGCTTTGGTGTCTCTTGGGGAACAATGGGGGGTGAAGATGGTAGTGTTGGTTTTCAAATGATTGTGTGGTGTATCAACATGTAATGGTTAAAAGCATTGTTTTTGAAATCTGATACTTTGGTTTAGGGCTTAGTAAGGTAACAGGCTAGGTTAAAGGCGATGTCATGACTAAATAAATATATATACATTGCCGAGCCGATACTGTTGAAAATTTGTAAGGAGATAGTGTATGATGCAGATATCCTTAACAAATTTCATCTGGTTTAGATTGATGGATAGGATGGACATAGACAGATCACAATTTTTCAAATCTACACTACAACTATACAAACTAAATAGAAAATAAAGAAAGCTAATAATCAAAGGTACAGTTCATTGTTTTTTTATTAATACGTACGGGTCTCAGTATGTTGGAAGGTCGATTCAGCAGACTGGACTGCTTGGAGAAGGAATGGTTCACCATGGAAGACTTTTCGGTTGCCACTTCCGGGTCTGCGAGCGAGCGAGACAGTGAGCTCTTCCTCTTCTTGCGCGGCGTCGCCTTCGCACCGGCAGAGGACGCGCGCTTTATTGGTTTCACCTTAGAACCCAAACGAATCTGTTCAGTGAAAACGGCAGTATAACTAAATGGAAGCTATAGCTATAACGAAACAGACCTGCAACTCGATGTCGCCGATTGTCATTCCCAAAACATTCAAATACCTAACGCAGACAGACTCTTAGTCGGTAAGCCCATAAAAACTTTACGAGTGAGAGTAATGGGAGAAAAATGGAAAAAATAAGCACTTTAGACTGAGAGGCAGACATTTTCTGCCAACTGAAACTCGGCATTGATGTCGTTTCCCCACATCATCTTATAAAACACGATTTACATTTAAGAGGTTGAGTTGAGAATATTGAAGTAACGTCTACGCATATGAGTGTTTACATTAGAGATGACCAACACTCGAATATCCATCCTAATTCCTCGACAATACGAGCGGTGAGAGCATACTTGATAAAGGAAACACTACATCCGCGTGCAAGGGTCCTTCGATACGATGACGATTTTGTGAATGACAATCTGCGTGATAGGGTTTGCTAGGTGTCCCTGGCCTCTGTGAATATGTGTGGGTTGTAGGGATAACATAAATATATCTATGAGCGAGTGTCAGCTATGCCAACCTAAAAACGAATTGTCAAATGCCACCTCGTTAATTCGCGACTGACTTATGCAACTGATGCTGTGTTCGGGCCTTAGACGAAGCATCATACTGGACAGACCCATGAGACGTTGCCGCTCCGACGTTCACATAGTCATGTTTCTCTTTTTATTTCACGGGTCGTCGCATAGAGTAAGCGGGAGAGCTATTGTAAGATTGGCAACCTCGCACTCTGTGTCCATTTTATGACCGACTAGTCGGTCACAACATTGCGACCCGTCTTACTAAAAAAGCAAATTGGATCAAAATATCGCTTTGAATACTTAATATTGTTATACATAGTGGCATTATGGCGTGTTGTGCTGTGTATTGTGCATCGAGAACAACGAAAGGGGGAGTAAAAGATCCAGAATTATCATTTCACACGTAAGTCTTTTGTAGCGTTTTTTACCTAAAATAACCAGAATCAAAGCTAAATATTCGTTTCACTTAAAGAATATACATGTTTGAAGTCATACAACTATCACGCAGTGTTATTTAGTAATGAATTTAAGCATTAATTTAAGATAAATAAATGCATTGTTTTACGTGTTCCTGCTAGTGAAGTACCACTGCACGTTTCAAACTTTGTCGATATTTGGTCGATATTTATCTAATAATATTCTTGTAATATCCTACATATACTACATTAAGTGAAACATGAACCGTAAATTCCTTTCCGCGTTTAATCGGCTTGATACGTATTCTATCGATAATTAATTTTAATCTTTTTGAAGCTTTCGCGGCTTGAAATGTATGATAATTTGTACCAATGTTGTGTCATGGTTAAACAATTAATTAAAATAAAACATTTTGTTATAGGTTTCCAAAATGTCCGGAAATCAGAAATCAGTGGATAAAGGCTGTGAGGCGCGAAAACTGGGAGCCACCTAAATACTCTCGACTTTGTTGAAAACGTTTTGAAAAATCTAGTTTTATGACTGGGCTGTCAATTAAAAAACTAGGAAGAATAAAAGAAACTAGGAGACGGTGTAGATACTTATTAACTTTCATAGTTACTATATATACTATATATATTCGTATTATTTACATGGCAATTACGAGTTTCGATGTTCAATAAAGTACATATTTTTGCAAACATTGTGTTCTTAATTTACAAATTCTTAGTTTTGTACACTGTATACATTTTTATCGATAGATTCTGCACTAGTTTTCACTTCCCTACTCACTAAACGTCACAACAGAAAGTGGACACGCTGCCAAAGCAATCACTCTATCCAGTGTGATACAAGATCCTTGGTTCGGGCAGTAATATCACACCGAAATGTCCAAGCAGCATTTCACTTCTCATGCTGGTAGTTTTCCCTTCTCACGTTCGTACGTTCGCCCGGTGTGAGCGGAGTTTTTATGCACAAAAGTCAGTTTTTTGCCCTAGTGCATGAAAATAAACTATGATTTCATTTTGTAGAGAGAGGAGACGTTGGATTCCCATTTCTGTTAAGGTTAGTAAGAGAACTAGCTGAAAGCATCTGTTTTGTTCATTGCAGACGAGACGAGAACAAGAACGCTTATAGTTGAGTTCTGTCATGTGAAATTTTACCTCCTTATTAATAAACGTACTTTGTAACACCGGAATAGGTGTGCATTATTTTTGTTTTGATCAAAATTTTCAAGAGAGAAAAAGACACGGTAACTACTCAAGTTCTCCAAAGGGCCTTGAATATTTTAGTTTTAAGCCTGGCGTACCTTCTGTCCGCCATCTTGTTTTTTCTTCAAAATAGTGGCCCGTCATAAAACATATATGAACCGAACTAAGGCGTACCTCACACCAAGTTACACTGGTGGCGCTGCCGATAAATTGATTAAGAACTAAATTGAAGGTATTTATTGCCTCTAAAAATATTGTTTTACTGTAAAATATTGTGTAACTTTGAAAGCGTATATCTTGGAAACGTGACGCTGGAGTAGATTATTCCACATACAAACCTCGTTCGTATTAGTGTCAGCTAACCATTAATATAGGTTTTTTGAGGGGCCTCTATTTTGAAGAAAAAATAAAATGGCGGACAGTAAGGTATGCCAAAATCTTCATAGCCTTTTAAGTAGAAGGTTCAAATCAACATCATCTTTGTGCTAATTTAAAGAAAAGGCTGGATATTACTTACTTATAAACTACTATTTACCAGATGTTCTAAAACTACTACAAGACATACATTTATTTATGAAACTAAAAATAGCTAGAGCAGGATAACATGATGAATTAATAGGCTACCATAAACTATACAGGATGTAACAGGAATGATTCCTCTATCAGTATTTTTTTTTACTACAACAATATTTATTTTTCACTTATTTAAATTATTTCATGAGTCTCAGTAGATACTTGTTCATGAAGCGTAATCATTGTTGTTGTTCATGATTGTTCTCATTAGCGTAATTCGTGTTCGGTGCTAATTGATGTAAATAAATAAATAAATAATGAAATAAAACGCGAGTTTTCTTTTACTTTTTTCCTTGTCATAGTATACAGGATTCTAAGGAAAGGGTATGCTAAGCCGAAAGAGGCTTATAGTTCTCATGATTGTTAACAAATTTTACTATGGGACCAACACAGAATCCGAGAAAAATTTTTTGCTGTTCCATACATTTTGTCGAGTGTCATTGACGTTTTTCTATGGAACAGCAGATTTATTTTTCTCTCGATTTTAGGATTGGTCCCATATTAAAAATGTTTCATTATGATGAGTAGCTCTTTTCGGCTTAGCATACCATTTCCTTATAACCCTGTGTAATATCTAGCTCTTACCCGCGACTTCGTATGCGTGGACCTACTAAAAAAAAGTTACCTTTATCCGACCCTTAAGCTATATCTATGCAAAAATTCAGCTCGATCCGTTCAGCCGTAGCAGTAGAGTTACTTTCGAAATTATATTATTAGTTAGGGTAATATAATGATAATGGCAGAATATACATTGTTTTAATCAGCTCATACTTGAAAGGCCATTAAGTTTGCTCGTCATTTAAATATACAATCACTGTATATTTTTTTATTATATTCCCATAACAAAAAAAAACATTGCATGTTATTAGAATGCATGACCAATGCGTTGCGAAGTTGAGTTTTGAATAAAAAATAAAGATGAACTGACCCAAGTTACACCCTGTATAAGTTTCACTAAAGCTATGGAGCGACTTAACAATACAGCGAATACAAATCAATTTAGAACTACAAGGGCTAACTAATCTGCAAGTATTGGTAATGGTATCCTACCTTAGGAGTGCCCTTCTTCTTAGCGAGCTCGGGCAGTGCGCCCACGTCGGCTTCAGGCTTGTCCTCGCTCTCGTCGTCGCCTTCCTCGAGGACGTCCTTTAATTTGTCGAACTCCTCCTCGGCGTTGGGCGCGTGGTCATCCAGATCGCCAAATTTCTATTGAACGGAGTTAGAAATGAATCCTTACTTGTTTGTTATATAGAGCGAGTCGCTAGCAGTCATTTTTAAGACGCCCGAAATTCTCAGTCTTCTAACATGGCCTCACAAATTTACTCGAAAAACTACAGAGCAAGGCCAGTGACCAGCCACAGCACACTGGACTGGCTGTCCTACAAAAAGTCACCAAAGTTTGAGGCAGGCGCGGGTCGCGGGGCGACCAAGCGTTCTCATTGGCTGTCTCAAGGTTGCGCCTACTCGCGCCTAACAATCAACCAATCAAAGTATTTTTTTATAAGTGTATTTAGACTGATGCGTGGTGTGCTTCGAGCGACCTGAATACAGAATCTAGGGTGTGATCAGTGGTTAAAACCAACAATATAACAGTTTATCAAGCTATTATAGGTTATTGCAGTACTCTGAGGTCTTCAGCGTTTAACCACTTTTCTTACATTTCATCATCATCATTATCCACGGCCTTCTTTGTCCTACTGCTGGGTATACGTCGGCGCTAAATCTCACAATCATCGCAATAAGGACGTCACTATAGGGGTTTCTTTCTGGCCAGTACATGCTATTGAAATTGATTTGATCTTTGAACTGCTGCAGTTTAGTAGCTTCGGCACCGGTTCCTAGGGTAAAAAACAAACAAGCGTGACCGAGGACCCGGGACGGAGCGCGACTTACCTCGGGGTTAGTGATGAACTCTTCGATCTGGTTGACAGCCTCCTTGAAGGCGGCGGTTTTGCATGACTTGATGAGCTGCTCTTTGAAATCCGCATATGGCTTGATGTTGTTGTGCTCTATCCAGGCGCTGTTGGCAATAAGTTACTTCATGTACGCTAACTATCATCATGCAGAAACGTTCAATTAGCTAATTTTCGCTATCTAATCAACTTTTCGCTGTCAGGAAGTGTAACGCGCGAAAACTAGTTTAAGTATTATAAATTCGAATGTGACTGTCTGTCTGGGTGTTTGTCGCGTTAACACGGCTAAACGGCTGAAAGGATCAAGCTGAATCTTTGCATAGATGTAGCTTAAGGGGAGGAGACAGACGTAGGGTACTTTTTTTTTTGTAGGTCCACGCAAACGAAGTCGCGGGTAACAGCTAGTTTTAAATAAAACCCGCATGGACCTTCAATTGGCCAGTCGTTTCATGTTGGCAGTGCGGTAGTCTTGGATTTAAGAAGATTAGTGTTAGTTGTTCAAGGGCCACGGGAGATTCAAGTGGTAATACGGGGTGTGGTTCATTCGAATTATACAGGGGTAGGCATGCGTACCGCGACAAAATCTTTTTGTTATGCAAGAATGTATATGTTTATCTCATTTTTCACGACATGACATTTTCTGCTGAACAGTTTTTTATTTTAACGATATGAGACAGTAGTCCGTGCATGATTTCGTTTTTTTTTTTTTTTGAAATTTGCAGTTAACAAAGGCACGAAAAGAATGCCAGAATTTCTTTATCATAAAATGTAATTAACAATTTCTTTTTACAATAAGATCGAGAACACGACTCTCGGTATGGACTCGACCAGCGCCGAGTGCACGTGACGTGCTGATAAATTACAATTCGGGAGGACAGTGAAAATAAAAAACATTTTATTTAATAGTCATAATATCCAGATACATAATTGGAACATAATGATCATAAGATAACAATCAAGATGTACGTTTGTGTGCGTTTTGCAGTCTTTTACGAATCCAACTATGTAATCAACAGCAGACTAACAAGCAAAGGATACATAAATAATTATTCCATTGGCGAAGTCACTACAAAGTGGGTCCGAATCTAGAGAACGAATCGGTCCCCATTTAGCGCAGTCTCTCGCGATTCGCCGATTTATACTTCGCAGAGACTGTACGCCGGCTTTCCAGGGGATATCTAGGCTGACGGCAAAGAATACCAACTGACTACGTGAAGAAGCGACAATGCAGCGTAGCATTGCGGCTAGCAGTAATGCCACCGCTCGCTGTAAGCCGACCGCGCGTACTACACGCCCCACACTGCACACGCCTGCTCTCACGCCCGTCTCTATAATCTACTACCCTCACGTGCCGCTGACATCACGTATTTGTATGGAGTGTCGGAGTTAGTCATTGAGACATGTTCGACTCGGAGAACATTCTTCGATCTTTTTAGAATCCCGAGTATTGCGCGGAGCAACTATAAGCAGTGGCGGCTCTAGACGACGCCGACGGCGGGACAGGTGCGCGGAGGAAGTTGGTTTACACTGTCGTCTCCGTCCGTCAAGGCGCCAACTTGAGATCTCGCAAACCCAAAAATGTCGCTAGGACCGCCACTGTCTATAAGTACTGGTGGTACTGGCCTCATTATCGAATATTATTAACTGTCAGTTCACCAGTGTCGCTGACATAGTTGGATTACTAGCACTTTCCGTTGAATTACCTGAAGAGTTTACTAGAATCAGCATTTGTTTACTAGACAATTGGTGTTTGAAAAGAGATAGGCCGGACAGTAGTGTAATTAAATGAGTTTGTAATAAATAATAGTTACAATAATCAAGATAATTTTACAGGGTTATAAGGAAAGGGTATGCTAAGCCGAAAAGGGCTTATAGATCATTATGAACAACTTTTACTATGGGACCAACCCTGACCAACCGGACACTCGCCAAAATGTATGGAACAGCTGATATTTTTTCCTCGATTTCAGGGTTAGTCCCATAGTAAAAGTTGTTCACAATCATGAGTGCTATGAGCCCCTTTAAGCTTAGCATATATACCCTTCTTTTTCGTTATAACCCTGTATTGTTTGATTGCTAGACATTCTAAAATATTTTCAAAGGCTAGAAATAAATTCAGAGGGGTCAGTGAATAAAACTACATATTTTACAAGCTTTTATTTAACTTGCAATGTTTGTATGTATGTATGTTAAGATCAAATCATGCAACTGAATTTTAGACCAGGGGCCTCATGATATGGTGGAGATGGTGTTCGTTGGCTATTCAGTGACCGACTAACCTTCACACTGCTCTGTCACACTGGTGCGGTTAAGAAGAATATTTCCTAACTGTAATACTGTTTGTAAAGCAGTATTTCTGCTCGCTCGCATGGTGCGAGTAAGTTGGCGCAAGTGGGACGTCACGCGATGACCATTGCCACCAGAGTTACATGATAAGACAATACAATATTATGAAAGTGAGCTGATCTGATGATGGATACGGAAGGTGAAAAACGGAGCTCCTCAGTAACTAGCAGTAGATTGATGGAGTTTGGCCTCATTTTGATCATTTACAGTACCAATGACGGATTTTATAAAAGCTTGTCTGGAAAAATAAATTTGTCCACAAAAACTAATTTTTTTTACCTGACTACGATAAAGGAGGGATATGAGGTTTCTAAGCTAACGTGACCTGACAGATACATACAATCAAGGAAAGAATGAGATTAGTCAGGTAATGAGTACAAAATGCTACATGATATTGATATCAGTCATGATATTGTCAAACAGTTGAGATGAGACAACCACTAAATTTGTATTATAAACCACATTTAAACTGTGAGTCTTCCTTTTATTTTCTCTAAACCTTTAGTAGGAGTATGACTATCTATACCTATGTATATATCTTTAATAGGTATATGGTTGTTACACGAGTAGAAAACTAGGGATAACAACCACCAACAAATTACAATGTTTAAAACATCTCACTGACACAATAAAAATTTGAAAATAATAAAATTAATAGAATTTGTTAAAGCGTTATTGCAACATTTTGATTATTATGAAATTTCAAATGTTTTACCTAACATTTTTTGTTTATAAATGCTATGAATTATAACAACTGAGTAAAACATTTAGCTGTGCCTACGCCTATTTATCTACCCTGCCGTAGCCGGCAACGATGAAATAATGGATAGGTTGCTGGAGATACAACCTACCTAATTATAGTTAGACTCAAATCTGCTGCCAGAAGTTTACAGGTTGTTATAAAAAATTATAATCTGATCCTACTATTATCCGAGTCGGTTATATCACTCCAGCAGGGCTAGCAGGAGCACTGCAACTAAATGTTTTTGTTATGCAAGAACAGGACTTGGCTACGATTATTTATATGTTTGTCTCATTTTTCATGACAGGAAGAGTAGAGAAGATTTCAATACGTTGCGCATGCTAGCCCTGCAGAACAGTTCCCTAGTTAATAGTCATAACCTAGTCATAAAACCAAACAGCTTAACAGATTGTTTGGTGCGCTTGCACCATCTGATATTTACATTCCTGCATAATCTACAGTAATAGTTTTTTTGCATTTCGTCTGTCGCCCTCCGGCAACTGTCCCAGTTTCCAGCTATGGCTGCAGAGGCACTTCCAAAATGTTTCGTAATTTTTTTTCAATCCATTAAATCTCGTTCCAATCGACATGACTACACGACGACGTCGTATGTGTGACGTGAGTGTGTATTTTAAGACATTTTAAATATTATTTTGTTATAAACAAAACACCTGCAAAAACATTTTTCAAAACCAACCAAAATCACACTAATCATAATACTATTAAAAGTGCGAGCAAGAGAGAACTAAATCTGGTTTCTTGTTTTTAACCTGAAGTAATTGTACTAAAGCAGATGGACTAATGGTGTGACATAATGTAATAAAATGAAGTTCGACCATTCAAATTGGAAATATGAGTCTCGTGGTGTACAAAAAAAAAAAAACATACACAAACAAAAAAAAGGAAAAAAAAAACATACTGATAGATATAGATATTAATCGAAGGTTGAATGTTATAAATGGTTACAAATATTCTGTACTTGTGTTGATTCTGTTGTTGGCATATTCTAAACTAAATGTAAAAAAATATATTTTTAATATTGGTTTTTGTGTTTCCTTGATGATAATTTCGAAAATTAACTTAACTAGATACCCTTAAAATTGTTGGCATGCTTACCTACTGGTATAAAGAGAGACTTAAGAAATTATTTAATTTGTCAGTTTAGAGAGTGGTGCACCAGAATTGACTTTATTGGCATAGGACCTCCAAAGTGCTGGGGTCTATGTAATCTAGTTCAGAGTCTACGGTTAACTCCTGATATATGGTACTTACCCCTGATAAATGCTAGTATATTTTACTTACCTTACATACTTAGCTGGGTAAGTTGGTGTCGGTACGATCAATTTCTTTGATAAAATATACTTTTTAATGCTGTACACTTACTAGTTGTTAGTCCCGAAGAAGTAGATGCATTGGACATTCTGTGCCTTCTTTGGAAGCTTCAGCTCAGGCGTAGGAACAGCTACCTGGAATGTCATAGCCACTAATTAGGTTATTATTTTGATGCTATTTTTCACCCTGACGAATATCGAAATAACTACGACTACCTACCCACTTTTTGATGGTTGTAAACAATCGTGTTGCTTTCCTTGTATAATGTGGACATTTTAGATGATGCTAGCAGTTTTTAATAGGCGTCAGCGTCACTTAGACGCGTAATTTTGAGAAATTTCCCGCCCTTGTACTTTTGTCTATTATGCCGTCAATAATCAAAATTTCGCATCCCGTAAAGCATGATTCGACAGAAATTTAATCAACAATTGAAAAAAACCGTATTGAAAGAAGGTTTTTAAGTGTAATAGAATGAGAAGCGTCTTACCCGGCCGGGCCATGGGCTGAAACCCTTCATTTTAGCCCTGAAACAAACACAACACAGTTTATTATCGCTGGTATTGTAAGCTTGACTTACTGGGCACCTTTTAACAATAATTTCAAATACATACCAAACTAAATCACCAATTTTAAAAGGATCAGACATGATGCACGTCCACACGCCACGAAATTTCAATAAGAACTAAACCAGAAACAATATACAATTGTTAGCTAGTCTCTAGACTTTTGAAACAAAAAATTTTTTACAAAATCTATGAAAACTGAAATGAAGTCCTAGAAAACATGAAACCGTAACTTTCCGTTGCGAAATATTAAAGGCCTCGATACATTACCCGACCTGACATCGTGTGAAAGAGATGGCTTTATATGTGTTTCTGGGGAGCGAAAGGGAAAAGCTATTACTTTAGTAGTTTGTTTCTGTTGCTCCAGTCAAATTCAAATCTAGCTGTCCCTTTCGCGCGATGTCAGGTCAGGTAATGTATAGCCAAACATATCCTCAGAAAAGCTGTTGACGTTTAGAAGATTTTAAATCAAATAAACCTAATATCGGACGCGCTCGTCAGCCGCGGCTAAACACTTTCTTGTGAAGATACCTTATATTTTATTATAGCAACATTTAAAAAAAAAACAATATGGCATGACAGTGACATTTATATTGATATGATGATAACTGTCAATGTCATCAATAATTTAGATTGGAATTGGCCGCTAAACTTGAACTTTTTATTATTTTTCAAGTTCAATATTTATGTAATTTACGTTCAGACATCTCCAAAATGTCGAAAAGATATTTCCCTCAACAGCTAGGAGATAGAAAAAGAGCTAAACTCGACATCAGCATCTCTGATCACAATTTTCCTTTGAGTCAAAACAAGGGTAAACAAATCCTTTATACCTGTTTTATGTATTTTATTTCTGCAAATAAGTAGTAAAAACTTTTGTCTGCTTTAATGAAGTGTAGTGTTACAATTAATTAAATCTGAAGCATTTGAATAGACCATGCAAAAATGAGGTTAGAACTGCAAATAAATTGCAAACTTACAGAACCGGACCAAGCAGACACCTGGGGCGATGACAATGACGATGAAATCTTGCTTCTGGCCAGCCAAGCCTGTGAAGAAGCTTACAACGCGAATGAGATCAGCCTACTACCTGACTACAGCATGTGTATGCAACTACAACATGCATCCACCAGCACTCAAATGCTCTCCTCCCCTGGCCTGAGCACATCCAAAGGCGAATTCACCTTCAAAAAGCCATCAACAAACACTCCCAGTGCTATATCAACAAATCTCAGAGAGAAATTTAACAGAATAGCTTCACCATTACCGGGCATCACAGCCAATGTCATGCCGAAAGCAAATGAACCCGTGAACTTGTCAGACGATTTGATATTTAATGATAAAGTATATAAAGGTCAGGATTCTGACTATGTTTACCGACAGCTTCTGCAGTTGCAAGAGGAAAATGCTAAATTAAAGTCTGAGAATGGTAAACTGTTAGAGAAATGTGTTACGAAAGAAGGCGAGGCCTCGATACTACGCACTCAGTTGAAAACGTGTCAGGTGTCTGTGGATAATGCAAGATTGGAAAAAATTAAAGCACAGGAAAAGGTTCAGATGGAGTGGACGGAGAAGTTGGCTGCTGCTAACAATCAAATGCATGATTTGAGGACACAATTAGATTTTAAGGTTTGGTACTTTCCAGGAATAAAAACTATCTATATGTTAACACAGAGTATCCTAGCTTCACACTGACTTTTATTGAGTGAAGAAGCTTGCCTTGCGGACCCTGTATCAAAATTTGTCGGGGTCCCTATGAAAACTAGAGATTTATCACAAAAGGAACAACGTTTCGGGGCCCCTTATCCCAGGAGCCCCATATCATTGATAAGGCAGATACAGCAGTAGCACGCTTTTATTTAAACTTATGCAGTTTCCGTGTAGCGGAGTGGCTTTACTTATACATGTTGCAATGTTTCAGAACTTAGAAATAATAAGTGTAAAGGAAAAGTGTAAAAAGCTGGAATCCACTAAAATTAAAATGACTCAAGTTACTGTGGCCAATAATGACATTTCATCCAGGTAAGAGATTCTCATAGAATTTAAAATGACTCAAGTCACTGTGGCCAATAATGACATTTCATCCAGGTAAGAGATTCTCATAGAATTTCTATAAA
This sequence comes from Apocheima hispidaria, assembly GCA_947579745.1. Lineage (NCBI taxonomy): Eukaryota > Metazoa > Arthropoda > Insecta > Lepidoptera > Geometridae > Apocheima > Apocheima hispidaria. Next base: position 17,636,444 of record OX388144.1, read on the forward strand.
CAGGAACTGTTAAATCAACACAAATTTTAATGAGGATTTTTTAAATCACTTTAGTTGGTATGAGGTTTTTGTATAGGTTAAGCTCTTTTGCAGAGGCCTTACCAGGTATACAACTGGCAAGTAGTAGTGTACAAACATTACATAATAGCATTAAGAGTACTAAGATCTCAGGGTGGACAGGTTAGTGCACGGCCGTGCTGGGTTTTGAACTCTTTAAGTTCCTCAGGGTGGAATGTTCTGTTATCAATTAATCAATTTATTTTGGAACAGGTCCATATAACTTACATGACAGTACCTGTTACATATAACAGGTACCCACGTGACATGTTACAATTAAATTATAAATTTATACACATTAACTTTTGCATTATATTCGTTTTAGAGTGTCTATACATGGCCTGACCTGACATCGTATGAAAGAGATGGCTATATATAAGTTTCTGGGGGAGCGAAAGAGAGAAGCTATAACCTTAATAGTTTGTTTCGTTTGCTCCCATTAAATTCAAGTCTAGCTGTCCTTTTCACACGATGTCAGGTCATGTATAGCCACTCTTATTCACTATGTGTGAAGCCATTGTCAGAGGCTAGTTATGTTAATCTTATATGGCTTGTCTCCTTGTTCCAGTTACAGACCGAACAGTAGCTTAGTTCAGCACGATTCTATGACACAGAGGAAGGTGAAGACATCATCCAATGCGGTACAAACTGACGATAAGGCTCACTTTATGAATCTCAATAAGACTTATAGAACAGGTAACATAGTCACAAACAATTTATTGTTTGCTCTCTGTCTTACCTCGGGAATCTGAAACGTTTGTTAACTTTGACAACAGATTAATTATAATGCTGCCTTTGTCTGGCACTAAGCAAATGACAAAAACAGCAATAGACTTAATCTGTTGTCAAAGTTAACAAACGTTTCAGAATTCCGAGGTTATTCAATCTTTTTGACATACTTTGAAGTAGAGAAATTATACTAACCCCCCAATACTGAAACATTTGTTAACTTCGACAACAGATTAATTCTAATACTGCCTTTGTCTGGCACTAAGCAAATGACAAAGGCAGCAATAATCTGTCGTCAATGTTAACAAACGTTTCAGTATTCGGGGGTTAGAATGCTAATCGTCCATAGAAAGATGTGTAACCCAATCGTAGTACTGATAAGGACGCAAGATGTCGCTAGTACTTTAAACTGCGACCTGATTGTCACAATTTCTGCTTGTCTTGAAATAGACACCCAAGCTAACACATTCATAATGGTACGGAGAAAAACGCAACTTGCTATGAATATTTTTGCATCAATAATATCAGTAAAATAATTAATTTTATTTGCTAAACTCGCTAGGTTCTCAAGAGATGGCGTTGAAAACGTTATTTTTGGAAACATATTTTTTACGTCGTAATTGCAATCTATATCGTTTTTACGAAAAAGCTCTTTAAATGAGAATAAAATAGCGGACATATACCAATATTATGTTTCTACATTAACTATATTTCCGTCGGCTTTTATAGTGGTTTGGAGATTAGGTGACTAAGTACATAAGCGCCATCTAGTTTCGGGGGTATACTTTTTTGTGTAAGATTGTAATTCTTCTCGTGTAGCCTTGAAGTTATTTTCAAGGAATTTCGTACTGTGCCCTTCCTCCACCTATGAACTATGGCTAGCTCATAGTTCTGTGATCCAATTGCTTTCAAATTCCCATCTAATAAATTTTCTTAAAGCCATGCTATGATAATTTAAGCTATGCTCTGAGTTTCTATGCGCGATAAAATCCGGAACGAGAATATTCGCCGCAGAAGAATTACGCAGTAACACCCGAGCTTGATAACTAAATGTAAGTTTAAAATCGTGTTCTAGATACATCCTTCCTCACATCGCTCCTGCCGCTCCTCCTCCAACCGACCGCTCCCCCCCACTCCCTCCTCGACTACAACGAGAAGCTCACACACACAGACGTACCATACAAGTGTAGAGTGTACAGTACATTCCATAGAGTGCCTTCGGTGCCCATCAAGAAAGAAGGGAAAACTCAATTGGCGATGGTTTATGAAGATGTCATGAAGATTGCCAGTGGGAAGGGGGACAGGGAGGCGTATTTTAATGTAAGTAATTTGATAAATGTAAATATCATACTCGGTATGACCTCTACAAGCTCTACAGATTACCCCCTATATAGATTCCACTCATCGATCAAAATACACATAAAAAATCACTTTCATTGGTTCCATGCTAGGCCCTAGTAGGCGCCACCTTGATCGCCAAATCGCCAATGGGAACTATCGTTCTCAGTCCCCACAACCCAGGCTTTCATCTAACTTTGGTGCATTTTTATATCTAGAGGGGGTCTTGTGCAAAAATGACATTAAGATTACCAATTAATTGCTCCAAACTGTTAACCAAGTTAACACCCGTACGGAGCTTAAAATTTATCATCATCATCGGCAGCTTATTCTGCCCACTGCAGAGCATAAGCCTTCTCCATCTTTCGCTAATCTTCCCTGTTTTGTTTTTTTCTATTCCCGTCCAGGTGTCGCCGCAAAGTTTTCGGATGCCATTACGCCATTACTGAAACGGTCTTCCAGGTCTACGATAACCATCACGTGACCACTTACAAGTGTCTTAAAATTGATTTCCTTAAACGATTTTGCTCACATCCGAAATGCTCTTGAAAAGACTGAATGCACATTTACTCTCAAAGAAGAGAAAAAAATATATATCTTTCTCTTTTCTGTGTTTACTCTACAGGTATTCAATGCAGCCAAAAACATTCTAACCGATGTTGTAAACAGACTAGAAACAATATCCCGTAGAATGACCACAGCATTCCAGAGAGAGATGGACGAAAAATACATAGAGACGACGTCTAGTTTTATAGACGTTTCTAGAGAAGATTTACTGAAAGGAGGGTAAGAATATTATATTATGAAACGGGTAAAAAGCTAAACTATCTTAAGTAGTTTGTATGTATTTTGTTTAATTGATGTATGATTTGCCAAGCAAATACCTTAAGCAATATCTAATGATAATATAATATAATAATATATATTTAACGATTATCTAACTGTTTTCAATAACAAACTAGTAAAGTCTCTAACCAGAGATAAATAATGTTTTGATTATGATGTTTTATTTTTGTTTTATCATAGAAAATGTTATATGTTCTAACTAACATTCCGATTATATTATAGTTTACATTTTTTTATTTCCATGTCTAATCACTATTTATGGCGAATGTAGTATATGCCTATAAAGGGTGATCATATCAGTTCCTTGTACTCACGTAGAAATATATTATATTATAAGAATGTAAAATATGTTCACTGTTGGTGTATCTCAATAAATAAATATGTATGCAAAAATTCATCTCGATCCGTTCAGCCGTTTAGCCGTGATAACGCGACAAACACCCAGACAGAGAGACAGAGTTACTCTCATTTATAATATTAGTTAGGATGTATAATCTTTTTCAGACCTATTTACAAAGATGAACAAGAGATCCTAGCCCGGAGGGTGTCGGCCATATTGTCGTACGTTCTACAATGTTCTAGAAGCGTCGACTTGTTCAACTATTACGAACAGTTGGAGAGTAAAGGATACTTTACTGAATGCGTTTACAAGATTTGCACTCTTCTTGATACTACTGTAAGTAAACCGTACAAATAATTATAATTACAACTAATATAGATATAGGTAGAAACTCTTTATTGTGCACACCAAAAAAAACAAAAACACAAATGGGGTAACTTACATACCAGTGCCACAAGTGGTGGCCTTACCGATAAAATTGATCTCTAGCAGGCAACCATTGAATGGAAAGGAATTATATACTAGCATCGTCATAGTTAGCCGCAAAACGTCCGTCGAATATAGGTGATCGACACATTGCTATTAAAAATTGTATCCACCGGTCGTCCGGGACTTTTACAATGTCGTCAGTCTACCTAGTGGGAGGGCCACCTATGCTGCGTCTTCCGGTACATACTAACATAGACGGAGGTAACTATGGATCAACAACCACTAATCACAGATCACACTAGATACCGCATTACGAGATTAGTTGTTCGTACAAATAGTCACGTCAGTGTGAGGCGCGGCGCGGGGCGCGGGGAGTGCGACCGAGCGTTCTCATTGGCTATCTCAAGGTTACGCCTACTCGCGCCTAATGATCAACCAATCAGAGTAATTACTTATAAGTGTATTTAGACTTAAGTGTGATGCGCTTCGAGCGTCCTAAATACAGAATCTAGGGTGTGATCTGTGGGTCTAATGCAACATTCACGAAAATCTGCCCGGAGTCAAATATTTGCATTAGACTACCGATAAAGGGACTTTAAATCTAATTGGAAAAATATGATGTACATTAGGTATACGGACCATGCCTTTACGAATTTCCAATAATATTTTCTTGTTACATACTTTTAAGTAGGCGGGTTTTAGTTTTGAACTCGTATTTTATTTTGAAACGTAACTATCGTTCAGTCCACAGCAACACTCCACAGCGGGCTGCTCCTGTCCCTAGCCCGCGTTGTCCACACCCTCAGCAGGACATGTCCCAAGTCCCTGCACATCATCAGAAGCATGATCAGGTCGCGGCCGATGCCCGCCGTCTCCTGCCAGCTCCTGGAGCTGGTCAGAGGAGTCTCGCTGTGGGAGAACTTCAGGGAAGAGTTCTGTCCGGGAACTAGCGCGGGGAACCTCAAGATGGACTATGACCAAGGAGTTCTGCTTTATAAGAAAGGTATATTACGTAGTAAGGTGAAAACTACATCGTTTTTTTTTCTCTCTTATGTTTTGGCTTCGGACGTAGAGTATTTAACCAGTTTTGTAATATTTCAAGAGAAGTAAAATATTTCACAATAATAACAAGTCTCAATCATAGTCTAAGTCGAGCAAGATCCGAAACATGTTTTAATAAAGTGGTGGCAACTTCACTAGAAGATAAGAAGACTATGGAGTTTTGGAACCACACCACACATTTGCCAGATATTCGACCGGTCAAAAAGCAGTAGTGTGCAAACAGTGTGTTTGTTTATCCGGATTGGTTTCAGCGAAATTACTGGGCACAAGGAGATCTAAAATCTCTCAGGGTGTTGAGCGTAGTGCATTGCCGCGCAGGCTTTTGAGCAGCCTTATATTAAGCGTCATGATTGCCCATAAAAGCATGACGCTTAACATAAGGCGAGCGGCTTTCTACTCGTCACCGAGCAGCAAAAAAAACCTGAATTATTAATTATTATTATTCCGTGGTAAAAGTATTATTCACGTTTACAGACAACTGCCATATTCAAATCCTCGTGAAGCAGATAGAGGCGAGTCTCAAGTGTATAGAGAGGCAGGATCTCCCGCGGAGGGCTGTGGAGACCACCAGACAGCTAATGGTGTTGTACTCGAACCTCTACTGTGGCAACACTGGCTCCGTGCAAAATAAATCCAGGTAAATACATTCATGGGCTCGGAAACTACGACCAGAACCTTCGGAGGACGGCACCAGCCTCCTGCAGGTAGGTCAATTTCGTCCAATGAACGAACCGAGCAAGCGTAATAAATACCTACCTGTCATAACATTACTAGCTTCGCTCGCATACGCTACAGTAAATAAAACCCATTTTACCTCTTTAGGGGCTAATTTTTTAAAAATCCTAAGACATGCCTTTCTTTATTTTTCACTATCTGCTGCCCGCGGCTATTCTACAGAAACCGAATATTTTTCCGGGATAAAAAGTAGCCGATGTGTTAAAGTAAGCTACATCCATACTAAATTTCATTCAAAACTGTTCAGCCGTTACTGAGTTGAACGGGAACAAACAAACACAAACTCTCGCATTTATAATATTAGTGTGATTGTATACGTCTTGTTTTCAGATGTGACTGTCAGCTGGTACTGCTTCAAGTAATTGTTTACGCGCTGAGGATATGCGCTGTTATGTTACACAATAGTCAACTTGAATTGAATGGTGAGCAGTGTCTTGTATAAAAAATACACAGGAGGATAATTAATTTTTAGGAAAATAACAGAAATCGACTTCGAGACTATAAGTACCTCCATGTACAAAAACATAAAATGTAGTCATCAAAACTTTTGCTGAAGGGAATAACAGACAACCAAGACGTCACCTGTGTATATATTTTTTGTTTTTGGTGATTAAATTTGGCTCCGTTGCAATCTGTTTACAACTCATTGTAACCTAGCAACCAAGACTGCGATAGAAGACTCGAAATGTAAGAGAGTAAAAGTATTGTAATATTTCAAGTGAAGTCAAATATTTCAGAAATAAATAATTCTCAGTCATAGTATAAGTCGAGCAAAGTAAGTCACGGACAAGTCCACGTCATGCCCAGTAAAGTGGTGGAGACTTTACTAGAAGCTTCTATGGAGTTTTGAAAACAACACGAAGAGTCACGTATCACAACATTATACTATTCACCGACACTCGTGCACGTTCACGAACACTTTAATGTATGAAAATCCACCATTTTTACACATTAACACTCGAACACACAACAACACAATAAACACAACACAAGTTAACACAACACAATTACCACAAGTTTTGGAAAATAATACAATGTTGCGACATCCGACAGAGAGTAGTCGTGTCCATAACCGCGTTTCTTTTTATTTTATAAAATTAATTGCAATATTTAAATAAAACGAAAAAATAGGAGTGCATAACCAACAAGGAGTTCCCCAGACGTCAACCCGCAATACTTCCATGGCCCATAATTGAAGCGACAGTGTGAACGGGATAGCGATATTTCGGAGAAGCCCGCCCCTAATAGAACGTTGCAAGCTACAGGTGACTATACACAATAGACACCTCACACACCTGCGCGCGCGCACACTTCCAGAACGGCCAATTTCTACTAGCTACCGCTTATGATAGCCTGGTACTTGAGGATCGTTTAGTTGCCTGTATTGATAGAAATAATTGTTATTATAAAGCATAATTTCTGTTGGCTGTGGACGTCACTGGGTCGATTACTTACCTCTTGGCATTGCTTATCTCCTCGTACTTCTGGTATCCATAATAATGTCTCAGACACCTCCAAATAAATTCTCATCGACAGAGGACGTTGCTGTGCTTGGTACACGCCACAAGCGACAGCGGCCAAATAATTCGCCACAAACTTCCCCGAAACAACAAGAGGAAATAATGTCAATATTGACTAGAGTCCTCGCCGAAGTAACAGAACTTCGTAAATCTAACACAGAAATGCAAAAATCGTTGGAATTTTATATAAAAGGTTACGAAGAAATGAACTCAAGAATTGTAACCCTCGAAGCGGAGAAACTTCACAGAGAGACCTACACTGTCAAGTTAGAAAACAGAATCGATGAGTTAGAAAGATACACTAGAAGTACATGTCTGGAAATTCGTGGCATTCCGTCAAAACAAGGCGAGACAAAGCAAGACTTGTCTAGCATATTGGAAATACTGCTTACGAAAACTAAAGCTCAAACTCACGTTAACGCAATTAAGGACATCTACCGGATAAATCGCAAACCTAACGGCGATCGCCCAATTGTAGTGGACTTCACCAACAACATGCAAAAAATTAACACTCTACAGGCAGTTAAGAGATATAATGCTTCAAATACCACCAATAGATTGAACACCACTACATTAGGGATAGAAGGCAGTAAATCGTCAGTCTATGTGTCAGAGTTCCTAACACCGAAAGCAAAACGGCTGTACTTTCTGGCTCGCGAAGCTTCCAGGACATTCGGGTATGAATTTTGCTGGACCGTAAACGGAAGAGTCTTCATAAGGAAGGTGGAAGGTTCGCCCCCAATCGTCGTCACCAGTGAGAAGCAACTCGAAGACCTGAAACAAAAAAACTGAATCAGACTTTTAGTGATATGAAACGCGCACACACGATTATCCTACTAACCCTAACCTCAACTAATATAGCAAATATTACACTATCCACTCAAGCTAATATACAAGCCCTCACTCTCTCACCTTTATTCTATTGTATAAAAAGCATCTCAAAAATTCCAGTTATGCCCGTTATACAGATTATCACGTATTTAAGATTGATCATGATTGTCCAATTACTTTTACCAGTAACATTGAAGGAGACCTTTACATCTAAAAGCTGTAACTATGGATAAGGATAAACAAAACGAATTATGCAACCAAATAGACGACTTTTCAATACCAAAAGCCAAACTATATCAACCAGAGCTATGTGGTAATTTTGTTACGACTAATGATAAATCTATAAACATTTTGTCACTGAATATTAGAAGCGTAAATCAGAATTTTAATAAGCTGGAACTTTTATTGCAGAGAATAGGTTTTGATTGTGATATAATAATACTTACGGAATGTTGGATTCACAACAACAGACCTTATCCTATACTAGCAAACTATAAATCTTCACACACTACTAACTGCATTAATCAAAACGGGGGAGTTATAGTATATTCGAAAACACAACTAGATGTGGAAATAATAGAACCAAATATGACAGACACAAACTGCCTCCTTATAAAGGTTGGCAACGATATGGCCATTGTTGCGTTGTATAGATCACCATCATTTTCCAACACAAATCCATTTTTAAACTCACTTAACGATTTACTTGTATCTATTAAAAACTTCCAAAACATTATTCTCACGGGTGACTTAAATATAAATATAATAGCGAACAATTTAAACGAAAATACCACTAAGTACTTAGATTTACTGGCTAGTCATGGTCTTCTTCCTAGTCATGATATACCTACTTGGCGTAATAACTGTCTGGATCATTTAATAATTAAAACTAAGTACGAAAATACAACAATAGTCATAGATACACTTGTTACAGATCACCGCCCTGTTCTACTAAATATAAAACATAAAATATTAAATAATATCATCCCATCAAAGCAAGTTACTAAATTAGATTTAAAGCAAATCTGTCAGCAAATAAAAACTGCTAACTTCGACGATGCAATGCAATCGATGGACGCTGACGCATCAGCAGAACTTTTAGTCAATAAAATAATGAAAATAGTACAAGCTAATACCCAACAAGTGAATATTCCTCACAGCAAATCTATCATAAAACCTTGGATAACACCGGGTATCCTCCGTTGTGTACGCACTCGTGACAAAATGCACCTACATCTGAAACATACACCAAACAATGAAATTTTAAAAGTAACATATTTAAGATACAGAAACTATTGCACAAATCTACTAAATAACCTTAAAACTGAGTATCACAGAAAAGAGCTTGAAATGAACAAAAATAACACAAAGAAAACTTGGAATATAATAAGAAATGTCACCAACACTAATAAGCAAAAAACGAGTAATGAGTCACTTCTTAAAACGAAGGCTAATCATTTGGACTCTGCAAATTATGTTAATAATTACTTCGCGAATGTGGGAAAAACACTCGCCAATAGAATTGAAAATAGTAATATTCAGCAACTTCACAATTTCAACGGCGCAACTTCACTTAATACTCAAAGACCGTCACAACCTAACACCATTGGTATATTGGAAACTAACGAAGAAGAAGTTTATCACCTAATTAAAGGGCTGAAAAATAATTGTGCAGTCGGATCTGATAATATTTCCGCAAAAATTATCAAACAATCTACACTAGCTCTGGTCCCTGTCATCACGCACGTATGTAACTTAAGTCTATCCACAGGAGTTTTCCCAGCCGTTTTTAAGACGGCGACTATTACTCCTGTTCACAAGAATGGTAGCAGAGACCGTGTCGAGAACTATAGGCCAATTTCGATCTTACCATCTATGTCTAAAATTTTAGAAAAAATTATCAGTAGACGACTTAAATCATACTTTGAAAAATTTAATATACTGTCTTCACGTCAATTTGGCTTTAGATCTGGAAAATCCACAGAAAAAGCAGTATCAAATCTTACTAACTTCATTGTAAAGGGACTAGATAGTGGAAATAAAGTGATTGGAGTCTTCCTTGATTTGGCTAAGGCTTTCGACACGGTTTCTATACCTATTCTTGTTAAAAAGCTGGAACTGATGGGAATTCGAGGTACCGCCTTACTCCTTATTGAGAGTTACCTAAAGGATAGAAAGCAGAGGACAAGGATTGGCGAGACCGTGAGTGCAGAAGCATATATAACCCATGGAGTACCACAAGGAAGTGTCTTGGGCCCGATCCTCTTTCTAGCTTACGTTAACGATTTGTGCAACAGAGTATTGAAGAATGGAAAAATAATTTCCTATGCAGATGATACTGCTCTAATATTTGTTGGCAAAAGTTGGAATGAGGCTCGGGCTTATGCCGAAGAGGGGTTGAAAACAGTGTCGAAATGGCTGCGAGACAATCTGCTTACCTTAAACGTTGAGAAAACTAAATTTATCAATTTTGGTTATTCACGTCGTAGAACTCAAACTATTGAACTTACTATTCACTCACAATGCACTGGTTCCAATTGCAGATGCCCAAAATTAGAAGAGGTTCCTACTATTAAATACTTAGGCATACTCATTGACAGGCATATGTCCTGGCAACCTCACCTTTTGACTGTCAGTAACAGAGTAAGAAAACTCATCTATGTGTTCAAACATTTGCGAGAGGTGGCAGATAGAAAGCTGATATTAGATGTGTATAATGCACTCTGTAGGTCAGTAATAACTTACTGCAATACGTCTTGGGGTGGCGCTTGTAAGACTCACATGATGATTCTGGAACGTGCTCAGAGAGCTGTTTTAAAGGTGGCTACTTACAAACCTTACTATTTTCCTACCACAGAACTTTATAAAGACTGTCGAGTGCTGACGGTGCGTCAGCTTCATATTGCAAGTTTTATTCTGTCCCAACATCGAATTTCGACGATGGCTGTAAACACAAACTACGACAAAAAAAGACGTAAAGACAGAATTTTTAGAATACCTTTCTTTAGAACTGTTTCAGCACAACATGATCAATCTTTTCTGGGTCCTTACTTGTACAATGGCGCAGTGAGAGCTATAACTAATCTAAAAGAACTTAACAATAGAGATGCTAGATTGGCTGTTTACAACTGGCTACGCAACTTAGATTATGAAAAAACTGAACAATTACTTATGGTTACAAAATGATATACAACTTCACGCTTAATTCTACCTTAAAATTTACGTTTAAATTAGAACACTTAATTCAAATCATTTTAAATTAAAAACTACACTAACATTTTTTGCTACTGCTATTAATAATAATAATTTTATAATACAATTAAGTTTATATAATATAATACACACAATAATAACATTATCATTTCAATTAATACGAACATTGTAATATTTTGTATATAAAAATATAAAATTAAGTAATGTATTAAAATGAACACTTACCATGTCAAGGAATCACTGGATAAATCCAGTACGCATTCACCACTAAGTAATTAAACTCTCGAAGGACATGCAGCTACCTACGACACAAGATTTCTCTTAGTGTAGGTGCTGCACGACATTGTCACGTACAACAAGCTACATCATTATTTATATTGTTCAGATGTCATATAATGTATTGCAATGTACTTGTAATTTGAAATAAATAAATTTGAATTTGAATTTGAATTTTGACTTCTTCACGTTCCCGCCAATAGTCATGATGGTGGTTGTTTCAGACGCAGACAGGGTCTCCGTGTCGGCCACGAGCCGCGGCGGCGCGCGCCTGCTGCTGCGGGGGTGGGCGCGGGGCGCGGAGCTCGGCCGCCTCGCGCACGCGGAGGGGCACCTGCTCGAGGTCGCGGAACTCATGCGCCGGTGCACGCGCACGGAGATATACGGTAACGATACGGAGTGAAGAGGAACAACTAAATGGTTATGAAATAAATAAAAACAAAAAATAAAAATCCCGAAAACCCCCGATCCTATACGTACGATGTATGAAACAAAAACCGATGCAATAATGCTTGTTGCATAGCGTCTCTGACCTGTGGCGGAGGAATAAACTGACGAAAAAAAATTGAAGTGAATTTTTTATACGTTCCTATGTTACCTCCTGTAGCTCAGTTTGACCTATTTTCAATATTAAAGTGTCGTTGGATTTCTCTTTGCGTCCGGCTTGACTATTGCGTCATTTTTCAGTCGTTTTTTTTTTGTTGTTTGTCAGTTGTTTTTCGGCACAGTTTATTTTACGTACAGCCCAGTCAATTTAGCGTTTGACCTGGAAGTAACTGTTACAAGTTTTTTTTTCTGTATATAATTGTAGAACCAAACTTTCATATTAATATAAAATAATTAAACAAATTACGTATCCGGAACAGACTGAAATTTTAAATTTTGCAATATCGTCTTAATTTGCGGTATGTTAGAGTCTATTTCAAATGACGATCGTAAGCAAGGCAGTGAGTCGTCGGCGACGATAATGTATTATGGCTCAAGCATATAGCATAAGCTCTTTCTATGTTCCGTACCTCCAGACTGTTCAATTCTGTTTCTGTTTTTTATTTACTGTTCATTCCACGTCATCAAATTATACCAAACGCACTTTTATATTAATGTTATGATTTATGTAACTTGACTAGGCTAGTATCAAAACTGTTAGAAAAGTCTGTAAAGCGAAAGAGAGAAACTAAAAATTCGTCATTTGCAATTTCTATAATGATTCATATAAATAAGTAAAATGTCACATTTACATTACATACTACATCAGGATATTATTTTTTCTGGCAGTTTTTGGCAAGATGTAATTTTGGTTATGGTTTTGGAAAATTCATTTTGAGAAAATAAGAGCGATTGATGATTTTAGAAGTGTTGAATATTTGGGAAAAATATTAATTAACCGATAACTTTTTTTTTCCAGGAAACATGTTGTCTGAACTTGTGGGTACTTTACAATCATCTCCGGAAGACATGCCGCCATCTTTCCATAGACAACCGTGGCTCAAGAGTTTCGAATCATTCTCTATGGCGGACTGAACCATAAACTTACGCGTTCATACAGAGCGACAAACTTATCTGTACAGGTGGCCAAATTTAGGAACTAAACATTTTTACGGACGGTTCTGTTTAATGTGGAAAACACGATAGTGACTCCCCCGCTTAACCATATCGGACTGAATTTGTTGTTGAGATAAAAATGTAAATGATCAATTTGTAAATTATATTTTACTGTTCTAAGCCACATTGCAATGTAAATAGAAATATTTTTGATGTTGATTGTTAAATGTAATAAAACAATTATTTATTAGATATTTTTTATTTATTTATCATAATAAAGCTTGGCAGACGAAATCAAAAATGCCTGTTCTCAGTTATTTTTTTTTCATTTTGAAGGACCGTGTGGACTGTGAAGATCGTGTTTGATGATTTTATAATAGTTATATAGATATTAAATTAAATATTTCTATAATTATTTACAAAGGACACAGTAAATGACACAAATTTAAGAAATAGAGGGAGCTTTTGAAGCACTTTTCTTAATTATAAGCATAGGAAATATAATTTCTGTATGATTGTGTTCTAGCCAAAATGTCACCAAATTGTGGATAGGCTCCAATCTAATAAAAATACTTTAAAATAAAAACTATCACATAAATACCTTACTGTCCGAATAAAACAAACATGTATGTATGTCAACTAGGGTTTCACTGTTGTAAGTGTGGCCGCGGTGGGCACGAGCACCGCGCTGGGAGCGTGGAAGAAATACAACATAAACCCTGCAGCTAACAGAAAATGGAAGGCCAATATTGATCCAACTAGAAGAAGGAAATACCTAGACTTTCTTAGGGCGGGTAGTAGCCAGAATATTAGGACGGCTCCGGAGACGAAGGCGGCCATTAGGACGAACATCCACTGTAGCCAGGTTACCTGGATAGTCCATAACACGGCTACGGGGATGTATATCGAGAGGGAGTATCCGTACAGGCAGAACAGGGACATCATAGTTGGTGTGCTCGATGTCTGAAATTAATACAGTAATATGTAAATAAAGTATTACATTTACAAATATCAGATGAATTCAGATGTTTTTTTTTTTGTAGGATATAGTTGAAATCAGAAATATTTATTGGCCTGAATAAAACATTGAATATTGCAGGTGAGTCACTATTACAAATTAGATAACTAATCAATTATTTGAACAATTTAATGATATTTTGACAGGTATCTATAATATTTCCTCGTTTGTTTTTCAATCAATTATTACGATTCCGAAAATTTCTTTGACAAACACCTAATTTGTAGAATTGTTGACTTTGTGATTGTTATCTATACCATACCATCATCATCATCATCATCATCATCATCATCAATATTATAAAGAGGAAAGATTTGATTGTTTGTTTGTTTGCATTGAATAGGCTCCGAAACTACTGAACCGATTTGAAAAATTCTTTCGCTGTTGGGTAGCTTTTTAGGTTTAGGTTTTTAATTTTCTTTTTTTTTGTAACTTGACGCAAATAGAAGGGTTTTCGTGTATGTATTATAATTTTTATTTTTTTGTTAAATACCCGTGTGAAGCCGGGGCGGACTGCTAGTTGATAATAAACCTAAATACTCTTCATTTACTACCAAAAAATACATTTAGCATTTAGCACTGTTTAGTAATAAATGTTTCAATTATACATGTAATACAAATTAAAGTAAGATTTAAATTAAAGCAGATTAGATGACAAATGGGTTGTAAGATGGTACTTTTAGCAGAATGCATGCTGAACTGAGGTCATCTGCCAAACTGTTTCGAATGGTAGCGTGCCCAAAATATTTTGTCGCGTGCCGTTGGTTTGTCATCCCTACACTAAAAAGTTGCTTAGGTTTCTCAATTTAGGGATCTAGGGCTTAGATTGACATTTTTAAAAAAGGCTACTATTTATCCTGAAAAGTATCCTTTTCATCCACTATCCTCTTTTATTAAAGCAAAAAAAAGTCATACTTCTAGAACCAGCAACCCATCTAGACAACCCTGTCACTTACCTGTGTCTCAATCTCATCATGGCCATCTGTCTGTATAGTCCATTTCAAGGCAGCCCACAGCGCCAGCGGCACGAGCCACACGTAGCAAACGATCGCCGTGGCAGCATATGACACCAGGTGGAAGTCATACCGCCAGTGCACCGCCTTATTGGTGTTCTGCAGGTATGACGCTATGTTGCCGCTCACTGCTATTGTGAAGATCTGAAAAGTGATTTTTTGATATGGTAAAGTGTGAGAAAGAGAATAGAGACTTTGGATGAACTTAGAGAATTTAGGAAACCTTTGCCCAGCATAAGCTATTTTGTAAAAATCGTTTGTGAAAATCTAAAGCACATTTCAAATGTAATTTAAGTACTGATTTGAAAGAGGTAAAATAAAAAATAAAACCAATATTTAGTGGGTGCCACAAACTATAGTGAAATTTCAGTGGATGCCAAACTAAGAAAGTCTGAAAATAGGAAATACAAATCAAACTTTTTTACTTACAGCAACTGGAAATATATTAAAAAAGAAAGATCAAATGCCTGAGATGACAAATTTTGTCTTTCAAAAAATTCATTTTATTTATTAACAATTATGAACAGCATAGGAACAGATGTGCTGTGATGGCGGCTACCGATTGCAGCGGTCCACCTGTTGCCGACTGCAGGCCTAAGTTTTGCCTTAGTATCATAGTCTTTGCAACTATGTACAATACAAATAGTGTATAATGTCACTTATTCTAATTCTATGACAACCATAAATATATAGTCCAAATCCGCACTTAAAAATTACTTTGCCGTACAAGCAAAGCCAAAGGCAAGGTAAGCCGTCTGCTTACCAAAGTAACAGAGATCCAGACTGGTCCGTACAGATCAGGCTTTCCCTTTATCCTCTCATCGAAGTAGTTACGAGAGACGCGCTGCGGCAGCACCGAGGATATAATTCTCTCCACCACCTCGTTGGTGTGCACATCAAAGTACTTCTGGTAGTACTCTATTGTCCAGAAGTTGTGGTTTGCTGGAATAAGGAATAAATTGTACTATTGCAAAATGTGGCACTTTTTTTTAAATTTATTTTTTAAATATGAGAGCACACAGTTAACACTACATCATATTCCATATACCACCATTATCATTAATTTTATTTTCTAGTTTTATGATTTCTAAGTACCTTATGTAAGTAATTTATAAAAATGAGTAAGTAGTTTATGACTTAAGTAATCTAGGTAACTAGATGATTGTCTACTCACTAGTATATAACAGCTTTTACTAATAATTGCTACTACAATTTATTAATGTAGTGTTAATGTATTAAAGTTCATTTTTGTGTTTGAGTGCCAAGCTTTTTCCCTCATTTCTAAAGAAATAATGAGGTAATTTCCGAAAAAGTGTAGTATAATAATATTGTTCCAAATGGTTGTCATCATCTTGGTCTCATCATAAACGACAACACCATCTACACCACTGGAGCTATGCCTGGTGTCAGTGTGCCTGTGCCTATGACCTGGTTTGGCTCGGGTAGATGCTGGCAGGGGGAAATACACAATACACCCCATGCGGGACTTCAGTGTGGGACTTACATCTCCAATAAAAATTATTGTTACACAGTAGATTAACAACGTTATTTATCATTTGCACTTAATATATTATGATTGTATTAAGGTCATTCTCAATATTCCTTTCTTGTGGTAAAGAGACTACCGTGTCCTGTCGCCTATTATGTTTTTTCTCCTCCTCCCACACTACCAGGTATTCAGTAGTATCTAGTTAAATTTCATGGATTGTCTCAAGTACTTACATTGTGACACAGCCTCAGGTTCGTCAATGGATTTAGGCTCTTCGTAATTATAATTGGGATTGGACATGGTATTGTTGTATTGATTTGTATGAACTGCCTCCACGTCGATTCGAGCATGACGCTCTGTACGCTCGGGAGAGTAGTCCTGGAAATCAAGTAATTCCCCTGTGTTCACGTTTGACATGATTACTTATCAGCCAAACATATAGTGATAAGAATTTCCTGTAATTTTTCCCGAATTTTCAAAAATTTTAATAAGAGTACAACACCCTATGAATCAGTCACCCTATCCCGTAACTCTGAAAGCGATAGTGATAGTGCGCGAGCGGGACCGCGCATAGTGCGACCAGGTTGGTACGAGCGGGATGGCATGCTCTCGCAATCACGAACATTTCAAAGTTAAAGGATAAGCCCGCAGAACAAGGCACTGACAGAAAACAAAACAAATTAGAGGTGAGGCATATATACTAGAATAGGTGCAGAGATCACGTATATCTAGGCTGCATCTAGTCCCATCGACGGTCCACTTATTCCACCTAGTCCATCTAGTATTATGAATGACACGCGCGCCTGACTTCGCCATCCGGCGAAGTACATACGAAGTTTGTTTTTACCTAGCAATCGGCACGGGGCTCGCTACGCTGTGGCTCAGGGAGCGTCGAAATTCACAAAATAGATACCATCTTTCTCTAACGCACTAATACGAGCAATCTATCTACTACAACTTAGCTCCGATACTTCAACAAAATATTTTGTAGATTAGGTACGCGATGTACTTTGTGGACACGATGGACTGCTGGCTGTTGCACGATCTGATCTTAACGTCTTGTCGAGTCAGGGACAGCTAGACTTGAATTTCTGGGGAGTAAAAGAAACAAACTATTAAGGTTATAGCTTCTCCCTCTTGATCCCCCAGAAACTTACATGTAGCCATCTCTTTCACACGATGTCAGGTCAGGCCATGTATAGACACTATAATTAACGCTTTGCTATGTTTGACTTCGATGATATTCGATAGTAACTATTGAATATTTAGTATTATTATTTAATATTGAAAACTACTAACTGTTAGTAGTTATCAAATGTATAGATAATTTTAAAAAAGTATATTAGAAAATCGCGGGTCGAACCTGGACAAGATTGGCACAGGACCGGGATGAGTGGCGTACAAGAAGAGAGGCCTATGCTCAGCAGTGGGCGATTACGGGCTAAACATGATGATGATGATATTAGAAAAAAGTAGCAGAAATCAATTAAAAAAATATTGTGGAAAGATGATACAATACCGGAAAAAAAATATTATGTGTCCATATTAGGAGTACTTATACTTCGTTACTTACTGTACTATTTCACGGTTCGGCCCGAAAAAAAACACCAAAAAAAACAATTCATTTTATTTACATAAGAAGTATGTACAAATTAGGAGTACAAATAATGTAAATTATAAAATCTTTTATGTTGTTTTTTTTTCGGGCTGAAGCGTGAAAAAGTATCGACAGTAACGAAGTATAAGTTACGCTTAAGGCCTCGCTACATGGCTTCACCTGACATCGTTTGTAAGAGATGGCTACATATAAGTTTCTGGCGGAGCGAAAGGGAGAAGCTATAACCTTAATAGTTTGTTTCTTTTGCTCCCGTGAAATTCAAATCTAGCTGTCCCTTTCACACGATGTCAGGTCAGGCCATGTATAGACACCCTTACTTTGAAATGGCTAATACGCGAAGGAAGTCATGATATGCCACACGTACTTTGAATTTTGCAACCCAGACTTCATTAATATTAGGTGCGTTAGATGGATTAGGTGGAAGTATTAAGATCATGTATCTGCGAGGACTAGGAACATCTAGTCCCAAATTTACCTAGTATAACTCACCTCTAAAATCAAACAGTCCAATTTTTTTTCCCTTTTGGCAGCCTAGAGCCATTAAGGCCATACCCTTAGACGAAGCATCATACAAGATCCTTGGCCATACCACTTTGTCTTCAGTATATTTTATTAATGGCCTAATCTGACATCGTGTGAAAGAGAAGGTCATATATAAGATTTTGAGGGAACAAAAGAGAGTAGCTATAGCCTTAGTAGTTTGTTTCTTTTGCTCCCGTGAAATTCAAGTCTGGCTGTCCCTTTCGCTCGATGTCAGGTCAGTGGGCTTATCCCGTAACTCTGAAAGCGATAGCGAGAGTTGCGCGAGCGGGACCACGCATAGTGCGACTAAGTTGGTACGTGCAAGATGGCATGCTCTCGCAATGAGGCGTTTTCCAAAAAAAAAAAACCCTGGTAATAAAAGTACCCAATAGATGGCGTTAGATGTACCTTGAGGTTTTCCTGTCACTGTCATGACATGAAAGACAATAAAATGTACGTGTGCCTTTTTTTCTCGTGTTTTTTGGCTCCACGTGTGTATTTAGACAAAGAGGCGTTTTCAAAAAAAAAAAATAAGTATTTCTAAAATACTTACTAGATGGCGTAACAGACCTATCGTTTTACCCTTAGACGAAGCAGTGTGATACAAGATCCATGGTTTTACCTGTCATTGTCATTTCTGTCGAAATATTTTATGTTTATTTTTTAAATCGTACATTTTGGCTCCACACGTTGTGTATTTAGCCAGTGTCAACTATTGTAATATTTCAAATGAAGTCAAATACATAGTTACGTTACTTGAAATTGTCTAAATAAACATGTCGAGCCAAAAAACACGAGAAAAAAAAGGCACACGTACATTTTTTTGTCTTTCATGTCTTGACAGTGGCAGAAAAAACACAAGGTTCATCTAACGCCATCTATTGGGTACTTTTATAACCAGGATTTCTTTTTTTTTTGGAAAACGGCTCATTCCCCGTTGAAAAACGCCCTCTATGAATACGACAACCTTGAGATGTTGAACTAGTAAGTAGTTTGTGTTTACATCGTTTTACTGAGCTTAGAGAAGGTGTTACGATGAGTGAGCGGCGATACCTCAGAAAAATTTTAAAATCAAAGGGTGATAATGTTGATACTGAGGAAGTAATGAGAAGAAGAGATACCATTTCCAAGAGAAAATGAGACAACTTGTAACCACAACTCAAAATCTATATGGATACTAGTAAAAAGAAAGAAAATAAAAAAAGCTAAGTATCATAATCTTGATTCTAAATTACTGAAAAATTAGAACATACGGCAATTTTTTTGATTTTGTCCCAAATACGGCAATTTTGAGGTCTAGATACGGCAGCCCCAAAGTCAGCTTGGAACAACACTGCGAGGTTCCGAAGTCGGCGCCATTTTGTTTTCATTGAGTCGTCAAAGCGCATCGCATCGTTTTCATCGCTCGGTTATAGAAAATTTGTTACGCCATTCTACGTGCTTAATTTCTTTCTTCTAATGTGTATTTGATCGTACGTGAGGTGATTGCTGTTACAAAGTTTTATTATCGCTGGCGGTGCTGTGATAGCCGCGATAACGTAAGTTTCATTACGTGTTACATCCGAACAGACTCGCCATTTTGAGACCACGTAACAGAATTAAACTCAGTATTTCGTTGGTTACAGTGATGTGCCGTGGAAGGTAGTGCTTGTTATGCTGAGCGAAAGAACCGCGGTCGCCGTTCAAGATGTCAAAGGAAATCGCGGAGGAGTATGCTTCGAGTTTGGCGGACTTGACCGTCAACAGCAAGCCCCTCATCAACATGCTTACTATACTTGCGGAAGAAAACATCGACCACGCCGGGGTTATCGTTGAAACCGTCGAGAAGCATTTGGAGAAGGTGAATTTACATTTTAAAGTATAAACGGGCACAGCCTGAGAATCTGCCTCGGGTAGGGAAGTGATGACGCACGCCCTGCGTAGCGTATTTTACGTGTTTGCGATGTCACTGTGACTAATTTGCCCTCGTTTGTAGCCAGTCTTTTGAAGCGCAGGTAACTCCTAGCAGAATTCTAGATTCCAGTCATTGTTATCATTAGAAGTAATTTGAGAGTATTGAATACTGTTATGATAACCACACAGACACAACATTGCTATTGTTTTGAAACTAGCAGCTAGTCAACTTCAACCCTGAACGGTGATTTCTAGTTTAAAATGAATTTTTGTCACTATTATTTAGAGAAATCTGCTCAATGATGTATTGATTGCAACATTTGAACTGGTTCAACTTTCACTACTGTCAACCACTAGAAAATGAAACAACATTTAGAAACTGTGTATTGCACAATGTCCAGCGCCTTGTTGTAACCTAATAGGAGATACCTGCTCAAAGCTAATTATAAACATCATGCACCTTGAATGGTATGTATTTCCATTTCAGTTGTGTATCAGATTATGTTCAATAAAGAATTTTAAAACAGAGTTCTCATTTATTTTTTGTAATGATAATTAAAGTGTTTGCTAAAATGGGTCTTGTTATTTTTTCCCGTACCACAAAACTACGAGGAAAAGTAAAATTTGGACGAGGCAATCTTGGACTGGAATGAATATCGGTCCATGGAGCGTTTGGACTAGATATTGTTTTTCTATACAGGTGAATCCTGACATCAAGCTGCCTGTACTGTATTTAGTTGATTCTATTATCAAGAATGTTGGTGGAGCGTACACAACCAAGTTTTCACAGAGCATTGTCAATATGTTCACACGGACTTTCAAACAGGTAAATATTCTATAACAGTATGCGGTTTTTCAGTTGGCACAATTCGAGCAAGCGAGGTATTCTGTTCATTTTGGTTTTGTATGGATGTTCTGCACAAAACTAACATTAGCAGAGTAATTCTCACTCACTCATGAAGTGCTCAAGGAAAAACCGTGTACTGTACTTTGTTATCACATTGTTTATGAATTTACTTTGAAATTGGTATGATGTTAATGTTTGATTATCTTCACAGGTGGATGAGAAAATCAGATCTCAGATGTTCAAACTTCGTGAAACATGGCATGATGTATTCCCTGCAACTAAGTTGTACCAATTGGATGTTAAAGTGAACTTAATTGACCCAGCATGGCCCATCCAAGCCCAGCCGCAGCAGTCAAACATCCATGTAAATCCAAATTTTCTGAAAAAGGTGTTTTTTAGTTTATGTTTTAGTTTAGTGCTACATAGTTTAAGTTATTTGCCATTTTATTCTAGTATTACCTACTAGCTAATCACTCAGTTTTATGCTTGGCATACCATACTAGCTATTTTGTAAGAACGCTGTACTTTCACTAAGTAGGCGATTGACATCCAGTAACCTACTTTCCAATGCTTTCCACATTGTAAGTTGTGCATTAAACACTATCTGAGCAAGCATATCACTTATTTGAAAAGCTGGATGGTAAATTGTGCATTTAAATTTCTTATTTAAAATTAAGTTACAGTAGTTCTTATTTAAAATTAAGTTACAGTAGACACTTGCTCTTGAATTATCAATCTTATCAGCCTGGCTTAAGAGCTGTTTGCTGAATGTATCAGTCTGACTTTTTTTTGGAATTTGCTATGGATTTTTTCAATTATTATTTTGATGATGATTATATACACTAGGATACAGAATAACAAATTAACAGGACTAAAGTTATCTGCATCTTTTAATTTCAATATGAAGAAAATGGATTGTTGCCATCATAGCACTGTCAGATTTCATTTAGAAAATGGAACATCTAAATCTACATTAATTTAGTAACTTGTAGAATATGCTAAAGTACCATCTATTTCTCAGACTCCCACAACTTCAACTTCAGTGGTGAAAGAAGAAGATGAGAAGATGCGCAGTATCTTCGCCAAGAAGGAACAGGAACTGCTGATGTTGCAGAAGAAGAAAGTAGAGATGGAGCTGGAGCAGATGAGGCGCCAGCTCGAACTGGAGAAAACTGCTAAAAAGGTGAGTAATCTGGATCTTTTTATTACTAAATTAGCGACCCCTAATCCTAATTCTAACTGGGGGTGATAAGACCTGCACTGATGCCGTGCTTGGGGTGTTTTGTGCATTTACCCCGCTGACAGCCTACCCAAACCAGCCGAAATAATGAAGCACGACCTTGGTCACTGGCATACCTGTTCCACTCCTGTTTCGTCACTTGTTGAGTTTCTTGAAGGAGTCCCGACCTTATTTGTATGCCTTCTATAGCTTTGCAGTGCCTCGTTTTTCTGCAGACACCCTCGGCACAGATGAAAAGAGGAAAAGTATCTAACTGGTGGTGATAATTTTATTTCAATTTATTTTATATTATGTAGAGAAGGCACTAGTTGTGCCCTGAGATCCTATACTTTTTTCAGAATAATTAGTAGTCTAGGTTTTTATCAAGGTTATAAGCTATATCCATACAAATTTAATGATATCAGCGTAGCCATTAGGGAGTTAATTGGAAACAAATACGCTAACACAAAATCTTTCCCTTTCTTGTAATATCATTAGTGTAACTATTCAGATACAGTGGTTGTTAATTGAACTAGACAGTTTTTTTAGTTCTAAATGGAGTCTTAATTCCCTACTTATTACTAGCTTGCCCTCAAGGCTTCGCTCCCCTAAAGTACAGGAAATTAAACACCCCATTTCACCTATTATATAGGGGTTTATTTTTCGAAAAATCCTGAGACTGGCCTTTCTTTATTTTTTATGATTTGTGCATACGGAGTTACATTAGCATATCATTAAAAAAAAAAAGACAAACTTTAGGGGTCCGTTTTACCCCTTTAGAGATGGAATTTCGCAAGTTCTTATTGTTCACCTAGGTCCAAGACCATTTAAGAAGTATTTCGTTCAAATTTCACGTCTCTATCATAAGCTATTTACACTGTGCGTTGTTCCTAGAAAAGGGGAAAAGGAAAATTCAGCCTGTATATAGATTGCAAAAATTGTGTTAGTTGGTTAATTGCATATAGATTCTGTACTCAGCATGTATTTGTCAAAATACACCTATGAAATTCAATCTCACTGGCTCCATGGTCCATATCCTAACTAATATTATAAATGCGAATGTAACTGGCTCTCTTTCTATCTGGGTGTTTGTCGCGGTATCACGGCTAAACGGCTGAACGGATCGAGCTGAATTTATGCATAGATATAGCTTAAGGGTCGGAGACGGCCGTAGACTACTTTTTATTTTTATTGGTCCACGCGAACGAAGTCGTGGGTAACAATTAGTGATTAAACTTTATTAAGGGCTGGACTGAAGTAAGCTTAAATCGCTCGAAGAACCGATAACCGATGGGGAAGAAAGGTTCATGAGTGAACGAACTTTCGGTTCTTGTACAAACTGGAAGACGTAGCGCAGGCAGGCAGGCCTCCCACAAGGTGCACCGACGACATCGTGTAAGTCGCAGGCAAACGGTGGATGCAAATTGCTAATTGTCGTTCAGGGACCCTATTCCTGTGCGCTCGAGATTATCTCGGTGACTGTCTCTCTAATTTAAAATTTAATGGGAGTGAGTGAGAGAGAGATATAAATGTCATTTCTCCGAATAGGGGCCCAGTGTGGCGGTCTAAGGGGAAACTTTTGTTCAGCAGTGGACGTCATCAGGCTGTTGATGATGATGAAAAGTTATCTTATTGTTGTTAGTTGTATGATTCTTCTTATTTTTACAACCATTTCATATAATACATACATCCTTATATCATTATAATTTCCATACATCATTATAATTTTCATAATAAAAGCAGAAAAAATATTTTCAATGTCAAAGTGATTTGAGATAAAAAATAATGCATTATGTTCAGTTCATGTATTTAATAATTTATCTGTAATGATGCCAAAACACGAGATGCAGGAGCCTGACCTTGGCTACTATATCAGTTAAATGTTAATTCTGGTTATCATAATACATAGCTAGTATTGTAATTTGGTAAAGGAGGATGCCATCTAAAAACTACGTAATCAGTACATAATATACTAATAAACCTGGTTTTAAACTTGGTCGTTAAATTAATGTAACTGTCAATAAATAAAAGCAATCAAAGAGTAGGTCGTCGAGCAGCGCTGCTTCGACGATTTTGTCAATATCGCGGGGTGAACCTGAAGCCTTATTGCGACGCTGATCGTGACCCCCCAGATGACCTTAGCCCCTATAGATTCCGCACTCAGGATCGGAAGCTCACCACGAGTCGGTCAAACACATACATATAACAAGTAGTATTCTTATAAAACAAACAAAAATCCGAATGAAAAATGTAGGCTAACACCCCGGACAGCGTAAGGGGAACAACAACGATGCCAAAATTCACCAAGCCAAAAAAAAAAGGTCGTGAAAGGACCAGCGGTGAGACTCCGGACATAAATAGGAATCCAACGATAAGTCACTCGTATAATCGGTCAAACCGTTTATGCTACAACAGGTTATACAAACATACATACTTACATACACCCCAAAAACATCACCTTCCTGAGCATTCCGATAAAAAAATCACTCATTAGTTCATAGGTAGCCTCAAATAGGCTTGACCTTGAGATAGCTAATGGGAATGTGGTCTCAGTCCTCACAACCCACTCTTTATTCTAATTTTGGTGGGTTTTTTTTGTCGTAACATCGTTCTGGTAATGCGTTATCGATAGGGGATAATCTGTAGCTGTCCCTCACACGCGCAAGTTGCGAGTATGTTGGTACGAACGGGATGGCACGCGATCACCATTACCACCAGACTAACGCTATAAGGACCTTAGTACAAGACCGAACCACATGCTGTTTTAGTGCTATGACAGGTTAGGTTTTCTTACAACAATGTACGTAGAATAGAATCAAAATTGACGGCGTTCAATGTTATTATTATCACCAAAGATTAAGAACCAGTAACAATATCCGATTTGTATTGCTAAGATAAAAGTCGTTATTTATTTATAATAGTTGTCATTATTTTTGTATGGACAAAGTACTTACCAACAAGAATGTATGTTGTTCGAAATAGCAAGGTTTTAACTCCAATTAACTTTGTCATGTGCCTTTATTATTACGATTATAACCTTACCAACTTATCCGAAAGTAAGCAGCTAGTCGCTAATAAATACGTACAATGAAGTTAAATTACCACTTGAACGAAATTATTTTAATAACTAGTAGGGCCTTGCGATTTCACCCGCTATACCTTTAGAATATTATATTTTTCCGAGATAAAAATAGCTTATTAGATGTGTTAATCCAGGGTATGACCTACCTCCATATCAAATTTCATACAAATCCGTTACGGAGTTGACTGGGAACAAACAGTGTCTAAGTATGTACGTGACATACTTACATACTCACAAACTTTATAACATTAGTGTGATGTCGTAATTAAGGTCAATTCATATTTATCACATCAATCTTAATGACTAGTCATTTTTCAATTAACGACCACTAAGAAATCAGTCGTACATTAGCTTTACCTGACAGACTCATGTCTCTAATGGGCATTGAGAAATTGTCTAAGGAAGATTGCCAATGCCCATAGAAAGATGCGTAATCTGATTGTATGTAGGAACTGATAAGGATGTAAGATGTCGTTACTTTTAAAGCACTAGCGACATCTTACATGATTGTTACAATTTCTGCTTGACATGAAATAGAAACCCAAGCTAACTCATTCGTAAATTCGTTATGGTATGGAGAAAAAACTAAACTTGTAATTAATATTGTTGCATTAGTAATATCAGTAATAGATAGATAACTCTTTATTCTTCACACTAGAAATTACTTATACGAAAATCTACTTAAAACTAGTGCAACAATTGGCGGCCTTATCGCTTAAAGCGATCTCTTCCAGGCAACCTTAGCATGGAGAGGATTTATTAGGAATAGGTAAGGTAGGTAGGGGTAGGGTAATTTTTATAGGATCGCCAGAGATGGCGTTGAAAACATTATTTTTGGAAACATATTTTTTTCGTCGCTAATTTGCAAACTAATTTGAACTGAACCTTAAATTGCGGACATATACCAATACTACGTTTCTATATTAACCATATTTTCATGGGCTTTTAAAGCGGTTTGAACATTAGCTGACTGAATACGTAAGCGCAATCTTGTTTTATGCTGTTTTTTCGGGGGTACCCTTTTTTATGGGATTGTCATTCTTCTCGTTTAACTTTTTTTGGTAATGGTATGATTACCGCCCGTGTAGGCACCGAATTTATCTTCGGTTTATATCGCGTCGGTGTTGTCTTTGTACTGGTCGATTAAAGCTAGGCTCGATCGATGTTGTTACTTGTACAGTTTTATCGTACAGTGCATTACGGTAAAATTATAAAAAATATTTTTAAAATGGGACTAAACTACCAAACGCTCTATCACATGATATGTATGGTAATCTCTTAACCTAGGCATACGTTAAGAAACCGTGGCTGGTCGAATACTTGTAATTACAACATCTCGTTGTTCCACAGTTAACAGCAGGTATCCCTGGCGGCGTGCCCTCGCCCAGCATGCCGATAGCGCTGGTGAACCCGGTCGTGGCGCCCGCGCTCGCACCGGTCCTCGCGCCCGCGCCCGCGCCCGCGCCCGCGCCCTCCGCGCCCGATCCCGCGCCCCTTCCCGTCAGGCAGAGACTTGGCCCGGTAAGTTACTAGCTTGCTGTGCGCCAAGGTTTACATGTTTCATTTTAGGTTTTAGGCCACTCTACTAGTAGACCACCGGCCTGAAGATCGATGACGTCAGATTCCTCGCGGGAATTGCGTAGGAATGATTGGCCCGACATAGAGATAAATATAAGACGGGAGAAGCCTGTACTTGGCAGACTTAGTGGCAGGCTGACGATGACGATGATGACTTTCTAGGTAGACGTTTTTCATCCTCCCACAGCACCGGCAATACCGTCGCTTGCTCGATCTTCATTGTGTTCAACTACTATAAATTAATATTGAGCTAGGACAGGTCGAGTGAACCTAGGCTAGCCCTATGGTTTTTCCTGAGCTATGTAGCCTCGCAGTAATTTCTGAAATGAATTTGAAAAATGTACGCGGTCCAGGATGTCTGGACCGCGCGGAGGTCGGTGTGGGCGCGTCGAATGCAATATTGCGTTTATTTCCAGCCCGTGAGAGCGGCCGGCGGCGCCGGACGCATCGCGCCCGTCTCCGCCGCGCTGGCCACCGCGCGCCGCGACCCGCGCCTCGCGCGCCGCGCGCCCGCGCCCGCGCCCGCGCCCGCACCCGCAGCGCCCGCACTGCCGCCCGCGCTCGCACCCGCGCTCATAGCGCCCAACGTGTTCGACATCAAACCTCTCGAGCGCTCCTCCGACCGAGTCACCAAGCGGAAAAACGTCATAACAATAGACGTGCGGCCCGAGGCGGCGCGCGAGGCGCGGCGCCGCGACCCGCGCCTCGACAAGCGGGACCGGCGCCGGGACGCGCGCCGCCCCGCCCCCGCCCCCGCCCCCGGCGCCGCCCTCGCCCCCGCCCCGCCCGCGCTCGACAGGGACGACAGGAGGAAAGAACACAAAGAGAAGAATGTAAACAAACTCGACGATAAATCCGACGAAAGACACGTGAACGTGTACATGGACAAGCTGCAGATCGCCGACCCGAAGCGGATCAACCGGCTGCCCCCGATACCCAAACTGAACCGCGAGGAGCAGCCGGACGCGCCCTCCGCGAAACGCAAGAAGGAGCCGGCGCGAGACAGGAAGAAGAAGAAGGACGAGACGAACGGGAAGGAGAAAGACAAGGACAGCTCGAGCGGCTCCTCGCCGGAGAAGAAAGTCCGATCTAGAGATATCAAAAAGAAAATAAAAGAGTCGGGTCCCCGGGCCGAGGCGGAGGCCGAGAAGCCGGACGGCGAAGTGGTCGCTTTCAAGGAGCTCAAAAACTACAACAAGGAGCGCTATATGAGAAGAAACAAGGAGAAATCCGAGAGCCCCGAGAGGATCCCCGAGCAGGGGGCGGAGGCCCCGCCCGCGGCAGATAATGAATCATCAAGTAAGAGACCTATCTATGTTAACAGAATGAGGGGTTAGGTTTAGAGTATAAATAAACGGACTAGTCGATGCCTGTGATACTAGAAGTAAGCCCGCAGCGACGCTGTTGTGTGGAAATAAAATATTTTATACCTGTTGGAGTATTCATGACGTGTTTTACGCCGGTCTTCGTACCCTTACACTTAAGTTACTGGATGGGATATCCGAGTGGCGATTTTTCTACAGTTTGAGCACTCTTCACGTTTGGTTTCCGCATCACATTGCACTTTCTGGTGTTCGATCGTCTCAATGTGGTGATCATCCAATTTTTGCTTGGTTCAATTCAAATTCACCATATTTATACAAAATATTTGTGAACATACATGCAGAGAGTATCTTAAGGAAGTCTGAAAACAGAAGCTATGTACAAACTTGGTTCACAAAATCTTAAAGCTTTTCAAATAATCGAAAATGTAGAAATACGAAACAGATTTGTTTGTCACGATGCTGTATCTGCAACCAAATAGGACATTACATCACTCGAAAATGATCTGAATAGGTTTTTCCAAAAGTGTACTATACTTCAATCTATTGTATCTTTAGGAGTAATCAAGTCAAGCGCAGTGAACTTTATTAAGAAAAAACATAATTGTGAAACCGTCAAACTTTTTCAATTTAATTTGAGTTTCAAGGGATTGACAACCAACGATAACTCCTAATTAATCGGCTACTATTGGTTGCTATTTAGCCGTGTATATTTTCTGTTCTGGACAAGTGAGAAAACAGTTGATTCCTTTGTAATATCTTCACGAAGTGAAATATAGGTAAGTATTCGTTTTCTAGCTTCATTGTGTTTGCTTGCGTTCAATTAAATATTTTACTCATTGATAGACACTCCACTGGTTACTTGTAGCTTTTTGTTCCAGATCTTTTACAATGTGCCTGAAGCCTTCAACTGTGGTATTGGTGGGAGACAGGTATGATAAACTGAAGCAATGTTTTAAACTCCTAGGTTAGGTACTTGAAAGTATTCAAGAATATTGAAATATATTGAAGAAAAGTAAAAATAACTAGCCTAGGTCTGCAAAGCGATTCGAATCCATTTAAATAGAATCCGCAAGCTAGTAGACTTGACGATAATAGTATAAAGCTGCATTTACGATGTCAGCGGGCAGCAGCGGTGGTTAGAGCGAAGCGGTGATCTATGCGCGTTTATTTATATGGGATTTCGGAACGATTACGGTTTACGTCACAATTCAATAGCTGTGCGATTGATTGAAAAGCGCTCCATTCGAATATTTGCCAGGTAATTAGGGCTAGCGGGCATGACCGCGCTATTCCGCTCGCGTGTAGTGTGAATATCAATTGTCTAACTACAATAATATTAAATGCGAAAGTTTGTGTTGTTCCCATTCAACTCTGTAACGCCTGAACGGATTTGGATGAAATGTTGTATGGAGCTTTTGTATACCCTGGATTAAACATACGCTACTTTTGATCCCGGAAGTATATACAATTCTCATAGGATAGCGGGTGAAACCGCGGGGCGCTGCTAGTATGTTTTAATTTAGATGTTCTAGTGGATCGGGTTTCAATCAATCGCATTGCGGTTGAACTTTGACGTAATGAGTAATCGTTTGCTGTTTTGCCGCTTTATTGCCCGCGGAGGTGGAAAATGCGACCTTAGTGAAAGACGCGTGACATGAAGTACACGGTTTTCTCATTAGGTACTTCAATTTAAAAATGTTTATCTAATTAAAACATTTTTTATGCTTGCTATTCATTCCTTCCGTAGGACCCATCTGGTGGAAGTGCCAAGAGCAATGAGTAACTGATACCACAGTTGGGAGCGACAGTGCAGGCGTAGTATCTGTTCTTGACCACAAAATATTTGATTTAGTCGTTAATTATAAAAAAAACATTTTTTTCTGGTACATGAGTCGTCGTACCGTAGTAGTCGTATAAATTTGATGGCTTAATCATTGGGTGATTATACTTTGTCCTTTCAGTTACCGTTAGGGTCGGTTCTCACTGCTGCAGAGCCGTTGCGAATCTAAGCGTAAAATTTTTCACTTGTCGCCACGAATGCGCGCGAAGTCACTCGCATTCGCGCGTGATTGTCGAGGCTGAGATACGCTAGTCCTGTGACTTTCTGTTGACGCTCAGGGGTCGCCTGTCTGAACTCGTAGGTGCGTTTGAGCTCGCAAGCAAGATTTCGCTCAACTGTGTGCGCACCAATTGGCACAGGCAGCGCGCAGTCGCGAGAATGCGCGCGTCAACTTATTCATCTCGGTAGAAATTTGTGTATTATGTTGTGGATACAGGTAGAGGTCAATATGACGTACAACATTTTGAATTGTCGAAGCGCTTCGCTTCGCCTCTACGTCAGTGGGAACCGACCCTTAGTCTTCGATCGTAAACAATTATGATAACACAGTATGATAAACATTTGTTATCTATAAAGTTTATATTTGTCCATTTTCCTTATCATGGACCAACAGTTTTATTGAACTAGTGGAAGTTAATCAGGTATTATTAGTTATATAGAACAAATGGGCAAGTTTTCGTTATAATATTTCTACCACTGAACTACTGGGATAAAACAGTTTTATCAGTTCTATGACGTCACAGTCCCATAGAACAAATGGGAGTTACCGGCAGCAGTTTGCATTCAGTTACGAGCTGTCAATAATACCGAGGTTCGACCTTTGACGAACACTCGCATTTATGCATTTGCATTTTTAGCCTTGACCTCATATTATAGAGTTGCTATTCGTTTAAATAGTAATAAACGAATGCATAGCAAGTATTTATAGATAAAATGTGCCACAATTTTCGCGGTGCATGTACGGCGAATATCCAGATTTTTAAAAATATTGTATGCTAAATCTGCCGTCTTATTCTCACGCGTGATCCTTTTCGTCAGCGAGAACATGACAAAAAAAAATCGGCTTGAATGCTTTTATCGGATGTTTGTGAATAAGGGGGTTCGACTCTTATTATTTTTAAATGTTTTTTATAATAATTTGTTAGACTTCAGAACTGAACGGACACTAATAACATTATTATTAACTATTTTTAAATTAACTTTAGAGCACATCAATACTTCTAGACGTAGCCCTAACATTCTCCGCAAGAATAAATTAGTTTCAGTCAAGTTAAATCTCAAACTGATTTACTCACAATATTAGATTAAACAGTTTTACTGTTTCCAATCTAGACTCTACAATGGATATATTATTACATATTATTATGTAGAATCATGTTACCCTAAAGATACAATGGATAAAAACACTTAATTTAACGGAGATAAGAATCGCCTAAGTATTTTATATTGGCCGACTACAGCTCAATTTCAACAAGCGAATGTAGAATGACGTCAATTCTATTGTAACACTTGCTAACCTAATCTGATAGGACTAAACTTTTCTGTATTTCATCCATTCAGTATGAGAAAAGGATCAGTTCTAGAGCTATCAAATTTAGCTACGAAATATAATACAACAGAATAGACACCATTATTAGTTTTATCAAATTAAACGCTACTCTTGGGGTATTTATAAGGCATAAATGTACTTTTAAAGTTATTCCTGTAGAACCCGGGAATAATCCCGGATATCTCTTTACAAATAATTTTATCTATAAGTATTTTCCTAACTAATTCTCTGGACTATACGCAGCTCTTTAATCTTCTCTCTACGATTTTAAAGTGAGCTAAAAGATGCTATGAGGTTCGCAAACATGATATAGTAATGCTGCACAGAAAGTGAGAAAATATGATGAAAGAAGCAAATAACAATTCCGCATGGAACTTTTTCAAGAGGTTACTGAAGGTTCGCTCACCTACCATGAAAATCGTCTAAATAACGTTTGGCGAAAGAGACCTATTATGTAAAACAGTTGAACCCTTGGAGGAAAAAACTAGTGTTATCTATGTATGCATATGGGAAAGAGGCCTTTGTTCTGCAGTGGGATGATTATTATAAAAATATATTGCATATGTCTCTGTGTATGAAAATAAATTGAGTTTTTTATATTGTTAGAGCTTCATCGGGACACGAAATTATCATCATTAGTTACAAAAAAGGCATAAGATAGTCTTGAAAGGGTTGGTAGTGAGAATGAATCATAGTGGTATTAGCTAGCGACTAGCCTTGTGGCTCAGTGGGTGGATTTCCGCCTTCTGAGCTGTAGGTTGTGGGTTCGATTCCCACCCAGCACAACCTATTGTGTGATGAACATGGATGTTTGTTCTTTGTCTGGGTGTTTCTATGTATTATATGTATGTAATTTAAAAAAAAAAGAAGTATTTATGTATTATATCAGTTATCTGATTCCCATAGTACAAGCTTGCTTAGTTTGGCTAGATGGCGCTGTGTGTGAAAAACGTCCACCAATATTAGCTTGCCTGGTTTGCATGATAGAGAATAATCTGCATATTTAAATTCTGTTCTGCAACCTTCTACTTCGAGGACTTCCACAAATATAGGTGGAATCTCATTTTAAATTCTGGAAGAATGTGAGCGACAACTTCGTAAAGATCATCATAATTCTCTGATATAATCGTAAAGTAAGTCAGGCACTTTCAATATCCTCAATAAGTAAACCAAAGTTTTAAAATGTCGAAACCTTCGAGTTGCGAAGACCGTCGTGAGATGAGCATCGGAAGACGACAGATAACCATCTTGCTAACAATCACTGAGGAAAGTGGAGGAACACGTTCCCAAGTCGAAACATCGATGTCTGCGCGGTGAAGGTAACAAGGAAGGAACCGACGTCAAGCAAAACTAGACCGTAAGATTACATAATTAAGCCGTGTTTTCAGATATCCCTGAAGTGGTAACGGAGAGTAAGGACGTAGACCTGAGGGTGCTGCCGGCTGTCGAGCCCAAACCAGCCGTGGTCGCGCAGAAACGGTCTTCCACAGAGGCTCTTGAAGGAAAACCCAAGAAAAATAAAGTCGACAAGTTTGATATGTAAGTATTATTGTAAGGGCTCGCGCCTTTTTGAATTGATACAAAGTTTGCAGGCCTAGCACACGTGCTTAGTTACTCTTTTTATCGTGCGAAAAAGTGACAAAGCTACGTATCGTATACGTCGGTCTCGTTTAAGACGCGGTCTGGCCACGATTCGAAATGAGCTTTACACCCACTTAAAGCTCTTGGTTCATTGATAAGGCATATCAGTAGGCCTGGCATGCGCGCCGCGGCAAAGTCTTCTCTACTCTTTAATATGCGAAAATAAGACAAACGTACGCACTATCGTAGCCTTGTCCTGTTTTTGCACTAAAAAAAAGGAATTTGTTGCGGCCTGCTGATCATCAAATGCATTGAAGTAATTCTTAGTCGAAATTTATCACGGAGATACTTCTACGTAATACCGATTTTTAAATTACACCACACTTCTTCCAGTCTATTCGGCAACGAAGACGTTGACCTTCGCCAATTGCCGCAGGTGGACGAAGTGTCCGCCCCGCCGCCACCCTCCATCACAGACTCGCCAAAATCGCCGAACCTTCAAAAGAAATCCACCAAAAAAGAACCCAAACCTACTCCAATGGAAGAGGAAGAAGAGGACGAGAAACCTCTCTCTGTGTCCCCAATAAGGTCTCCGAAGAAGGACTGGAATGAAGTCAAAGAAAAGAAAGAGAAAGATGAAGTTAAAAAGACCCCGTCGAAGTTGGATCTCGTTCGGGCAAAACTGGCGGAGGCTACAAAGGGAAAGGACAGGCTGGGTCGACCGCTACTTTTTAGTAAATCTCCTAGTAAGTAGCTTTTATCGTTTACTTTTCACTGCATTGCGCATTAAGTAAGTATTATTTAAAACTATCTGTGGATTTAAAGAGTATAAATAATTACGTGCTACAAAGTTTCTATTGAATTTTCTAGGTGTAGAAAAAGAAAGGCGCCGCACGTTGAGCTCGGAAGACACGGACATGCGCGCCGATAATGTCGAAGAATTCGACGCGGAAGATCATAAAAAAACCATCTCCATCATCATGTCCCAAGCCAAAGAGCAATTCAGCGACGGACAACTGGACAAGAACCAGTACAACGCTCTAATGTACCAAGTCTTACAGCTCAACGAAAAGCTCAAGCTTAAAGAGGCCAAGCAGAGGGAGTCGCTGGAAATCTCGAAGAGGAAGCTCAAAGCGCACACGCGGGAGAATAAAATCGTCAGTCCGAAGTCATCGCCGAGCGAGAGGAACCGGTTCGGCGATATCGATGAAAGAATGCTGCCCAGCGTGTTCGTCGACACCCCGCCCGATAGCCAGGGCTTCATGCAGGACTCCGATATGAGGAATATGGATGGAATGGAAGCCCCGGGTGTCGGAATGCTGCCGCTGCCGCCCGCGATGCCCGCGATGTTCGGCCCGAACATGCCGTTCGCACCCATGTGGCGCGGCCAGCCCCGGCTCAGGACGGGGCAGGAAGAGTTCCCCAGACGGTTCCGAGGACAGAACCCGCCTTTCTTCAGGGCTAAGTTTGAAAAGCGACCTCGAGTTCCGTTCGAGGTTCCGCGAATGCCGTTACCCTTACCGACGCCTAAGATCGGCATCCGTCAAGGTGACAACCCGCTGCGCCCCTACGAGAGAGCGGAGTCTCCGCCGCCGCTGGGCGCTCCGGGCTTCGCCATCCCGCCGACGGACTTCAAAGTCGTCGAATACATCGACCAGGACCCGGTCAAGACTATACAAATCGACGGCGTACCGAGAGAGATTCGATTTTACGGTGACATCGCCGTCATCATGTTGGACTGGGACGATCCTAGGGAAATCAAATTCCTCCCCGGGTGCAGGCGGGTCACCTTCGACAACAAGGACTCGGTGGTGATCTCCTTCAACGAAGGCTACAAACAGGTCGAGATAGAAGATCAAGTATTCGATATCAAATTCGGCGCGCCGACTAGGGAACTGTACATTAACGGTAGATGGCACGAGTGCTGCTTCGGCGGTAGTCCTCTGGGCGTCATCATCGACGGGAAGCCGAGGCTGGTGCATTTGGAAGGTCCCTTACCTCAAGTAGATATCGGTAAAGAGAAGCGGACGGATTTAGTTGCCGGGAAAATCAACCTTATCGTAGATGCGACACAGATGTGTCCCGTCTACTTAGACGCTAAGGTTCAGAAATTCGTCGTGGATAATCAAGTTTTCACCATCCGATTCGTTGACGCGTTAAGGACCGTGTTGATAAACGAGCAACCTTTCAAGGTGGAATACGGAGACTTGCCTAAACCGATTTTCATCGGCAACGAGAAGCATTTCATCAGATTCTCGGCTTTGCCTCGACACATAAAGCCTGGGTTCGCGCAAATAGCGCATATGGAAGGTTCCGGAGTCCCGACAGTGCCAGTTTTGCCGGTCTCTAAGATGGAAATCGTGAAGGATGATATGGAGACGGATGAACCGACTGATGTTGTAATTCCGCTGAGACCTGTAAAAACGCCTAGCCCCGAAGTCATCCCGGAAAACCAAGGTAAGCTGAGCTTCTACATACACTAAACGCGATATCGCTTCGGATATATTGCTTATCCGCAACTATGTTACATTAAACATTTAATAACAATAAATAATAACATACTTTAAATTAGTTCTCTGCATGTTTTCTCTTGCTCTATACTCTAAATTATTTCAGGAAAATTAAATTTTTTAGCAAATCTTACAGTAAAAAGGTAATTTTGTCAATTCGTATTTTTCTGGGAGAAAAAGGTCCTCGATGTCACCGATGTCACAGTGTCCAACCTTCATAGTATACAAAAACGTCGATTTATTATTCTGAGTCGACCTGAAAAGAACTTTGGACCATTGTATTCAGGCATTGACATCGGTTGTCGATGTCTCGATTTTCGACACTTTCGTTCCATTGGATGCGAGATGGTCATGGTGTAATTACGGACGAGTAAAATTTTCCAGCGAAATTACTGGGCACAAAGAGATGTAATTTCTCAGATTAACGAATAACGAGAGCAGTGTATTGCCGCGCGTGGCAACTTGTTGGGTGGCACTGAACTGTAATGGGCAAGCGTTATGCTTAACATCAGTTGAGCGCCTCGCTCGCCTCGTCATTAAGTATATAAATAAGTAAGATTGTGGTGGCAACCCCAGGTCTGGACATGCTGGCGAGCGTGATGCCGACGGGCATGGAGTTCGCGCCGGGCTCCGACTACCGGCTGGCGGAGCCCCTGTACTCGGGCAAGCCCGACAAGATCCCCGGCCTGGAGACGCCGATGGACGAGAAGCCGCCCGTCACGTTGCCCGTCCTGGGCAGTATTAACGTTACGGATCTCTTCGCGAAACTCGTCGCTACTGGGATTGTACAGAATATTCAGGTAACTCATAAAAGATACTGAAGCATGTATTTTTTTTTTTTCAAATATTTCTGGATATCAGACGCACCGTTTTTTTTTCTGTAAACTTGCATTTAATGTTTGAAAGAAAACTACAGTATGATAATTGTAATAATTACATTCGGTTAGTACGACGTAAAGTGGACGATTCCTGGCTCCTGCCATATACTGTATGCTGTGTATAGCTAAAAGTCAGAATATGTTGGCGAAATAGATTATAATTTTTTTTTTTTAAACACCGACTTCATCAGAACCTTTTATTTAAATTTGCTTCGCTTAAATTTTATAATCGAGATTATCTTGACGCCACCCATGAAATACTTATCATTGAGGAGGACCGGTAGCCATCTGTGGTCTTCTTCATTAGTTTCACATCACCGAATTATACTTTCTGAATGCAAATGATAGACTTGTTGATGAAAATACCAAAATTGCTATATGTATGCCTATATTATAATATTCGAGGAGTGCCCTTAATTCCTCTCGGATCCTATTATCAGAACTGGATTTTTATAAAATGGAACCAATCTGGAATAATATTATTTTTCATTTTTTTGGAAGTCAGCTAAAAATGGCGTAGTATAAAGTCAAGAACACGTGTACTTTTTTTCAGGTGCCTGTTCAAAATCAAAATGATATCAAATTCAATAAAGCCGAGGAAGCCAAGAATAAGCAGAGAGAAGACAAATCGATTATACACAGAGTTGATTTGCTGCGACCGGAGACTCTGAGACGGTCAGTATGCAAATTCATAGGATAATGTTCTTACTCGCCAATGTTATTTAGTTAACTAAATCATCATTATTTTTATTAACCATGATTAACTATATGTATCAGCTGTAAAATAATTTAGCGAATGCTATAACCGAATGGGCACTGTTGTGTTATAAAAGGAAAAATAAAGGAATAGCCGACTTCCTTCAAAGCATTCTCCAAAATAAAAGGGGGGAGCTTCGTTCAGCAGTGTATAGACGTCTAAAAGCTGATAATATAAGTATCATTTTTATGAATCAAAAACATTAACAAAAAATTATGTAAAATATGTATTCAAAACATATAGACGGGTGTATCGTTATTGACATAAGTATTTGATAGAGATAGTTATTTCTTTGTTCCTTATGCAGCATACTGCATACATGCAGTATTGTAGTAGTGGTAGGGCTCTCTTGCAGAGTCCGCCTGGGAAGTACCACATCTTTGCCAGTTATTCAACCGCCAAGCAGTAGTGTGCAAGCATTACTGTGTTCCGGATTGAAGGGCAATGTTTCCAGCGTAATTACTACAGTACAAGTAGGGCATACAGAGATTTAACATCTAACATCTCAGGGTGACGAGCGCAGTGCATTGCCGCGCATAGTTTTGAACTGTTGAAGTAAAAAAATCTGGATGGCACAGAATTGTTATGGGCAAGCCTGACGCTTAACATCAGGTGAGCGACTTGCTCGTCTCGTCATCGAGTAACAAAAAAAAATGTGTAATCAAGTTATGTATGTATGTATGTACACGCACAGCAAGCAGGCGGGGCTAGTGGCGAAGCTGTACGGCGGCATGCAGTGCTCGGGCTGCGGCGCGCGCTTCCCGCCCGAGCAGACCGTGCGCTACTCGCAGCATCTCGACTGGCACTTCCGCCAGAACAGGAGGGAGCGGGACGGAGCGAGGCGCGCGCACAACCGCCACTGGCACTACGACCTCGCCGACTGGCTGCAGTACGAGGAGATCGACGAGCTGGACGAACGAGGTCTGTTCGAATAACTAGAATTAATAGTAGTTCGCGGCGAACTGAGACCTCGCGACCCCTATATCTTCACAACCCCTGGACCGATTCAGCTCATATTCGAACTTAAAAATTATATTGAAATGAACTACTTGCCTACAAAATTTCATGAAGATCGGATCAACGGTTCGCAAGTTATCATCGGACAAATATACACGCAAACATACATACAAATGCCTATTTGTCCCAGTAAACTCTGAGACCTTCACTTCCCTCGGTCAATAAGATGTAGAGGCTGAACAGATATCCGAACCTCGGTAGAAATAAAAATATCCCTTGTGAAGACACTCACGTCATGTGTCCGACAGAATATCGTAAATTGCCGGACTTCGTGACTGCAGCTCCTAGTCTGAACAGTTTTAAGTCCCGCCTTCACCGCTGGCTTATTGGGCACTCCTTCTATGACGTGGACGATTTTTTACGGTTAAATCTGTAATTGCATTTTTATTTAATTTATTGTTCAGTTTTATTTTATTTAATATTTATGAAAAAATATTTTTTTACTTGTAAATCGGCTTTACCAAAT
Source organism: Apocheima hispidaria (assembly GCA_947579745.1). Classification (NCBI taxonomy): domain Eukaryota; kingdom Metazoa; phylum Arthropoda; class Insecta; order Lepidoptera; family Geometridae; genus Apocheima; species Apocheima hispidaria. The sequence continues at coordinate 17,675,564 of OX388144.1, forward strand.
AAATGAATGTAAAGCTAAATTTCGGCAGAGGCAAGGTAGACTTCCTGAAAGATTAGGCGTGAATATGACCAAAGTGAGATAAGACATGTGAGACTAAAACATGACAGAAGTGAGACTAAGACTTGGCAGAAGTGAGACTAAAACATGACAGAAGTGAGACTAAGACTTGGCAGAAGTGAGACTAAAACATGACAAGTGAGACTAAGACTTGGCAGAAGTGAGACTAAAACATGACAGAACTGAAACTATAACATGACAGATCTGAGACTATAATGGACAGTGAACATATTATATTATGGCTGATGATGATGTTGAGACCAAAATGTGACAGCAGTAAGATTAAAATATGACAGTGAGGCTTTTAGGTAGGCTAGAATATATTTAAAAAAATAATAATTAAGAAATGGATGCATTTTTTTAGTTTCTTGTATGATGCACAAAAATAAATATAAAATTTGATTCCAACAGAAAAGAACTGGTTCGAGACGGGCGGCGCGGAAGAGGGCGAAGCGCCCTTGGAGCCCCCGGTGGAGGCCCCGAGCGTGGCGGCCGGAGCGCCCGCCGACTGCCACTGCGCCATGTGCGGGGACAAGTTCGACCAGTTCTACAACGAGGACAAGGAGGAGTGGCATCTCAGGAACTCGGTGCGCCACGAGGACCAGAACTACCATCCCATGTGCTTCGAGGATTATAAGGTTAGATATAAATGTTCTGGGACTCGATCAAATCAATCACACTAATGTTACAAACAGGAAAGTTTGTGCGTAAGTGTGTTTGTTCCCAGTCAACTCCGTAATGGCTGAACGGCTAATAACGGTAATGGCTGATTGGTATTTGGTATGATTTGGATTTGGCCTTCATTTTTATATATTATTATTATACTAGCTGCGCCCCGCGCTTTTACCCGCTATCCTACAGAAACATTAGTTTTTCGGGATAAAAAGTAGCCTATGTGTTAATCCAGTGTACAATCTACCTCTATACCAAATTTCATCCAAATCCGTTCAGCCATTACAGAGTTGAACAGGAACAAACACACTGAATACTTGTTACATACTTACACAATATATTATTAGTGTGATACTTTTATTAGCTTATACCCTGGATTAACACATAGGCTTTTTATCCCACATAAAATATACTATTCCTATGGTATACCGTGTGAAACCGCAGGCTTGTTCTTTTGTCCTAACTAATATTATAAAATCGAATGTAACGCTGTCTATCTGTCTGGGTGTTTATCGCGTTATCACGGCTAAACGGCTGAACGGATCAAGCTGAATTTTTACATAGATATAGCTCAAGGTTCGGAGACAGACATAGGTCAATTTTTTTTTTGTAGGGCCACTCGAACGAAGTCGCGTATAACAGCTAGTATTATATAGATTGTTTGTGTACAGGCGTCTCTAGCCAAAGAAGAGCCGTCTCAAGACTCGCAAGACGACGTGGTGGCGGTGGACAAGACTGAAGAGGCGATAGAGATCAAGGACGTCGAGGATGACAGCACGCTCGACGACGATGATAACGAATCTGTCGTCGAGGTTGTTGACGAAGCTGAGAAACCGGCCGAGCCTGAACCACTCGAGGTAAGGAATCTTATACTAGTTGAATACCAAGACGACATGCTCGCCGTGGATAAGGCTGAATAGGCGATAGTAGTACACTGTATTGGCATAGAAAAATTATACGACAAGAATGACAATCTCATATAAAAAAATGTACTCCAGAAAAAACTGGATAAAACTAGATGGCCTTTACGTATAAAGTCAGCTCATGTTAACACCGCTATAAAAGCCGATGGAAATGTGGTTAATATAGTGTTATATAATATTAATTCACTAACTGTAATAATTTACAGTAATTTTGTACGACATTATATTATTGTGATTTTAGTGTATGGTTGACTAATGTAATTGGCGTATTGTGCCGTTTTAGTTAATAAATAAATAAATAATAAACAAAAACAATAATGTCCGCAAATTAAGGTTTAGTTCATTTTAGATTGCAATATACAACGGAAAAATATGTTTCCAAAAATAATGCTTTCAACGTCATATTTTGGGAACCTAGCGTGTTTTGCAAATAATATTAATAATTTTACTGATACTACTAATCCAAAAATCTTCATAACAAGTAGTGTTTTTTCTTCGTGTCATTGTGAATGAGTTACCTTGGGCTTCTATTTCAAGTCGAGTAGATATTGTGACGATCATGTCTCAGTATAAATCACTAGCGACACCTAACGTCCTTATCAGTACAACAATCAGGTTACACAACTTTCTATGGACATTGGCACTCTTCTTTGTATAATTTCTCTATGGTATTGGTGAGGTATTCCCGAGAGTCGGTGTTGACTTTCAACAATGACCGGCATTCATTTGGCACGCGCTTGGAACACGAGCAGATCTCTCTTTGCTCATCAAATAATCTTTTTTTTTTGTTACTTTCGATGCATTCGTTTCAGCGATGACCAGTGCTCTGGGGCTCCATTTTGAAATCGCTCGTATGATATTTCGAAAACATCTATTGATAGAAGCAAATTTTGAATTCGCTAATGTAATGAATGGTTATCGTTGCGTTAGTGAGTCATATGATTATTTTAAAAATGTGACTTTTGTTTGGAATTTCTTTCGAAAGTCACATTATTTCACATAATATTTTCGTGCGAAATATCATACGAGCGATTCCAAAATGGAGCCCCTGTCGTGTCAGTACGGAAACACACCTTCATGACCTTTCTTACTACTGTAATCCTTGTAAAGGTATCGAACGTGGAGTGGGACTATCGACTTCGACTTTCTAAACAGGAAATAATCAAACAATTTTTTTTTATGTTACTGAATAACGAGATGAGCAAGTAGCTCTCCTGATGTTAAGTTAACTGATCCACGCTTGTCCATAATAGTTCAGGGCCTCATAAAATGTTGAACTTCAACAACTATAAAACCTGCGCGGCAATGCACTGCGCTCGTCACCCTATTAACGTTAAATCTCTGTGCCCAGTAATTTCGCTGGAAATATTGCCGTTCAATCAGGAACAGTAATGCTTGCACACTATTGCTTGGCGGTTCAATAACGGGCAAAATTGTGGTATTTCCTAAGTCCCAGGCGTTACGAGTAAACTGTTGTATGAGTTTGAGTAGATTGTAGTAAATTGTCTTTCCTTCCACAGATCGACGAAGGTGAAGAAGACGATGTGATCTACAAGGCGGAGCCGGTGGAACAAGTAGTAGTGGAGGATGAGGTGGAGACTGATGACGAGACGACGGAGATGAGAGCTGAGAGGGACCGGCAGGCCAAGATAGACTACTCCAAGATCAAGGTCAAACAGGAGCCTGTCGACCCAGGTCAGTGTTATTTAACCACGCAAGGTCAAACTCAAATAGGAGGCTTTTGACGCAGTTCAGATTTCTTTAACTGGATTAAGATCAATCTGTCGACTCAGGAGGTTGTCAGCCTGTCGACAGGACCTTGTTGCCGCCGAGCCGTGACCTTGACAGCAAGTTCAAGGTCAAACATGAGCCTTTCGACGTAGGGTTGTTCTCTAACAACTCTATATTATTATCATTGGCAAAACTAAATCACTGAAACTAGCATCCCAAAATTTGATTAGTTATAAAGTTTAGCATTCAGTATCATGCAAACCCGATTGAATACTTTTCCAAATATTTTTTCTCGAAGTTCATGAACAAATTGTCATTGTTTTGTCAGACGACGAGCCGGTAATAACGGCGGAGGAGGACAGCGTCCCGGCGGAGTCGAGCCACGTGACCGTGGCCGTGCTCTCCTCCATCGACGGGAACGTGCAGCTGGACGCGGCGCCCGCCATCCCTCTCGGCGGCATCAGGATCAACATATCCAAGTCCACCATACCCACCTTCATCTCCACGCCGCTACAAGTAAGAACCTACTTCGATGTCCATGTCGATTATATTTGTCATTTGTATCCAGCGTTGTGACGAGGAGGGTTTAAGGCGCGGTCTGATCGCAAAATCAACAAAAAGTATTATTTTGAGCGCCAAGTTCGATATTTAGATGCAAACAATAATTTGCTGAAATCGGAGAGCGTAGCTACATTCATTCAAGGAAAATTGTTTACCTTTTTGATAAATAAGAGCTATTATAAAATTAATAAATTCCTTGAGGACAAATTGTATAATATCTAATTTTAAAATCGACATTGTAATTTGACGTAATTATTTTACATTTTTAATAATATATTTCTACGTGAGTACATGAAACTGATAAAATTAAGGAATGAAATATTGATATGATTTAATATTGTATTTCCATTATGGGTGAAGCTGTTGTGACCTAACCTATTTTTTAAGATCTGATAATTACTAACACAGTTTGCACAATAACTGATTCTGAACAATACTGCAGGAAGAAAAAAAAAACCGAAAATTCTCCTCTATTACAAAATTAAAAATCGCAAAATTGCTCCCTGACAAAACCTTCTGAAATTAAATATAGTGCTAGTTCTTTACACGGCGAACCAGATAGATTTTTTTAAATTTAATTTGTATATTTCGAATAATCGAAAAAAATAAGAAAGCAAAGAAAAAAATACAATATCCTGTTTGCTCACCTATGAAATGCGATTTTCAACCTTAAACTAGGTGGTTTGTGCGAGGGCAAAACTATTGTGATCAGACAGCGTCTTAATAAGATCTTGTTATTAAACTCAAGTGGCGCCGTAAAGGACATTTGACCTGATGTGTGGATCTCTGTTGGAAAGGTGACCATGTGAAGATAAATAGATAGATAAACTCTTTATTGTACATAGCTAGGGCAGAAACGAACTTAAAACTAGTGTAACAACTGGCGGCCTTAAAGATAAAGGAAAAGGTTATACTGGAAGATAAAGGCAACACTGGAAAACAGCAAGATGTTCTTAAATTTTGTGGAAGCCCAAACAGGAATGATTGTCCAATGAGGATGATGTATATTTTGCATTAGGTGGGTGAAGCTGCCAATATATTATTTTTTGAACACCTAGGTACCATATATTGGTCGCATAGTGGACCCAGATAATAGTCGATTCGGAAATATTATATAGATTGTTGAGGCTTTGATCTAATTGTATCCTGTGATTGTTCCAGGATCAGAGTCTTGAAGATATCAGCGCAGATGACGAGCCACTTCCGCCTGGGGAGGAGCCCGAGCTGGAGTACAAACTGAAGCCGGGGCTGGAGGACGTGCAGTTCAGTAGACAACCACCCTTACATAAGGGCAGTGAGCTCTCGGGCTTATGTTCTATTATGTGAACACGTCATTTTAGTACGGAACACTAGTATTTATGGTGATCGCTGTGATCTGCGGATGTGTCGTTAGTACTGAAGACTGTGTGATGCTGTATGCAGCAATCGCAGCGAACTGCAATTCGCGGGTCTCACTTGCTTTGATGCATTCTGTGATGTTGTGTCCTTGTCGATTGTCAAGCTAAAGACAGCTCTTTCAGAGCTGTCTTTATGGCTTGAGCTTATTGGCTTGAGTATTGAATCTTGTTGTTTATAAAGTGAATAACTGCATTTTCTTAGTTTTCTAAACATTGCAGAATACAGCATTGACTTTATTATAACGGTTGGAAGTTGATCGTTTTTATTTTTAATAGTAATGTGAATTGTAATATTATTACAAGTAAATTAATTAATTATGGCCTTTGGTAAATACTACCTCACGAGTACTGCTGCCATGGTAGTGTAGAAATGTAAAGAATCTAATATCTTCTCAAAAACTGAATTCTTGGTCATCTTCAGTAAAATAAATTAAGGTATACATTTGATTTCTTCAATACTAAATTGATTTTCTCTGAACATTATCGTGAGTATTAATTTCACTTGAAATTTAATTGTGTTTTGTAGTTCTAGTATTACACACTTTAGACTTTGAAAAAATTACTTAAATGTAGTAAATTTTTTCTACTTACAATTTGTAAACAAAATGTGATATTAACATTAAGTTCCGCTCATTTAACAGCGAATATCATTTTGTTATATTTGATCTAACAGTTTGTATAGACAGGGTTCTTGTAAATAATTTTGTATAGCAATATTTTTTTTAGTTTGTAAATTTGAAGTTATTGTATAAATAAGTGGGATTTGTATGATAGTACAAAACGTAATTTAACTATAGGTTTCTTTTAGTTTTTATAATTATTAGTTTTATGTTCGTTATTAAATGGGTTAATTGACTTTGACGGTTTCGGCCACTGACGTAATTGACTCTAAATTTTAGACTAGTGTCAACTCGGTTCTGTTCTACCATTCTTAACTAAATGTATCAGCTGTAAAAGAATTAAGAGAATGCTATAACCGAATGTGCACTGTTGCGTTAATAAAGGAATCTCCCTTTCCTTCAAAGCATGCTTCAATAATGTTAACAAAAAATAATGTAAAAAAAAAAGTATACAAAACCTAACGTAAATTAAAAAAATATTATAATTTTATTGGCTCAAGACATACAGGTTAATGACTTGCTTTGATTTTAGTAATTTAAAATCATCTTTCATTTATTATTCTCTCGCCTTTTATTCTTTTATCACATGTTTATTTTATATCGCTATCACAATGTTTTGTTGGTTAAATTTTCTGTAAATAAATGCGTATTTACATTGAATAAACTTTTGTGTTTAAATTTACATCCTATTTACCAAAATCTAGGTAGGAAGGAAATCCTGAAATATGATCTACATAATTTTATTAATAATCTATGCTCCTACGGAATGTATCCTAAGCTTAGACTAAACTGGAGTAGGTTATACAGGGGCGTATGGCGTAACGAGTTTGAAGGCTCTGACGGCATGGAAGAAAAATCTAGGCGATGGTGTATCCAAGAAAAACCACCTCAGTCCATGTACAAATAGTAATCTTTGCCTCAGTCAACAATGTTTCGTTCGCGCGTTTCCATGGCATTGAAAGCTTAGGAATAGAAACTGGAGAAAACAACATTGATTATTTTTTTGCTATATTGTTATTTTCTTTTAATTTATGCAATAAATTTAAATAATTATTTTTATTTCATAAACTACTAGTTCGCGCCGAACTAAGACCTCGCGACCCTTATATCTTTACAACCCCTGGACCGATTCAGCTCATATTCGAACTTAAAAATTGTATTTTGAACTAATTGCCTACAAAATTTCATGAAGATCGGATCAACGGTTCGGTTATCATCGGACAAATATACACAAACATACATACAAATGCCGATTTGGTCCAGTAATCTCTGAGACCTTCGCTTCGCTCGGTCAATAAAAATATTAATTTAGGAGGGCGAAATTATTGAGTAACAATTATCTACTTTAGATAGTGGTGTAAGAACTATTCTTGAAGTAACAATAATTTATTTCAATATACAATTATATTTATTAACATTCAGTTAGTAGCACTACATTCATATACACACTTAGAAGTACCAACATGCATTGTGACTGTGACTAGATAATAAAATATTTACATATCACAATTATGAGGCCACCTCGGGAACGGCAATGTATCTTTGATATTGCTGACTCCACACAGCACTTGTACAAGTCTCTCCAAGCCAAGCCCGAAGCCTCCAGTGGGTATGTTCCCGAACTTGCGAAGTTCCAAGTACCAGTTGAGTTGCTCGGATGGCAGTTTGAACTCGAGCTTGTTATAGTCATCTTCCCTGAGACTCCCGCCGACTACCTCACCTGTTATAGGAGCGAGCAGGTCTAGAGCATCCACCTGTAAAGAGAATAGTACAATTTTTAACTATTATACTAACCTAAGTTGTATTTATCCTGTCTTCAAAACTGTATTGGCAATTCTTCATGGATCATATTTTTTTCTGGGTGCTTGTGGTGTGGTGAAAGATGAAAACACTCATACTTATATTGAAGCACTTGCAGGCTCGCAACAAACCGTTATTATTACTTTGAGTAATCATATTTAATTCTTACTTTCAACCCTGTCTTGCATTTTAGGATTGAAAAGTAAGAATATGTACTATTATCTGTGACTGTTGTGGTAGGATATGCTTACATTTGCCGGGTGTTCTGTTAGATGGACATATTCTAGGATAAAATTGTACTTGTCCTTCATTTATCCTAAAAGATTCCTTCATCCTCAACAAAATGTATGGAACAGTTTTTTTTTTCAGAATTTATGGGTTTATTTCTGTGTTGGTTCCATAGGTGGATCACATTTGTATTATTATAGAATTTGTCCATCATCTTACCAAACAGTACAATAATGGTGGCGATAAGCTAAATTTGTATCTAGAAAAGTTTTATAAGTTTCCCAATACTAGATTCCAACAGTAATCGGTAGTTCACCTTAGTATTATCATCTTGACATTCCTTCATATAAAATGGCTTCATATGTTTGGGCCACCTCACTATAAATACCGGAGTCCCACCGCAGTGCTCCACAAGCGCCAATTCCTGCTCTTTATTAATACCTACTTCAGTGTCATTTATTCCTTTATGCTGCACAATCTTTTTAGCTTCATCATAAGTCAACGTCACAAATGATGTGTTGACCCAAGAAGGCAGTTTATTCTCCTTATCTAGTAAATGCAAGTCTGCTTCATTACTGTTTCTGATTTCGACAAATATGTATTTTAATAATTCTTCAATAGTCGATTGAAGAAGATCTAGATTATTACAGAATGCTAATTCAGCCTCTAGCATGTAGAATTCAGACAGGTGAAGCCTTGATCTTGAGTTTTCAGCGCGAAATGTTGGTCCTAAAGTGTAGACGTTGCCCATCCCTCTGCAAATAGCTTCTAAATGTAACTGACCTGATACAGTCAAAAATGTTTTGCTGTTGAAGTAAATGGAGTCCCTATCTTTACCTTCTTGCATCATAGCTTTTATTGTCATCTCACTATCTGGCTGGACTTTGAAGCATTCTCCAGCCCCTTCACAGTCATTTGAAGTTAATATAGGAGTGTTTATGTTAGTAAAATTTCTGGTCATGAAATAATCATGTATGTGTTTTGTGAGTGCACTTCGTATTCGAAGTATGGCTGCCATGTAGTTGGTTCTAGATCGTAAGTGAAGATATTGGCGGGTGTACTCCGGCGGGTGAGTTGTCCTAGGATTGAACGGATAGCCATCCAGGACGACACAGTTGCCTAGGACTTTAATGTCATCAGCAACGAGTTCTAGCTGTCCCCTTGGACTTTTAGATAGTTTTCCAGTAACATGGACAGAAGAGCCGTAACTCAGAGCATCTGATTTCAAGTTCTTTGGTATGACGATCTGTAATTTCTTTGCGCAAGATCCATCATTTACATCTGCGAATATGAGCTCTTTTTGCACGCGTAAGTTTCTTACCCAACCCTGAAATTGGAAAAAAGGATTAGTATTTTATTATTTCATTCAATAAATAGCGTAAAAATAGTTCAATTACAATGTTTAAATCGCTAAGATACTTTTATATTAAGCGTCGCATCGTAAAGTTTCTTGAATGTTTGAAACCTTATACCTTAACTTCAGCAACTTCGCCAACGTTAGCATTCTCTAAAACCGTTGCAATTACACTGTACTTTTTAATTATTCCTTTCGATTTCATTACATTTCTAAACTTCCGAAGTAACAGAGTTTTACTCCACATTTTCAAGTTTTTTTTTTCTTTTCCAATAATTTCCAGCGAATTAAAATTAACACAAATTATATTTGTAGGTTACATTTTGGATTTGGAGACGATTCCCCATTTCCCAAACAATCAACAGCTGTTGGAGTTTTGGCGGGAATGTGAACATGGTCATGTCTGATTGATGTCATGATCCTATTCGGCGAATACTATAATGTTGTGAAACGTGACTCTTCTAGTTGTTTCCAATACTCCATAGAAACCTCTAGTAGTCTCCTAAACTATACTGGGGCATGACGTGAACGTGACCGTGACTTACTTTGCTTGATTTAGACTATGACTGAGACTTATGACTTACTTAACTAGTATTGTGAAATATTTGACATTACTTGAAATATTACAATACTTGAGACTGGCTAAATACACAACGTGTGGAGCCAAAATATAAGAGAAGAAAAAAAAAGCAGCTGTTTGATTGGATGTCAATGTCAGTCTGTAGTGTCAAAAACTATCACAGATTAGATACTCAAAAATGGTACGGAATTTATCGGTTTTGTTCTATATATTGTCGAAAATCGTAGAACATATTAAAGCTATAGCTCCTCCTATTCCCAGGTTAGGTATATTAAATTATGTCTCATCATCATCATCATCATCAGCTGGAAGACGTCCACTGCTGAAGAAAGGCATCCCCCTTACAAATAGATTGTGTCCCCTGAAATTATGTCTGTAGATACCAAATGTATTAAAGTTCCGTTCCAGTCGTTTAGTAATGAAAAGTGAACAAACAGAGAGAGAGAGCTATTTACGTTTTGATATTAAATAATTATGTATAATTTAATAATATACCATAGGTAAATAGGTATAGAGGCCTCAATATTGTTGTCACCCCTTTCTATTGCACTCACGCTATGGCACATGGCCTTGCTAGTACTTTCGACCTGTGATTGATAGATTTACGAATCACAAGAACATAGGCGCAAATCTATCAATCGATTGAACGGGTCAAAAGAAACGGTTCCTTTTCGAAACGGCTCAGTATTAATATCGTTATTTATGAATGAACGAACTATACATGCTTACTCTCTATTAAAAGCTATATGTTATAAAGTCGTTTTTTGTCAACAAAAACGATTCAAAACGAATAAACGCGAATCAATAGGCAGAAATTGATTTGTGTACTGCACAGAATTCTCCTTATAAATAAACTGCTATATTGTTGTTACCGTCACATAACGACGCCGACGAAATGGCACCAACACGGCTGCCGTTCGTTTTTCTCGCTCGCTCGCATGATGATGTCGCATTCGATCACGATCGCGACTCGATTTTCTGCGACCCGCTGGCGCCACCCCCGCCGGACGGTTAGATCTGGGATCCTGTGCGCTAGAGATTATCTCGGACACTCTCACTCCCATTAAATTCTAAATTAGAGAGACAGAGACCGAGATAATCGCGAGCACACAGGAATAGGGTCCCTGGTTCGATTTAACGAGAGAATCCTTAGACGAAGCATCATAGATCCTTGAGAGAATCCTTTTCGCAGTAGTGACAGAAGCGATCTCACCGAGCTCGTGCACGGGTTTGTTTAACCCGTTCGTTCACGAACAACACCCGCTTAATAAAGAGTTTTGGAGGGAACATGAAGAAGTCGTGTCGCGACATTGTATTATTTTCCCAAGCTTGTGTTATTTCGAGTGCTAATGAGTAAAAATAGTGGATTTTTGTTCATGAACTTGCACGAATGTTGTTGAACAGTATAACGTAAAACGTGACTCTTCGGTTGTTTCAAAAACTCCATAGAAACCTCTAGTAAAGTCTCCATCACCTTACTGGGGCATTACCTGGCCTGACCGTGCATTAAGGCTTCGCTACATGGCCTGACCTGACAGCGCTTGAAAGAGATGGCTATATATAAGTTTGTGGGGGAGCGAAAGGGAGAAGCTATGACCTTAATAGTTTGTTTCTTTTGCTCCCGTGAAATTCAAATCTAGCTGTCCCTATCACACGATGTCAGGTCAGGCCATGTGTAGACACCCTTACTTTGCTTGACTCTGCCTGAAATGTTACAATGCTTGACACTGGCTAAATTCGCAACGTGTGGAGCCAAAACATAAGAAGAAAAAAAAAAGTACAATTAAATGTCATTCGGCAAATCATGCACGTTCGGTTTGTTACGCTAAGTATTAATTTCTCGGATTAAGTAGTAGTAGTTTTAGTGATATTTGTGTACAATTAATAAATAATCTAAGATGTAAGTATACCGGTTAAACTTTTAACACTTTAATATTTAATTTGTGTGTCGCAAACATTTCATCATTCAGTAAAATTTTGAACAGAATTATTGTGCTAAATATTTCAATAAAATTAATGATGTTATAAACAGGTTTTTCTAGCTGTTTCGTCCTTGATCTTCACGTTACGTTTTATATTTTGTCGTAAAGGCGTACAATGACATATCAATTTTTGAGCAGTGTAATAATTTTATCTCTGTGCTCTGTCCATGGCCCACTAAACTACTTTTCCTAAAAGTCACAGGTAATAATACTTTCACTTTAATGCTGTGAAGCACTTTTACTTCCATTTTGACAAAGAAAAGAAAGTTTAGTGGAAAAAGTTTATAATTGCAGTGAGTGAGTGTTGCACTTGTGGCTCTAAAATCTTTATCTCCACCTATTCCATTATCTGATAGGGTTTTGATTTAGTGCTGCCATTTACAGCTTATATTCCTTTTAAATTTTATATTCTGAGTTAAAAGCAGGTAAACTGGTAGATATTTTTACTAATATTGGCAAAAATAACCTGTATTTCAAGCAATACCTATTATTGTCTGCTTGATGCTATTACCAATAAAAATTACATCATTTTCTAGAAAACAAAATAAGTTAACCTTTATTTACAAGAATATGTATTTTTCTAAAAGCTTCTATTTACAGTGAGACCCAACTGAAGAGGCTAACACCCGTAACCTGGCCAGTTCATATACATTCAGGATATTTTAAGCAAATCGTTCAAAAGCTAAACAACCACTTTTATTTCAGAATAAAATGGCAGACCAGCAGGCAGACCCTCAAGCTGGAGATACAGGCCCCCCTAAAGGCATGCCGGCATTGAAAGCACATGTAATTGCAAACAAAATAGATGTGGCCCTGTGGGCCATCAGAGTACTCACAGTGCTGTTCACTATTGGATATGTCCTACCTCTATTCAACAAGTAAGCCATCCTAATGTTGGTATTGTTTCAGCTTTAAGCAGATGTTCCATTTAACAAAGCCCATGTGGCTATTGTTCTTGCAACACACACACAACAACACACGCCAATGCCATCTCAAACACGAGAGAGAAATATATTTTATCTTATTTTCTTTATTGGTCTGCAAAGTGTGGTTGTCAAGTGTGTTAAGTGTCTTAGAAAGTGGATTTCAACCCATTTTCTAATCTAAACTAATATACAGCCCTAGCCTGAGTGTCGCAATAAAATGTTGCCCATTGTTTTGTCCATACTTAAACTTACCAAAGATAGATAGAATATGAGATACTTCTGTCTCATTCTAGTGAGATAGAAAAAAAATGGACAACATTTAATCATGACTTACAGAACAAATCTGCTGACAGTGTTACAAAGAATGAAAACAATGTGAGTGTAGTTAAGAAAATGGCAATAACAAGATTTATTTTAAAGTTGAGTTTTAGTACAGGAACTTCTAATACACAAAGTGTTGCTAAGGGTAGTGCACATTGTTTTAGTTTGTGAACTTTGACCTCAGTTAAGACACATACATTACACAATATTTTCTAAGATTATTATATTCCAATCAGCGTAGGTGTTTCAATTCAATTCATTTATTTTCAAAGTATGGGTCCACCTTCATTTACTCCAATCATTTATAGCCCTAAATCATTCTTTATAAAGGCTACCCAATCAATTTTTTAAGTTTTTTCTTCGTGTTTGGATATTAATTCCAGTAGCCTAAACAGATTGACAGATTGTCATGTGTGAGTTATTAGATTAGTTTTCATAGAATGTAATGGCTACATTTTGCAGTCAGGTTTTTTCTTGTTGAGACTGCCATATTGCTATTTGTCAGCTAAAATGCAAGCATACTCAAACTAACATCAAAACTTTCACTTAATAATTTCACTTTACTTTATGAAACAAGTTAAATTATGTATGACAATAATGCTTTTCATGTCAAATAATCCCCTTTGGCCGTCTACTTAACCGTAGTTCCGTAACCAGTTACGAATGGAAAAAAGGATCTTTTGTTAAAACAGTTTCGTACAAAGAATTATATTTCTGTATACGAAACCACAGTCCTGTACAAGGAGTTTATTTTTATCGTTCGTCATCAACGTGGCCATGGCTACATCGATGTACTTGACCCCATGTTATAATGTAGTTTCGTAATTTCTTATGCCTACTATGACTTCTACATTAAATAATGAATTTGTGTGTTTCACATAACAGGAAAAGGTTACACATAACAGGAAAAACTGATAACCAGTAAAAATTGTATCTAGATAGAATTGTGGTTGACCGACTGCACACTACCTCACTAAGATAAAATACAAAATGATGTTTGAAAATTATGTATAATATTTTCTATAGTAATGTTAAGGAAATACAAGTAATGTTGTTTTGCAACTTACAAATTGTTACTTTTTTTTTCATAAGTTTCCTGTTTAAAACTGGTAAAATTAGTTACTTTTTAGCAGCTCGCAGTAGTATGTTTAATTACTGATCAAGTTGACACAGCTTAATGTTCAATGTGTCCAAATTGTAATTCTTTATCAAGCTTGTTATCAGACTTATCTGGTTAGTTTCAGACTCTCAGATGAGAAGAATCTCATCAATCAAGCAATAGTATCTACAATCCTGAAATATTTAAAGAATAGCTTTGTAATTTTTGCAACATTTTATTGCCGTGCTATATGCGCCTTTATTATCAGGACATTAAAGTAGCGATTGCGAAAAATATACCACGATTAATTAGGCTGTATACATGCGATCGGGTGCTTGACCTTTGTCATTGAATATTTATTCTTCGACTATGTCGTCACACCAGTTTTATTATAGCAGAAATATACATTTGATTCTATATTGATAGATTCTATAATGAATTTGCTACCAATAGAACCCCAGTTTACTAATAGATTCATAATATACTAGCTGCGCCCCGCCGTTTAACCCGCTATCCTATAGAAACCGAATATTTCTCTGGGATAAAAATGAGCCTATGTGTTAATTCATTCAAATCCCTTCAGCCGTTACAGAGTTGAATGGGAACAAACACACTTACACACTTTCACACAAACTTTCGCATTTATAATATTAGTGTGGTTTTGCTGTAATGTTTTGACTGGCATAATAATAATTGATAATAACGATGAGCAGAAAAGATCCGACTTTTTGTGTTGCCAAGCAATTTATCTCAAGATCTCTCTGATATGACAAATATTTTATCGCAACTACGACAGTAGTTGTTTCCCCTTTTCTGTTTCGCAAAATAAATAGCATCAGAAGGCCAGCTCCATACAACGGTAACAGTCGCACGTTGCAAGTTTATTCAGATCAAGTTGGTCAAGCGTTTCGACAGACTTAAGAGTATGCTATGCGACCGTTTAGTCCATAAAAAAGTATTCTCCAGTTTCCACCCTGAATAATGACACTACAGAAAATATTTATGCCTTAAAATGTATATCTACCGCTGCCATGCTCCTATGTTTTATTTATTTCGATTGCTTTACTATTTCAATGATAATCGTCATACGTACGCGTCGCGTGCGCCGGTTGTCGCTCGTTTGGAGCCCGTCTTCTGTACCTATTTACTTTGTGGCAGGCGTGAATATATTTCCACAGACTATTCTTATTTTTACTATTATGGGCAATCGTGACGATTACCATCAGGCTATCGACTTGCTCGTCAAGACGCTCTATGCAAAATATAAAAAAAAAATGAGTTGTCCCTTCGTAACTTAGTATTTCGTACCTATTTGTAATGTAGTCCAAGCTATATTTTTTTTGTCTGTAGTATATTAGTTGATGTGTGTAACAACGCGTTTGTCCCACAGCCCCGTGTCAGCGTTCTACAAAGCTCTGCTCGCCAACGCGGCGACGTCAGCCCTCCGGCTGCACCAGCGGATCCCGGCGCGAGAGATCGCGCTCTCGCGGGAGTTCCTCGCGAGGTTCTTCCTCGAAGACAGCGCCCACTACCTCTTCTACTCGCTTATATTCATGAACGTGGCGCCTAACTTGTGTATCCTTTTATAAATACTACATGGAGTCATTCTGGTCAAATGTATCTTAAGTTTAACCCACGTGACCATGCAATGCACAATACGCCACATGTGAAGTATAATACATCATATGCGATTCACAATACACCACATGCGATGTACTGTACACCACATGCGATAAATAATACACCACATGCGATGCATAATACATCACATGCGAGTCGCAATACATCACATGCGATGCAAAATACATCACTTGCGATGCACAATACACCCCATGTGGGACGTCAGTGCAGGATTTATCGCCCCCATCTCATAATTCAATAGTATAAGCTACATGACTACACCGAATTGTTTTTAAATGCATACTGCCCCAAAATCCGCCGTCCCAAGCATAATGCCTAGTAAAATTCGTAAATTTGAACAATAATATGGTCATATATAGCAGAAAATGGCACATAGTTATGTCTTATTTCCACGCATATGCGTATATTTGCGTATGTAAACTAGTGCGGTTACGCTCCAACATCCTAGTTATGTCCTATAATAAATAACTTGTAATGAATAGCAGATGTGATAGGATAAAAAGGCCTAAAATGCATCTAGTTTCTTCTGGGAATTTATATATTTCTCCACAATGAAATAGGTGAGGCAAGGTCAAATGAGAGACCGAACTAAAAGTAAATGATGACGCTGTTAAACCACTTCGAAATAACTTGGTTGGCGACGACCGTAGTCTAAAAAATGAGAGAGAAAAAGATTTTCCTCTCTATGTTCTCTGGTCCTTGGTTTAGGTCTGTTAGCTACGTTGTTGAGCTAGAGCGAGTTGTTATCACGGGGACTCCCACCAACTGGTCTCGCATGTTGTGAGTAACACAGAAAAAAATAATACTTTGAATGATAAAAGTTGTTTAAAAGAAGTAGATTCATTATAATTATTTACAAGCGCATGCACACAATCTTCTATCAGTAAGTAGGTAGGTATATATATTTAGTAATCTGTCAAAAAGTTTCGATAGAATTGTTTGGATGCTAATGAGGAACGGCAAATGACATTGCAGTGTTCAAAGCAAGGATAACATCTAACTTTGTATATGTACCTATAGATTTCTTATGCTTTATTAGAATTGAGGACGCTCTTAGTACGTTTACTGGTGGCACAAATAAGCGAGCCGTTTTTTAAAGATCGTTAAAGTTGAGCAACGTTCGGTCCGGTCAGTCCTTGGATGGCGTTCGCTCGCCTATTCCATTTATTTTATAAGTGAGCGCTGGCATGGATCGTTCGTTCTAATGCTAATAAACAGTTGCTAGGTTATGTTAGAGGTCGAAGGTTTTAGGAAACCCTTGACACTTACGGCATGCCGTAAAAAAATGTTTTTTTTTTTTAATATCTGTTGGCCTAGTTAACTTGGATACTACAAGCCAAAGTAAAACTAACTAACGAAAGATTTTTTTTTTTCAATTTATGAATATTACATAGCAAGACCACTTAGGCTGGATTTATATATTAAAAAAAACATAAGATATATATAAAATTTACTCTCGTTTGGTCGAATCCACCCTTATTCTATATACTGCAATGTGTAGTCCTGCGGTTCACCATTTCTTAAAAATAAGATGTAACTGTGTAAAGAATAATGAAAAAAAAAAAAAAAAAAAAAGTAAGGGTTTGGGATGTATGGAAGTACCTATGTGAGTATTAATGTTTTTGTGTTCCCAATATTACCTCCTGCAGCCTAACGGCTTGACCGATTTTGATGAGTGGGGGAGGAAGTGTCGTTGGATTTATGTTTATGTCCGGAGTGTCATTATTAAATAGTTGTTACGGGAAATATATTGACGTGTGGCCTTCAACTCGCCTGATGGTAAGCGACGATGTGGCCGAGGATGGAACACTTACTTCGATCTCTGAATAGATACATAACTACCCAAAGAACACCATTCTGGTAATGTTCTCTTGAAACATAATTAGAAGATAAGATAGCGACGCTCGCTCGGTTCCTTACGACGCGAGAGGTGTGAATGTAGTTAGAAATTAAATCAGAGATACGCGGATGGTTGTAGATATCGTTCACGAACGTGCCTTCAAAAACATATGAGTTTTTTTTTTAAATTACGCTATGCTTTGCTCCACAGACTCTGGGGTCCGTGCCTTTTGTCAAATTTTGCAATTTTCAACAACTATAACTTAACTTAATCTGAGTAGTAGTTTTGCAGGCACCCATTTATTATATTATATGTTTATTGTTTCGTTGAATCGCGGAGCTGATTTCTGATTTTTTTAAAGTATGTAGGCGAATCGGGAAAATATTGTAAAACAAAAATAACGAAAAATTAATAAATTTACTGCGATATATAATAATGGGCGGCCTTATCGCCAATAATAGTGAGCTAAGCGCTTATTATAATGAGTGATAGACTAATTGTACTGGTAGCCATCCCTACTAAACAATGCATTGAAGTATGTGTAGTTCTCAAATTACTTGGTAAAATATTCAGTTTGAAGGTCGCCAGCGACGTCAACACTATCAACATGTTAATCAGATAAGCTGTGCCGACCTACAGCGGGGCCAAATTACCTCTAGAGGTGACCAAATGGAGGTAACTAAATAATTTCGCAGTGCAGCTTTTAGTTTTGTTCATAAAATGCTACGGTGGCTCCCCCGCTCGTCTCTACAGATAATTTGGGTGAACTATAGAACTCACGTATATAGATGGTCGTTCTTGGATTCTGATGAAAAATCGCTAAATCACACGAATAAAATGCTTTCACAAATGCGAAAGTTTGTGTGTAAGTGTGTTTGTTCCTGTTGAACTCTGTAACGGCTGAACGATTTGAATGAAATTTAATAATAGTGATTTAAAATAGCAGCTTCCTTACATTACACTTATTTTGTTCTATGACGTTTATAAATTCGTATTTTTTTTTTCTCCTAAAACAAAAACTAATCAGTGCTCTGAAACACGCTCTTAGGCTACATTCAAAAACAGGCAAAATTCACTTGGTAAAGTGTGAAATTGACTCGACGCCTGTTCGGAACCCCTCCTTGAAATTTTACTCTAGTGTTTTTGGAACGCCTCCGATAGAGTGAATATCCAACTGACAGTTGAAATAATTCACCCTAGTAAAATCAGAGTTGAATTTCACTCTGCTGTCAGAACACTACGCGTGAATACTACCCGCTCAAACCCAGTACCGAAACCAACATTCATCCGATGAAATTCCCTCGAGAAACGGCTAAATGTTTCGGAACGCAGCCTAAATGACAATCAAAGAGAATACATACAATTTAGGTGTTCGTGCCTTCGCTTGAACCACAGATGAGATAACACCCTTGTAACTCGGTCAATTTCGGTCTTTTTTCTTGACGTGCAGCGCCACCTGGCGCATAAATATGTAAATACATTTTGCCTGACATCGCGCTTGGCTGTTTGATTCCTCAGTACGCTTTTGTAACTCAGCCAAACAACACGTGCACCAAAAAATTAATGAGGTAAGGATGAACTTCATTCTTAATGACAACAGCATAATTCCGTTCGGCGCCCCTGGCCCAACGACGAGACGCAGTTGCTTCCTTAGGCACCGTCACATAGTGTTGTCAGACAAAACATTTAGGCGACTAATAGCCTCGCGGGCCGACACTTCGTCTCGCAGGGAGACAAGTAACCTCGAGGAACAACACGTCGCCTCTCAGGACAGCACGTCGCCTAACCAAACGACAATTTGTCTCGCAGGGCGACACGTCGCCTCATAAACTTGGGTGTCGTCTTAGCAGACGACGCGTATAGTCACAGACTACAAAAAAATGGCAATCTGTTCACTCTCGTTACAGAAAATGGCGACTATGGCGACGTCGACTATGGGTGACATAGCCCAGCTTGTCCCGGAGGACAGCGATGAAAAAGACGCATTTTTAGCTGTTGTCCGCTCTATCCAAGAAAACTATCCAAAAGGCTGGCAACAATGGAAAGTATTGGATTATTCTACCGAAGATTTAATTGGAGGAGAAATAACACCTACTACAGACAGCAAATTGAGATTTGGTCTTCCGACGATAGATATAGTACGAGCCTTCTATCCCAACGCCAAAGACCTTCCCGAAAGATGCTACCGACACATTCGGAAGATAATACTATCATGGCCTTTGGGAAGGGCGTTAACGTACTCGCCGCACAGCGTAGTCGAAAAAGTGCATGGCCCCTCATACAAGGAGTTTATGAACACCATTCGCGAGCTTAAAACACAAGGCAAATTAACCAACAGAGAAAGAACAGCAAGACTACTTGGCGAGGAGAGCGACCAATCTCGCCCACCCAGCAGGCCTAGCAGTACATCAATCTCTAGAGGCAAAAAGGATGGTGTGGAGACAGAAAGATATGTGCCGGTACCGGTAGCTTCCAAACGCAAGCGAGAAAATGGGGGCAGTTCACCGCCCCCGAAACGTACCTCTGTGGAACAAGGAAGTGGGGAACATCTTATGGCTTCCGTACTCCAACAGCAGATGGCTCTGTTTAATAAGCTTGTAGAAATGCAAGCAGAGCAAAACAAGAAAATTGAGAATCTGGGGAAAGCGTCTTCATCTAAGATCCTTGACCTAAATAATTCGTTTGAATCTGTCCCGGACAGCAGCACCAATGAAGAGGATGTAGAGGAAACTTCTCGCTCCCCCATTCTCAGCTCTCAGCACTCTCATTCATGTTATCAGGAAGTGCTAGATACGGAATCGAAGGATGTGGTTGACGCCGAGCAAACTATTAGAGATGAAATTGTTAATGCAGAGCGGCGGCTAAAAGCACTTCAGTCAGCTAAAGCTTCTGTAGCATCAAAGGCATTTGATTTCAAACCACATACCACGGAAGCGGAAACAAAGTTCTCCAAAGCAGATCCAATTTTAGTTAAACAAGCTGTAGAATGTCAGCGACTCGGGACCGACGACTGGAAAAATATTCGCTACAGCGATGTCCAAAAACAATTCCAAGCGTCACCAGTATTCTCGGCCCTAAAAGTTAATAATCAGTTAGCTGGAATCACTCCGAATTGGACTTCTGTGGCAACACAGATTGAGAGAGAGAGAGAGATTTGACCTTACTTTAGGTGCAATTACACATGGCCTCTTACAGCAGAGGAAGATATTTGAGGAGCTTTGCGAAAAACTGCAGCCTGAGTTGAAACAAAAGGTGGGCCAAGAGTTTCTTGCTACAAACTCCAATTTTCGGCAGCTTTCAGACTCCCTCCTGCAATATGTTTTTGGCAGAAGAGCAGAGGTTATCCAACAGAGGAGAGATAGTTACAGGGTGAAAAACAAAGTGCTTCATGAAGTGATCCATAGCATTCCACCTTCGGATTCCCATTTGTTCAAGGAACCTGAGTTGTCTCAAACGGTTAAAGATCAAGGAGGAATACATAAGTTTTTTCCTTTTAAAAAACAGTATCCCAGAACGACAAGATCCACTCAAAAAGATAGCTACAAAGAGAGAAGAAGCTTCAAGAGAGCGCCCACCAAATACGTCAATAAGACCTACAACCCCACCTTCAAAGACGGTGGCAACAGGAAAGGCCAAACGTCCAGCGACAAGAGTGACAAACAGTTTAAAGGACAAAACAAATGGAAGGGACCTAAAAGAGCATGACTTCAAGGCAGGCCAGTTATTGTTTCATCAAAAGAAATGGGAAGAAATAGGAGCCCCACGAAAAATTCTCAAAATATTATCGGGATACAGAATACCCTTCCGGGTAAAGCCACCTTTAGTGAGTTTATTAAAACAGGGAAAATCGTTCGAGATTCCGAGTTCCGAAGAAATGAAGAACGAAATAATAAATATGCTAAACAATGGCGCGATTCGCTACAGCAACCACGAGATGGGGTTTCTATCGACGCTCTTTCTCAGGAAAAAATCAGATGGAACAAACAGGCCGATCTTCAATTTAAAAAGATTGAATCTCTACGTACATGCGCCTCAATTCAGACTCTTAAACCATTACCGCATACCGTTAGTTCTCAACCCAAACGATTACATGGCAAAAATAGATATATCTCAAGCCTACTACCATGTGCCAATAGTACCAACACATTGCAGGTTCCTGTCTCTAGCCTACGAAGGACAAATTTTCGAAATGACCTGTCTCCCATTCGGGCTAGCAAGTGCTCCTTATGCTTTCGCAAAGATCACAAACTGGCTAGCACACTGGTTCAGGCAGGAAATCGGTATAAGAATGGTAGTGTACTTGGACGACTTTTTGATTGTCAATCAAGATCCAAAAGATTTGAAAGAGCAAGTAAAATATGTGGTTCAGAAGCTAGAAGAGTTAGGATGGTCAGTGAACAGAAGGAAGTCGTTAGTCGAACCCACTCAAAGTCTGGAATACCTAGGCATAATTTGGAATACTCGAGAAAATCGGAAAATGCTATCAGATGTAAAAATCAAACAAACCAAGACATCAATCCATACGTTCCTACAGAAAAAGCACTGGAGCTGGCAAGACGCAAAAATTCTAATAGGAAAATAAAACTTTGCATCATATGTGATTCCTCTAGGGCGATTGCATTGCCGCTGGTTACAGAGAGAGTCCAACAGACTACAAAAATCGACGCGCCACAAACAATGCCCAATGACGGACACCGCACTAGCAGAGTTG
This sequence comes from Apocheima hispidaria, assembly GCA_947579745.1. Classification (NCBI taxonomy): domain Eukaryota; kingdom Metazoa; phylum Arthropoda; class Insecta; order Lepidoptera; family Geometridae; genus Apocheima; species Apocheima hispidaria. Next base: position 17,698,007 of record OX388144.1, read on the forward strand.
GAATGGTGGATGGAAAACATAAACAACAGCACTGTTATCCATCACCCCAATCCATCGATGTTTATCACCACAGATGCGGCAGATACAGGTTGGGGTGCAATAGCAAACAACAAAAAGCTGTGGGGACGGTGGACAAAACAGCAAAAGCGATGGCATTGCAACCAAAAAGAGCTTTGGGCAGTATACGAGACTCTGATGCGCCTAGACACATCATTAGAGAACACAACAACAATATGGCAAACAGACAACCGAACGGCAGCCGCTTACATAACAAAGCAAGGAGGTACAAAGTCAAAGAGACTCTTGGTAACAACCAAGAGAATCCTGCATCTTTGCGAGCAGTTAAATTGCAACCTGATAGCGCGTTACATTCCCGGACTATACAATGGCTTAGCAGACAGCCTATCCAGGACAAAAAATCTACCAGAATGGCACCTGAAACCTTCAATAACAAGAGTGATATTTCATCATCTGGGCACTCCAGAAATAGACCTATTCGCTTCAAGGCGCTCTGCGGTAGTGTCTCGGTACATAAGCGAAGACGCTTCCGACATGCAGAGTCAACACACAGACGCTTTCAGTCAAACGTGGCACTATCGTCTAGGGTGGGTGTTTCCCCCACCCGCTCTAATACCAAGAGTCTTACATCATCTGCAATCGTCATCAGGAATCTATCTACTAGTAACCCCAGAATGGCACAAAGCATTCTGGACACCAGAAATAAAAAAGCGAGCGGTCCAACCACCGTGGAAAATCCCGGACCTGCATTATCACCTCGTGGACCTGCAAACGAACTTACCACCAACTGGGATAAACAACCTCAATTTGCAGGTCTGGACAGTACAGGCTGGGCCAACAAAATCTCCAAATGGGACAGCCATGAAGTAGAACTACTACAAGCCTCCTGGAGAAAATCTACATTAAAAACTTATCGACCTGCGTGGGAAAGATGGCGTAAATGGGCTGACGAAAAGAATATACAGATTCATGACCCGCAGCCGTCGGACCTAGCGCGATTCTTATGCTACTTGTACCAAGTAGTAAAGCTGGCCCCTAGAACCATATTACTTTACAAATCTGTGGTGTCAACGTTTTCAAACCCAGACAAGAGCGCAGCCTTAAGCTCACATCCTATCGTGTCTCATACAATTAAAGGTATTATCTCAAAGAAACCGACAGTACGAAAACCTTTGTCATGGAAGGTAGACGACTTGTTACGTTATCTCGAAACTTATAACTTCGACAATAATAGTTTATTTGCTGTGTCTCGTCATACTTGTGTACTACTCTTGTTGGCGTCGGGAAGGAGGGTCCATGATCTGACCTTGCTTAGTATAAACCCGGAAAACTTGGAAGATAAGGCCGATGAACTTATATTTTGGCCGATATTTGGGTCCAAAACAGACTGTGCTTCATATAGGCAATCAGGGTGGTGCCTTAAGGGTCACCCTTACCTAGATTTAATATTATTTACTGGATTAGACAATTAATCCTCCTGTCTCAGGGGCGCCGCGAATCAAAACAGTTAAAAAACTTGTTCATCACAACTCGCGGAGCAGTAAAACAGGCCTCGCGTGCGGTAATCGCAGGCTGGATAAAATCACTGTTCAAGGGGGCAAATATTGCGTCATCATCAGGAAGCATTAGAGCCGGTGTAGCTACTAATAACTGGACTAATGAAAATTTGAATATTGATGAGGTTTTGAGAAGAGGTAATTGGAGGTCGAAGCATACCTTCTTTAATCATTACTTTCGGGAGATACAGCCACCTAGTACAACAAGTGGCATAAATTTAAATAACTGTTTCTCTCCCGTTAATTGAATATTTCTTTTGTCTGTTATTTTATAAGACTGATTAAAATTTAAGAATCTAATAGATACAAATTCGTTGATTACTTGTAAGGAAAATAATTAATAATAATGATTAAAACCTAACTAGTAGGTAGCTAGGTTGCGAAATGTTGATTAATACTAAGACTGATTAAAATAGTTTAACTTGTTTTGTTTAGTTAAGTTTCCATTCATGTCAACCAACAATGTTCTTCTACTAGTTACTAAGGGTTTGAACGAATACAATTTTTGTTACTTCCACTATTTGGTTTAATATACGTAACTACTAACTAGGTTATAAATTAATTTCATCACAGTACGCCTGGCACCGCGCCGGCAGAAGTTAAACACGTCTCATCTGTGGTTCAAGCGAAGGCACGAACACCTAAATAAAACCGTTTTTCCCCCGAAGGGTAAAAAACGGATATTTAGGTTTCTGCCGAAGCTTGAACCACGCCTGAAGGCCTTGCCGGCTCAGGGATAAGGTACTGAGGAATCAAACAGCCAAGCGCGATGTCAGGCAAAATGTATTTACATATTTATGCGCCAGGTGGCGCTGCACGTCAAGAAAAAAGACCGAAATTGACCGAGTTACAAGGGTGTTATCTCATCTGTGGTTCAAGCTTCGGCAGAAACCTAAATATCCGTTTTTTACCCTTCGGGGGAAAAACGGTTTTAATACCATGACAATAAAATTACGTGGTTTCAAATTTGAAGGAACGTGGGGCTCGAGTGAAGCTTAGGAGCTGATATTTGCAACAAAAAAGTATACAATTATACGTTTTCCATACAAACTTTGTTATGTTCAAAAAGTCACAGAATGTTGTGGGGAAGTTGCGCTAGTAGAGTTCCCCTCTCTCATAGAATACAAGTTATTTATCAACATTAAATTACAAAGAGTAAGAAGCAATTTTTTGATAATAAAAAATCAAGTAGGTAAATTTAAGTCATTGTTCTTAAAATCTTAGTAACATGAGAATGAATTTTAATGTTATTTTGAATTGTTTGTAAATGTTTCCTTGACTGCGACACAGTGATATTGACGCCGATATTCTTGTTCGCGCTCCTCCACGCGGCCTCGTACTCGCTCACCATCCTTGACGTAAGTAGCTCAACTTGCCTCTTACTTAGACTTTGTAAATAAGACCGTGTATTGACCAAGTACTTGATTGTACTTAGATATTGTAAGCGTTTATTTTTTTTTATCACAGATTATCTCAAATTATCGGTCAAAATCAGGGTTCGTTAAAAATCCGATATCTATCACACTAATATTATAAATGGGAAGGTTTGCGTGTGAGTATGTAAGTGTGTTTGTTCCCGTTCTAATCTGTAACGGCTGAACGGATTTGAATGAAATTTTGGTATGGAGGTAGCTTGCACTCTGGATTAACATATAGTCTATTTATACCGGAAAATATATTCGGTTTCTGTAGAATAGCGCGTGAAACCGCGGGGCGCAGCTGGTACAATATAAAAATCAATTGCCACATGTATGACGGAGCATCACTTGAGAACGGCTGGACCAATTTGGATTATTTCTTTTTTGTTGTATTCGTAATTTTCAGGACTATGTATTAGACATCAGCTAGTTTAGAATAAACATCAAAATATCGGGTTTATAACGTGTTGAAATGTTCATATATCCCGAGTTTCATTGGAGTTGGAACTGCTCCGAAAGATACGCCGAATACCTACAATAAACACCTTTGAGAGCGTATCATCGCCTTTATTGAGTACTTGTTCTATCAGTGGAAAATTAAAGTTATACCTAACTATACTATACTATACTAACCTTAATTTCTGTAAATCTTTAGCTGCTAATTAATGTTGTAAGATCAAGTCAAATCAAATTTATTTGGGCATTACAAAAATTACAGCTGAATTGTTGATCCCAGAGTCTCACAAACCAGTCATAGACTGTGTGCCGGGCCAGTGGCCTCTCCTATTTACTACATAAGTATGCCAAAACAAAATAAAGTCGGATAATACATATTTACCCTTTGGCCCGCCTTCATAGTATCATTTATAATAACTAAACGAAACTATTGTGTCAAAGATTTGTAGATTGACTGTAGATTCCGCCCTCGCGACGATCGAAGCGCATCATGCATCAGTCAAAATACAGATTAAGATTGAGAGGTTTTATAGTGGTAGGACTCTTTTGCAGAGCCTGCCTGGGGAAGTACCACACCTTCGCAAATCATTCAACCGCCAAGCAGTAGCGTATCACAGGGTAATCAGCGCAATGCATTGCCGCGCAGTGTTTTGCACTGTTGAATTTTAAAATTTTAGACGCGAGTAGCGTAACCTTGAATTAGCTAATGCGCTCGATCTGAGTCCCCACACCCTGTGTTTTTGCAACATTGATGTGTTCTTTTCGGAACTACGATCACGTAATGCGGTATCTGTAGGCAATTATCTGTGTATTGTGATTAACGTCACTTGCCATTATTATTATTGTCAAGGCCTGTAAAGCTAATTACCTACACTTATTTAAGCAGATATTTTATAAATATTCGTAGTTACGCCTATAGTTAAAAGAGGAAGCTGCTGCCCTCCTCCGGTGGTTCCGGTCGTAGTTTTGGTCATATCTGGGCCCATACCATAGATAACTGTAAAGCTTGGCGTTCTTTCGGTTTATTTAGTTTGACTTGCCATGTGGGACAGTGGGTGGATTTCCGCCTTCTGATCTATAGGTTGTGGGTTCGATTCCCACCCAGGACAAATATTTATGATGAACATGGATGTTTGTTGTTTGTCTGCGTGTTAACATTTTTTTTTAAATATTTAAAAAAAAGTATTTATCTGGTTCCCATAGTACATCGAATGTACAAACCTGTAACATGATAAGCATCTTAGTTTGTTAAACCTACAACCTAGCCTCAAACTAAGTTTGAGGCTAGGTGGCGCTGTGTGAAAAACGTCTACCAATATTTATTTTATTTAGGATCTTCTACTGCGTTATTTCGTTAATTCCGAATTTTAGTTAACTCAATTATTCTAAACACAAAAACAGGCACATCTTGCCGAGTAAAAACAAAAATATAAACATAGTAGTAATGATGATGATTGTGTTTTCCAGACCCTGGGTCAGAACTCGATGTGGGTGGCGCGGCTCCTCATCTCCCTCGTGGAGTTCCAGTCGCGGAACATCCTGCGCGCGGCCGCGCTCGCCGAGATCGTGCTCTTCCCCGTCGTGGCGTTCATGGCGCTCTTGTGAGTATACACAATACACTACACTACACCACACACGCTCTAAATATACAAGTGTAACGCATTCCGCTTATGATAGTGGTCACTCGATTAAAAATTACGTGCGGGGCCCGTACTGTGAGGTGCTTATTGCGATGATTGTACGCGCGACCGTGAACCTTATCGCGCGTCGCTACGGTGAACCTAATATTCAACGCAATAAGGACTTCATGGTGCGGACTCAGTACACTATCCCCCGGTTTCTGTACGCTTGTCAAACTCATGTTAACTTAACACACCGAATACTATAAGCTTATCGGTTAAACACAGCCGATGATCAACAGGCAACCAGTATTGTTGTGTTAAGCTGACATGAGTTTAACAAACGTATGAGAAACCGAGGTTTAATTACGTACAATTCGATTTGCTCGTCTTTGGGTTCGGATGCCAGTAACGTTCACTAATGTTAGGTTTGTAAACTAATGTCTATTTTTTTATTTTACTCGGTGACGAGACGAGCAAGTCGCTCTCCTGATGTTAAGCGTCGCGCTTGCCCATAACAGTTCAGTGCCACCCAGAATTTGAACTTCAACAGTTCAAAACTATGCGCGGCAATGCACTGCGCTCGTCACCCTGAGATGTTAGATGTAAAATCTCTGTATGCCTAGTAATTACGCTGGAAACATTGCTCTTCAATCCGGAACACAGTAATGCTTGCACACTACTGCTTGGCGGTTGAATAACTGGCAAAAGGGTGCGGTACTTCCCCAGGCGGACTCTGTAAGAGAGCCCTACCACCACGTCTATTTTTACGTAAGCTCAATAAATGTTTTATAAGCTTGGCGGTCAGTATAACTGTGAAATACGCATAAGAATATCTACCGCATATTTATATGAGATATGCGTATGGTTGATATACGGTGGTGTTTTTTTTTAGTCATATACAAGGCTAGTACCCATCCAAAGTAAGTGCCCATTACAAAATGTGATTCCAATAGTCTTGATAACAAACGTGACGATACCGTCAGCCGCAGGTAGTTCGAAACTAGATGGCGCCACAATGTAAGTGTCGGTAACTCTGTGTGTGAGGTGAGTAAGTTGACGTAACGTGTGTCCGCGGCCGGCAGCGGGTACTGCGGGCTGATGTCGCCGTTCGTGTACTACTACTTCGTGACGTGGCGCTACGCGTCGCGCCGCAACCCCTACACGCGCAACACGTTCCACGAGCTGCGCGCGGCCGCCGAGCGCGCGGCGGCGCGGCCCGCCACGCCCGGCCCGCTCGCCGCGGGCCTGCGCGCCGCCGTGCAGCTCGTGTGCCGCATGGCGCCGCCCGTCGAGCCCGCGCAACAGTCAGTATCGCTAACACGCACTAACTTGTCGCTCCACCTATTAACATGTCTCGTGTGTTTTTGTGGAAAAATATATTTTTCCAGACAAGCTTTTATAAAATCCGTTATTGGTACTATAAGGTGATCAAAATGAGTCCGAATTCCATCAATCTACTGTTAGTTACTGAGGAGTTGTGCTCTGTGCTCGCTCTCATAATATTGTATTGTCATCGGAACTTGACAGGCATGCAAATTTTCAACTCAATGAACAAACCCTCGTTCCCCAACTGGTCTAAAATTCAGTTGCAAGATTTGACCTTAACACACATACATACATATAAACATTGCTAGTTAAATAAAAGCTTGTAAAACTATGGCACCATTTACTACAAATGTGGAAAAGGTGTTGCGCCCTCTGAAGAACTGGATATACATGGTCTAGGCATCAGGTTCGAATGCCTGCTGATTGCCACTTCACTCTTTATTTGCACGCTCGGTGGGACTCCTGTTGTGGTTAAATTTAACTATGCACAAATTCGTCAGCTTGTCCGTTTATATCTTTTCACAGCATAACCCTTATTCAGAAAATACACAGTATACTTGCTGTCTTAAAATAATGCGGCGGGATTGAGTATTTGCACAATCAGGACATCATGATACTCGCTGTTATGAACAACTTTTACTAACACACTAACACTAGCTCCTAAGTTCATACTTAACTCTACAGAACGTACTTAGCAATATAAAGTGCGTTGCACCAAACTTAGGAGGACGCGTAAGACATGTCCTTTCCGTTGACATGCTTAAGTCCGACTTAGTTTAGACGATACTTAGCTAAGTTTTATCTTTGTTGACATTAGTGCAGAGGGACAAAGAAACCAAAACTGACATTGCAAAAAAATAATAATCTCAGTCATACATATCCATAAGGATGTCAAATTTTTCTATGATGTCATATCCTAGAGTCCTAGGTCCTTCGCCTAACCAAACACTCGGTATAAGCTATAATTATGACTTAAAACCGATTCCATTTCAATTTGCTTACAAATAATAAATTTGGATATTAAGCTGTCTGAGATCTAAAACATTTCACAGATTCAGACGACGCATATCACAAGATTTTATATGACTTTGTATACTTTTGCCTACATTCAATAACTTGCTAGAAACATAATAAGTAATTATTTTTTTAAACCCGACTTCATAATGTGGCTGATGTCAGTCCGGACGTTAACACGAATCCAACCACACCTCACTTGTAAAAATCGGTCAAGCCAAAAAACCAAAGTGCAAAAAACATTACCCAAGGAGGCTAAAAATAACCACATGTTATTATAACATTTTTGAGGCAGTGCAAATGACCTTAATAAACATGATATCAGAATTCAATTCACTTAATGTTTTCTTTTACTTCTCAGGTAAATACAGCGAACGTCTGTTTTGGTGTAATAAGAAGAACGTTTTCTATGTTTAACAATAAACTAAGATGGTGTAAGAACTATATCACACGAGCGACTTGTTCACACACATCTCCCATGCACATAGAAATGACTAGGCTTTCATACGAGACGTACATATCTCTTTAACGAACAACGAACCTTCGGGTTGTAAATCAGTGTTGCCAGTTTACTCTTATTCATAAAAGCTCGATAAGGTAATCTGTTCTATAACTTTAGTCTCGCATTCTCGCGTGATATTTCTTGTCGGTGAGAAATTGACACATCATTTTATAGCATAGATAAGCTTGTCGAGCGTTTATGAATAAATATTAAATGGTTTTAAATATCAAAAAACCTCCATAAAACCTTTTCATGAATTATCATAAACCAAACCAATGCAAAAAATATGCAAAAACTTTTTTCTTAAATATTTTGTGTTAGTTTTAACAAATGCATTTGCGTCGCATAATCAAATTTTTGTTGTATTAATCGAGTATATTTTATAAGCGGGAGTGAAAATGGTATTTAATTTCGTATAAAATGGTCCAATACTAATAAGGAATTACAATGTATAAGTTAGACTGATAAGGATTTACACTGTACGTGACGTATTAGTGAAGTAATCATTTTTTATTGAACTTTTTTGTTTTTCGCAAGATTTCGGCAATTGCATTATCTACAGTAGTCAAATCAATTTTTATTTTTAATTAGCTCAACTTCAACGACAAAATGCTGCTACACCATTCCGACTTCTGTGTACCTACCTAGTTATAGTATAACTATGAATGTATTGTTGTATCTGAGTTGTGAATAAAATTGTTTCCGGTTTTAAATCAATGTTTTATGTATGCAATCGAAATTTTACGTATGGTTTTAAAAGTCTGTTCATAAGTATGTTTTATCACTTAGTTAAATATTATAGCACTTGGTTCGGGTGAATGTAGTCAGGTTTTTAAATAAAAATTGCTGTAATATATACTTTTCACTCGTTTTATTGCGGATTTAGATCTGTACCTATCTATGTATATAAAAATTAATCGCCGTTCGTTAGTCTCGCTAAAACTCAAAAACGGCTTGACCGCTTTAATTTTAAAATAACTCTAATAAATAATTAATTAAATAATTATATAATTTTGGAATCCCTGTTCTTTGGATTTGTGGATATTTAGTGGCGTGGCTTATGATGGATAATAATGTGATTCAGTATGTATGGATTCAGTGATGTGTAGGTAATTCAAGTCTAACGATTGGAAACCAGCGACTAGGGACGGTCGACTAATTGTGTAACTTGGAAATATTCTATCTTTTGACAAAAGAGCTTCGGACGAAGGAGATCTCCAGCAAGGACGAAATCCTCAAATCCGTATGCCTACCCGTAGGCCCCGTTCGCAAGGGCGCTTTTTCAAAGCGTGCTAAATTAACGATGAAATGGAACAAAGTGATACCCGGGAACTGATACACGGCAGCGCTTTTTTATCGCGCAGTAACTTATTTTAAGCGTTGACCGTTAAGCCGAATGAAACGTATGACACTTCATACTTCTGTTGATCCTTTGAGAAGTTACCCAAAATCAAAAACTTCACGAGTTTCACACTCGTGGAGAATGTTAAAAAAGCGTCAACCGGACGTTTTAACGCGACGTTGGAAAACTTAGAAAAGCGCCCGTGCGAACGAGGCCAAATCCTAGATCAATATGGGATGGGCCTCGTATGTTTAGTTATTAGAATATATACAATCCTTTCTCTTTAAAAATCGTATTTTTTTTGGGAAATAGCACAGGAGCCGTCAAATTTTTTTTTTTACGTTCTTCCATTGGATTGGATATAGTTTTCGGAATGTGGCGGTTTTCTAACACCATAATTTCCCAACACTGCTCAAGCTCAATTCCATTTTCATTTCATTTCCATTCAATTCCATAGCGTGTTGGTACTCATGAAGCTGTACTTCAGCTCAAGAAGATTGTACTTCAGCTTCATGGTGGTACCTAGCCCCCACCTAGCCCCTTAATATGGTTTTGGCGCTAACTTGGAAAGATGATGTCGTCGTTTTTTTTTTGGCTTGTGTTGTCTCAACGCAAGCCTGGATTTGATTTTTGTAAAGATCAAGCCATAAACATTGCAGTAATAGTAAATTAAACAAACCACTACGGTATCTTTTACTCCCGTGAAATTCATGTCTAACTATGCTTTTCAAATAAACAGATCAAGCCCATGTGGGAAGAAATCTTATATTTTGGCTACACACGTCATTTATTGAGTCGATCTGACATCGTGTGAAAGGGACAGCTAGATTTGAATTTCACGGGAGCAAAAGAAACAAACTATTAAGGTTATAGCTTCTCCCTTTCGCTCCCCCAGAAACTTATATATAGCCATCTCTTTCAAACGATCTCAGGTCAGGCCATGTAGCGAGGCCATGTCCTCTAACTTTGAAATGTTCGTGCCAACCCGCTCGTACCAACTTAGTTGCACTATGCGCGATCCCGCTCGCCCACTATTACTATTGCTTTCAGAGTTACGGGATAGGCCCGCAGGTCATGTGGATAGTGATAAGCAATAACATGTCAACCATGGATTTAGCATTTCGTCCAAGATGTTGTAGCGGCTCTTGAGAGGAGGGTAAAAGTAAAAGTCGAAACTATCCAATGTCATAAACATATTTATTTTCTAATTACCTAAATACTAAATCCTAATTCCACTATGTACAACTTTCAAACCGTGGTAAATAGACGGCGGACGAATCATCTACTTGTTCGCTGTGTGAGACGGCATGTCTCGCCTCTTTCTCTCGCAACTATAAATATAGAAAACGGTCGCCGCGTGCGTCAGTCTCCATCCGATGCTCAGCGTGTATGTATGTCGCTCTTCGCTCCATTTTCCGCGCTCCGTGGTTAGCGGTGCATTGGTACGAACAGCATCGTGGTGATGTCCACAGTCACCACAATGTCAACCAACAAAAAAAAAATTACAAAGAAGCGTTCTGTATCATTAACTCAATTTTTTTTTGTGGGTTGACATGTTATTGCTTATCAGTATCCATGTATGCTGTATAGCCATTTGTTGAAGGACTTGATTGGTTTTTATTGTGAAATATTGTGCTGCGCTTGCAATAGTAGACATTACAAAAGTTGACACTGGCTAAATACACAACGTGTGAAGCCAAAATGTAAGAGAAAAAAAAGGATTCATAGTAATGGCAATAAAAATTGGTTGACAACTTATTTGAAGTTGACAGTGACAGAGAGCTTTGTCATCCTTTTCTTTTCGTTTTCGTTCGGCCTTTCAGCTCCTTTTGCAATCATGGCGGCGAACAACATTTCCAAAAAGCGAAAAGTACGTCTATTTCTGTGAAAATAATGTAAAAATAAGTTAACGAAACCCTACTACGATTCCTACAGCACGTACTAAAATGGGATCTGGTTCAGTTTTGATAGTGAAATTTGTGATGTCAGTGGATATTTCTAACTTTCGGATCTATCAGATTTTAAACGATGTTTCTGTTGTTATACCTTTACAATGCTTGCCCTTATTATTTTATTAATCTTGCTCAAAGTCCTCAGATTAATGTGAAGTGCTAAGATCGCTGAAGAATGCGAAAAATCAAATGTTCAAAACATAACCTATACTAAACATTGCAGTTTGTCGGAGATGGTGTGTTCAAGGCGGAACTGAATGAGTTCCTCACTCGGGAGCTGGCCGAGGATGGCTACTCTGGCGTGGAGGTGCGTGTCACGCCCACAAAGTCGGAGATCATCATCATGGCTACAAGGACACAGAGCGTGCTCGGAGAGAAAGGCCGTAGAATCCGTGAACTTACGTCCGTAGTTCAGAAGAGGTTCAACATCCCCGAGCAGTCTGTGGAACTCTATGCTGAGAAGGTTGCTACCCGAGGTCTCTGTGCTATCGCGCAGGCGGAATCACTCAGATACAAACTTATTGGAGGTTGGTTTTAATTTTATTTTGTCATGTATGCATCCCAATGACGAAATAGTAGAGATTCCTTGATACATACATTGTTACACCTGAACTGCGCTATAAGCCATTCTGACATCTACAATTATATTGTAGACAGCCAATTTAAATACGTAAATTCTTAAAACACTGGATAGTTTTTTGAATATTGTACCTGGTAACCAGAATACTGAACTAAAATTTAAAAAAAAATTTGATTGCATTCACAATTTAACCATGTTATTGCAGATGTCTGGTTTTTTTAAGCGTGGCTCTCTGTGACAAGCCTTGTACTAAACATGGATTCTGTGTCATTGCATGTAGTGTTGCATGGATTATGCATGTTTTGTATACCAATATTGATTCATTCCTAATCAAATAAATCCGTTCATAATTTAATGTTTTCTGACAACTTTAATAGCCAAAAGTGAGTGAAAATTCTGTTTAATTTGTCTTATTAATTTCTCAATAGATCCCATTAAATAAATAAATATCTGGGGCATTTTTGCACACACGGTCATCTGACCCCAAACTAAGCAAAGCTTGTAATATGGCTGCCGGAGACTGATATACGTACATAGATATTTTTAAATACGTACTTATATAAATATTAACACCCAGACATAGAACAAACACAAATATTCATCACATGAATGTTTGTCCTAGATGGGAATCGAACCCACGCCCCCAAACACAGAAGGTAGGTTCACTACCAACTGAGCCACCGGGGCATTGTGGCTACTAAGCTGACGTTGCTAACCAACAAGTGGCTACATTGTTTTTCATTGGGGCTAAACTAAACACCTTTAGCTCTGGTTGGGGCTTGATCTTTTTAAGCTTTCTGTTGTTTAAAGGCAACAACTACAAGACACACAAGTAATTTTTGTCCTATTCTAACTTGGCATGTAATTTATCTACAACATTGAAGCAATTATTCAGGGCTAGCAGTGCATAGCTATGCTCTGAAGTTGGCTTTAGTCCTAGCAAGGGGAATTATGCTGGATTTATCAACTTCTTAAATAAGAATTTCATACTAGCTGTTACCCGCGACATTGTTCACATGGACCTACAATAAAAAAAGTAGCCTATCTCTGACCCTTAAGTCATATTTATGCAAACATTCAGGTTGATCCATTCCGTTGTTTAGCCGTGATAACGCGAGAAACACCCAGACAGAGAGACAGAGTTACTTTCGAATTTATATTATTAGTTAGGATGACATGACTAGGTTTACAATACCAATGTTTTTGTTTTGAAATATAATGAAATTTATCAAATAAGACCAATGCAACCTGAAGATCACCATAAGATACTTCCTTTACCAGAAATATTGGATTTATTCAATAAACATTTTGACATGGAACTTGTTGAGTGTCATGCACTTGCATCCTCCTACAACCTGCACCATTACAGACCAACAGTGCACACCACCTCCTCAGCAATAGTCATTCAAAATTGGAACAGATTGTTGTCCGAGAATATAGTCTCATTGAAAATTCACTTGGAAATAAACTGGATAGATAGATAACAAAGGAGACATCTCTTAAATTAAAAATTCTAAATTTCGCCATTGTATAATATATTATTATGCACATCACCCTATATGCTTGCTCAAATAAATTAATTATACTTTAAATTCGAGGTCTTGCGGTCCGTCGTGCGTGCTACGGCGTGCTGCGGTTCATCATGGAGTCGGGGGCGCGCGGCTGCGAGGTGGTGGTATCAGGCAAGCTGCGAGGCCAGCGAGCCAAGTCCATGAAGTTTGTCGACGGGCTGATGATCCACTCGGGAGACCCGTGCAACGACTACGTCAACACCGCCACAAGGCACGTGCTGCTCAGGCAAGGAGTGCTCGGAATCAAGGTGAGAATGATCCTTTTAAAAATTAAACCGTCTTATCAGGGTGTTCTCTTGGAACATCATTGATAGTCAGTGAACTTACAGGGAAGCTCAGTCAATTAAACCAATAGACCACCTGAAAGGTCACTGAGAAGTATTATACAGTTAGTTAACTAAACAAAGTCTCAAACAAAATTTTATTGTTTGGATATAACAATTTTTGTAGCTGAATAATGTAATTGTAATAATATTGTAATTGTTTGTAAATGTTTTGTTTCTCCATTTGTTTACCACAAGAAAAATGCTACAAGTAAACGAAAATGTGTACCTGAAATCCATGTGAACATTTTTGTTTTTAATTTAAAAGAAATCCTTGTTTGTAAATGTATAGCCATAGCTAAAAGCAATTAGTATGTAGTAAGTACCCACCATTCAGGGATTGCAAGTCACTCAATGGCGTGTGATCTAATTATGTGTGGGAGAGTAAACAGCTTGTTTATTGGAGGGTCCGTCACATATGGGCTCTGGTACGGTGCAAGCTGGACACATGCTTTTAAATTAAACTCTTAAGTTCATTATGCTAGACGTTAATTTCTTTAGGTCAAATCTTTAGGTCACCTGGGTGCATTAATGCACCCAGGTGACCTAAAAAACAAATTAGTAGATTTAAATCTACTAATTTGTAGACTTAGCTCACCTGTAAATCAAGAGTTTCGAGTTTAGTGAACAAATTTGGTTAATCAAAACTTTGCCTTGTGCAGTAACAGTAGGGGAAAAACACCGTGTCTTTTAAAAATTCAACTGTTTTCTGTTGAACAGACCAGGAAATCTTACTGACATACTTTAGCTGGAACATGTAGTCTGTCTAGACATGGGCCCCCAGGATTACTTTTAGGGAGGTGCATCTGCATCAAAAACTTAACCCTTGGTTACACTTTGATGCGTTTGGTTGTAATGGGAACGAAGACCCTTGGTTACACTTTGATGCGTTTGGTTGTAATGGGAACGAAGATTTTGTAATGCTGTATCTGTATAAGGATAATCTGTACTGATTTAAAATAAATATGGTGATTGCAGGTGAAAATCATGTTGCCATGGGACCAGCAAGGCAAGAACGGCCCCAAGAAGCCTCAGCCCGACCACATCCTGGTGACGGAGCCCAAGGACGAGCCCGTGCCGCTCGAGCCCACGAGCGACGTGCGTCCGGTCGCGCCCGCGCCGCTGCCGCAGCCCGTGCCGGCTACCGCGTAGTTTAAGATAATACACTTTTAAAAACATTTCACTCGTTTTATTAATTAAGACACACTACTTGTTTGAAAAGGATGCACGGACTCAAAAAATATTCTAATATTAATTTAAATTAAAAAATATTTATATATTGGCGCGCAGTACACGCAAATCGTACCAGATAAGAGTTTGTATGGAAAAGCTGAATGTCTGCTGAGCTGTGCGTTTTGCCACATGGGTCTTTTTATTCTGTATGTCGAAGTGCAGGTGCAGTTAGCGTATCATCACACTTACGCGGTCACTTAGCTTGCAGCAGGTCTATTCTGGCAGCTGAGTGAACACGCAAGTGAGGTGATAAGCTAAGTGAATGTGCATTTTCTCCCTATTTCTGCAGACAAAAGTTAAAATATCTAATTCAAAAGGGTAAAGAACTACAGCCTACTGTAATCACTCGATTTTCTGTAGAGTAGTCGGCAAGAAAAATACAAATTCACTTAGCATATCGCCTCACGCGGTCACTTAGCTTGCAGAATACAGGGGCAACATGTGCACAGTGACAGCGTAAGTATTTTCCTTGTACAGAAATATCAAAATATCGAGTGATTATACCTAATAGGTTGTAAGTTACGTTACCTTTTCAATTCTATAGTTCACTCGGCTGCCAGAATCGACCGGCAGAGAGGCGCGAAATAACTAATCGGTGCGATAAGAAGACTAGGGAATAGGGGCTAGGCTAGGAAATTGAAGTAATCCTATTTGTTGACTTTTTCCTTTCCTCTCTTTAAGCTCATTAATAATCACAAGAAGGGAAAGTTCGTTTTTTTACACTCGTGAAACGTGGAATCAAATTCAAAGGTGCAACAAACAAGATTTGGGGCCGTACTGTGTGATTGGTTCAGCCGCCGCCGACACTGCGCGACCGTGAACCTTATCGCGCGGTGATACGATTCGTACTTGCGCATCGCCCGCGGCTGGACCTAACAATCATCGCAATTCTTTCGTCATTGACTTGAATATTGGCGCAGTACTACCAAGCCAATAATTATTTATCCATGTAGTAAATAAAACTCATATTAGTTACTTAATGCAGTTTATTTAGTACTCGAGATTTCGTTAATACAAACGCACCATAATACTTAGCAGACCAATTTATTTTACGGACACTTATTGCCACATTGTAAACAATTATCGAAGAGATGTTATAACCGAAAATTAGACAGAACGGCGAAAATAACTATAAATAATGATGTCAATTAACCATAGCTGATCTATTGACAAGGAAAGATATGAAGTAAAAAAATATATCATTTATAATAGCATGATTTGGTTGACTTAGATCAGATTCCGCTTTCGTCAGAATAAATAGCAATATAATATGTACCCACTACCTACCGTACTTTAAAATGAAATTAAAGAAGGAAGCTTTAGAAGTAAATACAGCCAAAACTGAGCAATAAAGTCCCGCCTGTTCCTTTATTTACCCAGGCACACAAATGTTACAAGTTATCAACGAAAAATGCTTTAATAAAATACATTAGTCTAGGTGCTATAAAATTAAACAGTAAATTTAAAATCTGCCATTTTTATAGCAGGTGTCTCAGAAACGTCACAACGCTTTTTGACAACTTTGTCATAACAAATATATCAAAATTCGTTTGTGAGTCCTTCAAATACCAGGCCCTGGATTTTGTACTAATTATTTAGGTAAAGGGTTCTTATTCCACTGGAGGTAAAGCAAGCAGCTAAATGAAAATTAAATTGCTTATCTACAACACCTGTAACCACTTTGAGTGCTTTACAAAATTAAATTGATGCATTTGTCTACTGCTAGGACCTAATGCGCTACATATTTTCTAAACTTTAGATTCTACCGTGTTCATCATTCTAAATTAGGGGCGAAGTAGTATTAGCAACTGGTGCTTTAGCATAGGTATATTAATGTAGGTACGAGTATATTCTATATAAGGTACTACCTATTTATGTAAGTATTATTTTAGTTTTAACGCGCAGAGAAGCGTGATTTTCGGGATATATCCGTAATAATTGCCTAAACTGGATTAGCTTATAATTAAATGGACAGTGATTATTTTACACAAGGTCTCTTAATTCTAATAATTCAAAACGTTATTTTAAATCTAATCCAACGTTCACAGACTATTTTATAACTAAGCCTTATAATAATGGACAGATTTGCGTGTAGCGTGTATTGATCGAAACGTTCAGTGACGGCGTGAATTTTTGCGTGTAGAATATTTTTTTACAAAAGATAAAGGTAATTTTTGATAATGGTAACACTGTGTTACTAAAAAAGCGTTGCATATATTGCCTTAGGATCGCACCTTTTTAATAAAAAAATTGAGGCGTTTGATTAAAAAAAGTAGATTGCTGTGGAAACCTAAAAATTGTTAATAAGTACCTACGCTTATCTAAAATGTAGCAAATAATTTTATTATACTACAAGCATAGCATAAAAGTTGATAGTACGTAATTATAATAAGTATGATAGGTCTAGTTAGAAGAACAACCATTTGGGTTCTAAGATAGACTACTACAGTGGGACGTGAGAATAAGGGTTCGAGACTTATTTGTACAATTTATCTAAACAACTACATTCAATAAAATTGAACTAGGTATAGAAATTAAAACAAAAACCACAAAAAGCTACGCAAGAAGATCGCCTTTTCTATATAAGTATATTTAGTTTTAATCAAGAGTTCTAGTTTCGATTACAACTATACCGGATTAATTAGGTTCTTATTAAGTATTGACTATCACTTTCTTTATGGTAAGTAGGAAAGAGGTATAGATATATATTATGTTCTTATTGATTTTGGCACAGGAGTAGGAAATGAAAAGCAATTTTTCTATTTTACAACACGAGTAAGTACGTAGGTGCATATAGCCTAAATCACAGAAAGGAAGGAGCGGTGCAAGCGTGATGCAAAAATATAGCTTATTTTATGAACAATTCGAGTTGTTTGCATAAAAAACTATGTTTTGTAACATATCTGTGACATCACCCACGTAACATAACGTTAATTTAGCATACAACATTATCTATAGTTATCTAAGTTTATTGACATAGATTTTATTAGCAAAAATGACTAGCTGTATTGGCACTTTCGCACGATCTTTCCTTTTGGTAACAATAATGCTTCCTTAAATTTTATACTATTTTACTAAAATTCGACTTAACTACTTGCAATCTTTATCTCCTTCCGAGAAAAGTAGTAGAAAAACAACTAAGTAACAAGCAAAAGGGAATGGATGTAGAGGGTCTAAGAGAAACGAAAATAATTCATAATAAACCATTTAATAAAACCAAAAAGTAATCACAACAACGTCATTCTATAATAATCAAAATTAAGTACTTAGTTACCCACCACCGCTGAAATAAGTAGAACAGAAGAAAATGGAATGTTTCAAATAATACTCAAGTAAGCAATAAAAAAAATACGCTTAAAATTAATATAACTGCAGATGTTCTGATAATACGAGAAGGAAAGAATTACATACGAACATAAAGTTTATGTACAATAAATTATAGGATGATACATAACTTGGATTATAATAGTCAGGCACAATATTATCGTGATACCTACATATTACATTTCAATATAAAATTAATAAAATAAAACACCAGTTAAATAAAATGTAAAAAATGACTTCAAATAAATTATTAAGGACGTTACGAAGAGATCTTAATTATGATACTTTTATAAAGAAACATCTCATTTTATTGCAAAATATTCTCCTATGGCACTACAAATAATTCATTTTATAACAATAAAATTCATTTAAAATAAATTCTCATAACTGATTTTACGCAGCTAATTAAAACATGTAATAAAATACAACTCATAAATTTAAAGAATGGAATGCATAAGTATATTTTCTAAACGTAAGTATCTACATGCCGAATTAGAATGTAACTTTCGATACAACCCAATGTTTTAAACTTACCGTTTAGAGCTAACTTCCCAAATATTATATTAACGTACAAGCCGTACAATAGTTTATTTCGTCATATCGACTATTTAAACTAAACCATTCGGACATTTTATTTCTCGAACGTTTACGGCACTGTTCTTTACTCGGCAACACTAGCTTATTTTTGTATGACAACTTCGTTTCATGTGTTGTCACGGTAGAAAAACTCTTCCCGAATTTGATTTCGCTGAAATTAAAGAACAGTGTTCGTCGCATTTACTTAACGCTTTGCCTTTTATTATTTTATTTACGCCTAGGTATATCTAGTGTAACGCTTCTAACGAATTAATTGAATATCGATTTAAGTAGGCTATAGTGTGACGCGGCTCAGTACCGCTGTTGGTACTCGTGGTGCCATCTGTTGAAGTCTATGTGGAACACTACCAGCGTGCCGTTTTCCAGGCCCGCTAGCAGGAATCTGGAAATAGGAAAATTCGAACGGTTACGGTATCATAAAAAAATAATACATTAAAATGAACAAAAAATATGGCTAATTGTCAAAAACTCGCAAAAGCAAAAACTTTCTTTGACCGCAAAAATTATTTCACGAAAGTTTCACGCAAACCGCGGATAATAAATAAACGAATGCCCAATCACCGCTCGTAACGTTACCCTCCTTGTTCCGCGGATAAACACGTTACTGCACGATCGCAGAACGTTGACGGTTTGTTTAGAATTAAAAGTTGAAAGAGAGGCGGGCAGTTTGGTAGTTAGGGTAAGGTAAGGTAAGGTAAGGTAGTTACTTCTGATCGTGGGAGAGCGCGAGGCTGGTGACGGGCGCGCCGGCGGGCGGGAAGGCGTACAGCGGCGCGAGCGTGAAGGCGCGCCACACCTCCACCACGCCCGCGTCGCCGCCGCACACCAGGTACTCGCCGCAGCGGGACAGCACCAGGCACTGCGGAGGTACACGATATACACACTGAGGTACCTACTCGCCGATCAAACTTACAGTTAGAGACGGACTGTTCAAACAACGGATTGTCCAAAGGTAAAAAAATAATAATTACATTTAGAAAATGGACAGTGACGTTCAGAGGACGGGAAGTGATATTTTAAGGAACGGAAAGTGATATTTAGAGAACGGAAAGATGCACTCAGTTAAAAACGGAGAACTACGCTTACCCCCGAATACTGAAACGTTTGTTAACTTTGACAACATATTAATTCTAATAGTGCCTTTGTCTGGCTTTAAGCAAATGACAAAGACAGCAATAGACTTAATCTGTCGTTAAAGTTAACAAACGTTTCAGTATTCGGGGGTTAGAGTATCGAATGACAAGTTAACGTGTCGTCCGATAATTGCAAGTGTCATCCGTCGTCTATCTCTCGCACGCAGACACACACTCGAGCCTTACACGGATACTTATACCTATTTTTTTTTTATTGTTCTTGGTGCAGCTCCAGGGACTCCGAGGTCCATGCCCTTTGTCAACTTTTACATTTTTTGTCAACTATTACTGATATAATATAAGACTAATAACATAACAAGAGGAAAATCTACAATACTTATTATTATGTTGCGTGTATACACCGAGCAGTCCGAGACAGACCGAGGCAGACTTATACCTATTTATTACAGATAAGAGATCGGACAGTGATACATTTAGAAAAGGAACGGAACATTAGACTAGAAACAAAATCATTCAGGTCCGTATGGAACCTGCCGGAGTTTTACAATCACCTGGAAGTTATCGTTGTGCGTCTCGTGCCGGAGCCGGCGGCCGTTGAGCGTGAAGGCGGCGAGGTGGCCCTTGGCGTAGGCGACCACCACCACGCCCTCGCGGGACAGCGCCAGCTGCTGCGGCGCGCACACGCCCTCGCCCGCCGTCAGCGCGCGCAGGATCTCGCCGAACGTCGTGTGCACCAGCACGGGGCCGTCTGGTGGCACACTTCACACTTAATCGCCATAGCAATCGAATAAGTCAGCTATTAGTCAAATCAGAAGTGGGATTGACCGAGTCGTCGGTCGTTTAGGAGCCTATAGACTGACAAGTATATTATGAATGAAAACCAAAAAACCCGACTGAAAAATGTATTCTTTACGAATATAACGACAATTTCAGAGTTACATCCTAAAATTTATTCATAGTTTGTATTTTCCTCTCCAAAGGAACAGGCAGGTTACAATAAAGGTACCGGTACACCGTACAACGTTATACTCACTGACTGAGGAGGATATGACGAGGCCTAGTTCGGCCGACACGAGCACCCCGTTGATGGGCGCGTCGTGTCCCGTGAGCGTGACGCGCGGCGCCGGCGTGTCCCCCTCGCCCACCACGCCACCGTGTCGCGCCGACCTGCGGACGGCCGGGTAGTTACATGGGTACATTGGTTGAGCTCGAGCCGTGGCGTGACCTTCGAGGCGTTCTTGGCAAACTGATCGATAAGTTTTGAGAGAAGATCCTCCAGGATGCCCTAATGCTTTTCTTTTATTTTTCGTAGTCGCGTAGTCGACTTTATGGTTTTAGCATAAAGTCACACTAAACATACGCATCGGTATAAACGCACACGTCTGATGTGTGAGCACGAACGGCAGGTCTAAAAGCCGAGCGGGGAACCGCGAACCCAAGTTGACGTTATGGCAGCATAACATGTCATGACATCCAATTTCCAAATGACCGAATACCCGGGCGACCGAATTTTCCGGACATAGAGGAAAAAGAATACAAGTACCAGAAGGAGAAGAAAAGAAGGTACAAGAAACAAATAGTAAAAAACAAGCAACGAGGTACGAGCGCCTCGCCAAAGGGACGAGTGTAAGTAGTCGTACTGACCAGTGCCACAGCAGCACGGTGCAGTCCTCGGAGCCCGTCGCGATGTAGCAGTCCGACGTGATGTTGCACTCCGAGCGACACACGCACGTCACCACGCCGTAGTGGCCGAATATTATCTGGACTATCTTAGCTGGAACACACACGCATAACGAACGTTATTGAACAGATCACACTTCACCCGCATCAACGGATCAGAGATTTCTAGGGTTGTTCACTTTATATTGCAAAAATCAGACCTAGGGAAACACCGAATCATGCCCTTGCATAGATGTACGTACAGAAGAGGAAAAAATGTTTACTTCTTTCTTCTGTGGATGTACGCGAGTAATTAGAAATCGTAATGAAATGTTCGCTGTGAGATCGTGTCACTTACCGGTCTCTGTAGAGAAGACTCGGAAGCTGTTATCCCAGAAGCCAGCGGCGATGAGGAAGCGCGAGTCGACCGTCGTCACGAAGCAGTTGCTGGTGGCGCGAACTCGCTGCGAGAAGTTATCGCCGAGCTGTCGGCGCAGGGCCGGGGCTCCGCCCGCCCACGCCGGGTCCATCAGCACGGGGTGCGCCGGCGCACCCTCCGCCGCGTGCCGCGCGCCGTGCGCGCAGCCGCCGCCCGCCCACCGGTGGGCGGCGAACGCTCGGGCTGCGCTCACCTGCACACGAGTACAACTTGTAAAGAAAAAACTGCCGCAAACGAGTATGAACAAAAAGGGTACGAAGAGATAAAAGCTGCAAGAGAGAAATGGACTAGAAATTCGCGCTGTAACGATCCTCTCAGTGGCGCGACGATATGGTAAGTACGACACTCACGGTGACGGCGGCGGGCGCGGCCAGCTGCGGGTAGGTGTTGGCGGACACGTGCACGACGGCCGCGTTGGAAGGCAGCTTGAGGCGCACGCACACGTCGTCGGGCGCCGCCGCGAACATCAGCGGCGCTAGGTGCATCGTCGATGCTCTGCAATAAAAACAACAAATAAATGGTCAGTAAAAATAATACGTACGGACATAGAAAATTATATCTCTATGGTAAGTACAGAAAAGGTTATACGCACCAGAATAGCAGTAGGTACTATAGGTAGTGGGGGCTGGCTTTGCATTTATTACAGTTTGGAGGTTCAATGTACAAGGCGAGCGAGTCGCGCAGCATACCTGGGCGGATGTGGCTCGCTGAGCAGCTGCGCGGGCGTCTGGCCGAAGCTCCTGATTTGGTCCTCGACGGCGGCGCGCGTCACGGGCTCCGTGATCTGGTCGAGCCGCACGCCGCCTTCGTACGTCAGGTAGTAGAACACGTTGGTGGCGCGCACTGCTTCCGGACCTGGAAAGTTATACAAACATTAAAAATACGAACAAAACAACAGCATTCGAATAGACTGGATGGTATCCGGAGTATCCTGTCACCGAGCGGTATCTGCGACTATTTTTAGACTCACTAGACAGCACTGTAGGATACTTTTACGTACAAAGCTGAATTTTTTTTTCTCTCATAATTTGAAAATAATAACAAATTTTGATCCCGGGTCTAAAGTTTTGGTTATAGCCTTACTAAGTACCTATGTCGCGTTTGAATCGCATCAATTCACAAGTGTAATGTTAAATTTGCGAGTAAGCCGTTAGTTTTGTTCCCGTTAATGTAGTGGTAGGACTCTTTTACAGAATCCGCCTGAAGAAGTCGCACACTTTTGCCAGCTATTCAACCGCAAAGCAGTAGTGCGCATAGGTTACTGCGTTCCAGATTGAAGGGCAATGTTTCCAGCTAAGTTACTGGGCATTAAGAAGTTTAACATCTAACATCTTATCGAGACGAGCGCAGTGCATTGAAATATTGAAGTTCAAAATTCTGAGTGGCCCTGAACCGGTATGGGCAAACGTGACGCTTACCATCAGGCGAGCGACTTGCTCGTATCCCCAGTCAGTTGTATGAAAACATCGTATTCCTGTAGGTTTATCGTACCTCTCTGCTTGTAGCCGAATATGAGATCGATCCACTGATGCAGCTGACAGCTGACAAACTCGGACTCGAGTGCCATGCGGTTAATCCGCACGAACTCTTCGGGCGAAGAGGCCCAGGGCGGGAGGATCACGTCGCCGGAGGGGGACTCCGGGATGCCGAGCCGGTACCCCGAGCTGTTCACCAGCATCTCGGGCAAGAAGAACAGCTCCGGGATCAGCTCCTGGGAAGCGAAGTACTCGGGTTAAAGGACAAACTGTTATGCAGATTTGGTTCAGTGTTAACAAAAATGTGTTGATAATGTATTATTGTGTGTATCTGTCTGTATCAGCCTTTAAACATTTCACTGCTGGGATATCAGCCTACCCTTGGAGGGTGATTAGGCCATATCCACCACGCTGGCCCAGTGCGGGTTGGCGGATTCACATACGCCATCGAATTTCTTCTCCGGAAAATATGCAGGTTTCCTCACGATGTTTTCCTTCACCGTAAAGGCTGTGGTATATCCGTACATAAGTTCCAAAGAACTCATTGGTACGGGCCCGCACGAATGTGAGGCGAGCGTTCTCCCATTGAGCTACCACGACTTGTGTTGTGTGTATACTGTATATTATATGACAAAAGAAGCAGATTAGTCTGGTAGCTTTCCACCACTCACACGTGGCTACATCTAGTTGTAAGTTATATTTGTTGTTTAATTAATGTATCGGTATTTTTGACGTTTCGAAAATGTATCCTAGCGTACCTAATCATAATTAAACTAAAGATAATTGAATTGAAATTTGTTTCTGAACATAAATCATCATCATAACATTGATGTGGTTGTTCGATGAAAACTTTTTCTAGGTACGGTATTTTTAGTTCAAGGATTTTTTATAGTAGGTACAGAAAAATTGAGGCGCTGTAAGCAAGAAAATAGGGAAAGGTAAAAAAATAATAATAATAAATTTGTGTACTTTGGCGTTCGTTCTTATGCCTTTATCATCTGCCTTTATTCATGATGATGTTAACTGACCTTAACATCGGATGTGTCTCGCTGGCAGTTCTTCCAGGACATGGCGATGGAGGAGAACAGGCGGTTGGGGTGGTCGAACTTGCCACCCTGTAGCGCCAGGAACATCGTCGTCATCGGCTCCTGGGGACGACCGTGCGGTTACATTCAAAAGGAAAGCTTTAGTTTTAATTTGTTACACAAGTATACGGCCCTTCAGGTTTTATTTTGGTTGTCTTTTTTTCTTTTCATTATAGAGCGGAATTCTGTAAATATAGTTAATAATACTTCTGCCCTAAAAATGTATAACACTTCTTTAGTTTTTTTGGACTAAGGGTTTTTTTACCTTTTCCCTAAAGTCACATTGAATTGCATCAATATTAGGCTGTGTTTCAGTGCAATACGATGCGCTATAGAGATTTAAGTTCTCGTTTTCATAACTTCTTCTTTTCTCCGTCTCTCTTCCTAAATCATTGGTTTTTTGCCGTTGTTCAGTTGTGTCTTTTCTATAAGCTAGTATGTTAATTTAAATATTTTTATAGATTCTCCTCTAATGCGCTTAGAGGTATCATCAGGGTACGTAGTAATTTTACATCTCCATTGAATTCATAGTATAAGAACGATTTCAGTTAAGACACTATTTTGCCATCTCGTATCGGCGGTCGTAAAAAGGAAGAGATTCGCCACTGCGCGAAATACCTATCTTTTCTCGGATTGAACCACGTCCAGAGATGTTAGCAATGAGATATTGTTCTGGTTGGATGGGATCTGAATATTATCTCCGAGTGGACGCCACACCGTAGCAAGACGCGCATCTGCCGCGCGCCGTCCGCGACTCCCCGCCGATTGTTTTGACGTGCCTTCTCGTGCGCGCGCGCCGACGCATTCATTTACCGCGATATATGTCCACTTCCTTTGATGAGCCGGCCCTTTATAGGCGCATTAGCAAAGCATTGTTTAATGTTTCAGAATAGAGCTCGTTTAAGTGAGTCAGTTAGTGCCAGAGCTATAAATTTTGAGATGTTGTTAAATCTTACAGAAATGGTAGAAAATCAAGGAGAGTTTATTTTAGCGAACGTTTGCTCATACTTGATACCAATCAATGTAAACTACGTTTATCAGACAGAATCAAGACTTACATTTTTAATAACATTTATCTTAAACTACAATTTTATTAAGATTAATAAATGTCTTAATAATAAGACCTTCTCAAAGGTCATAAGGTCTTATTGTTATTGTTGTATGATGTTTAGATTACTCTGTGACTATTAATCGTGCACAACTTTATAGGTAATCGAATAATGAGTGCATACTCACTCATTATCCAATATAAACAGGTAGGTCTAATTAGATGTATTATGTTGACGGAAATATAATCATCTGTACCTAACTAGAGAAGACACCTAATCTAAGATCCGCCTAGACGTACCTACTTCAAGCAAATACTAGACATATTAATATAATTGCACCCTGTCAATAGGCAAGCCAAGGCGTTAACAACGGTAACAACTACCGGTGTAATTGTAGAGTAATTGCAATGAATTTACAACTGTGCGTAAGGGGGGCTCGGCGATGGGAGAATTCACGAGTGTTATGTGGGAAAACCGTTCCGTTCCGTTGTCGGTCGGTGTGGCGCTCTAAGGGGGAGGCCTATGTTCAGCAGTGGACGTCTTATGGCTGATGATGATGATGATGATGATGTGGGAAAAACGCCTTTAGATAATCATAAATTGGTAATTAGATTCTTACTACCTAAAACCAAAAGTTATGTGGAGTATATATTTTTGAATTCTGGCTGTGAATATTCATTTTTCGAAAGCTGTATCGTTATTGAACAAATATGTGCCTAATATGTGTGCCTTTATTGCCTTTTCTTAATTTTTAGTTAATACATTGGATTTTCCCCTATTAAATAGAACTGACCCAGATTTTGTAATCATGTTTCACGAATAAATCAGTACTTCCTAAAATAACAACAGGTCTGAAATGGCTGAAACGCATTAAATCACGACAGATTCAAAATGATTCAGCCGCTCGGATCGGATTTAGACAAGCAATTTGGAGAACAAACGTTCGGTGACGAAGTGTGAAAATTAAATGACATGACGCCGTCCGAGGCACGCATTTCATCGTGACACGGAGATATGGCCTGAATCGTTATAATAACTTGAGTTAATATTATTCTGTGATGTTAGAAGTAGCGTAAGAAGGTAATTTAGTGCGCAATTTCAATGACCAATAAAAATGTTTTTACAAATCATCGTTTTCGTGTCGGACACTGCGGCCACCGTGGAAGAGAATAACTGTACTCGTGTACTTACAATTCTGACGAGCCAATTGAGCACGAAGGCTGCTGTGGAGTAGTGGGTTCCGTAGTGGAATGGCGGCGTAGACTCGTGTTCCCACGTGGTGTACCGCTCCTCGAAGTACGCGCGCCGGCTCGGGTTCAAGGCGCCGATGGGCTGGTTGACAGCATAGGTATTTTAACGATGGAGGCATAATTTATGCCCAAGTTATCGGCATAAGTAAAATTAATAAAAACATACAGTCAAAAGATTTTTTCTTATGGTTCAATTTCTATCGGAAGTTGGGCCAGTTGTTTAGGTCAGTTGACTAAGGCTACACTCGGAGACAGTGAGAGCTAGATGATCAATTATTACCTTGGACAGGTCTCTATAGTTGGAGGGCTGGCTGAGATCCAGCTCCTCGCTCTCGTAGTTGGTGAGTACCCACGGGAACACCGGGTACTGGTTCAAGTCGTTGTACGTCCGCCCTGGGGACAATATGGAACAATATTGTATTTAAGAACTTGGCTTGACACACCGCTAATATGTGTTTAGATTGAAATGTTAGTACAAACTAAGTGCCGTTTTTACAGTGAGAGACAAAAGTATAGTACGAATAACATAACACAAAACATGTTTACTTTCATGTGGTGCCGTGGCGTAGAGCTTTGTCAGCACAATACAATTTCATAATATTTTGGGAGAAATCTACTAATCTAATCTAATCTTTGGGACTAATCAAAAATCGCCGATGACTAAAAAATTCTATGAAATTGTAGAAAATGTATACCGAGTTTCGTCAAGATTGGTTGAAAAAAAACGACCTGTACGCGAGTACTAACATTATCGAAATCGGCCGTTGTATGGCGCCGCAGCAAACTTCGGGATCCTTTTTGAGAGAATTACCCCTTTAATCAAAAGTCGTCGACGATAATAATAATGTTACAAAATTGTACAACCTTTATACCAAGTTTCGTCAAAATTGGTATCGTAAAAATACAACCTGTACGCGAGTACCAACACGGACAGATGAAAGCAAATTTTGCCAGCTAAAACTGAGACCTTACGTTCGCTTCGCTCACTCGGTCATGCAATTAAACAATGTCGGGTTTGTTGCACCATTCAAGAAATAGAGATAGAGAAGAATAAGATTTTTATGATCTTTGATTTTTGGTTTTGTCTCCGCCCCGAATAGCAGAATAAGTCAGAATAACTATACTAAAACGAGAAAAAAAATAACAAAGATTGTATGACAAGTGTGCTACTTTGAATGTGTGTATACGTAACCATGTTCTGACAAATAAATTAATCTTGAATCTTGAGCTTGCATCGCGTACGATGTCGCGGGCATCAGTTGATACAACTGGCATTTACAATTATTGTACCAAAAAATTCTCATACAATAAATACACTGTGACGTGCACAGATTGGTAATACGTAAAAGTTGTAACTTGAAACGTACTTTGAGTCAACATTTATTTTATAAAATAAACTAATAACATCTGTATTGATATAACGATACAGCTTTATTCAGCTGTAAAAAAAAACGCGGCCGCATGTCGTCACGAAACTTTCTACAGTTTTACAGAGCGTGTCTCCCTTCAGCCGACAAGGTGAACGTAAGCCATGGCGGTGCGGTGACCCCGCCCCGGTACATTTGCGACAGATTGAGTAACATCAACATCCTTCACCGATCGACACTTGACATTGTTACTCTACAGGTGTTGCTAATTGTTGCGTTATTAACGACACGTATAAAAACCAGCTAATAGGCAAACTATAATGGGAAAGTCACGTGGTAGGCATAGCTCCGTAAAACGGGCTAGTGTAACTTTACGACAACCGACGGCCCTGTGGTTGGCAACGAAAAGCGAAAGAGCCTTCCGGCTAGGTTTGTCTAGAGTCTGCTCAACAGTGGGACGTACCGGTCGTCCAAAAATAAGTACTGGACTACTGGACTAACATTAAATACTAATAAAAATGCTGGTGTTTATTTGTCTCAACGCATAAGCATTGCCATTCAGCGTGGTAATACCGCCAGCATGCTGGGTACGCTGCCAACTGGTAGTAGGCTTGAACATTTGGATTATCTATAGACCTTTAATGGTCTCTGGTCCAACTGTTATTTTTATGTAGTAGGCTAAGTAGTTTAGGTGTAGTTGTAGTTTGTATGTATTTTGCTTAGTTAATAACTTGCCCGTTAAAAAAGAATAATGGTAAAATGGTAACGTTGGTATAATTTTCTTTTATTTATTTATTGTGAGGTACAAAATATAAATATAAAATCCCATCACAGAAATGATAGCATTAAACAAAAATGGCTCTCTTGCCCCTCTCCGATGGCAGTCGAGTAATTCCGCTTTAACGCTGATTATATTTTTATCTTTACCAATATTTACTTAAGACAGAAGGAAATCACGTGACTATAAAATATTATTTAGATTTACTTACGTGTGTCTTCTTTAGTACATAAATGTAAATTATCTACATGTGTTACTACTAAGTACAGCTGCAACTTCACCTGAGTTAATATGCCAATTGAAAACCAAATGCTTATATTTTTTGCAATCAATTTAGTAACGTAGAATATCTACTTATTCATATTTTTAGGCATTTAAATTATATAAAATGAAAATTAGCTCACGGTCGGTTCTGAATCATGGTGAAAACTGCGCTATTAGCAGCCAAGGTTTATTCTCAAATTAAAGAATGATTCGATTGTAGTATTGCTTCTTAGGTAAAGAATTAGACTTAAAATGCGTCGTGTGTTTTTTTTTATATTTTATTTTATTTTATAGACTATGGATCCCCAACAGAAGTTACACATTACATTCACATTATGAAACATAGGCATCAAGCTGGGTGCACCCCCAATTACAGGAGACCACGTCGTGCTCATGGAGGTTCGCCTAGACCAAACTAAAATGAAAATATTTTTTGCTGCCTGCAGAGTACAAAATAGTTTAAATTATATTTAGGTTACATTGGAAGTGGAAAAATTTACTAGCGAGTCTTAATTATACAATGAGAAAATTAAAATTAATTAATTAAAAGAGTCTTAATTATACAATGAGAAAATGTAGCAATATATGAAGCGAGTTAAAACCAGGAAACATCAAAATAATTATATTTAAATTTGTTCATTTGCTTTCATTCAAATCCAGACAGAGCACGAGTGAATTTCCATCGAGTCTGTGTTGAGCTATTAGGCTGGGATGAAATGCGCCAAATTTTAATGAAATTTTTATCTAACCGAATATTTGGTGGCCTTTTTCACAAAACGCCATCTAGCCCTAAACTAAGCAAGCTTGTACTATGGGAACCAGATAACGGATAGAATACATAAATACTTTTTTTTGTAAATACATACATAGAATACATATAAACACTCAGACAAAGAACAAACATCCATATTGATCACACAAATGTTTGTCCTGGGTGGGAATCGAACCCACAACCTATAGATCAGAAGGCGGAAATCAACCCACTGAGCCACACGGTACTTTATTCGCCTTTTTATTTTTAATTTAGATAGATAGATAGCTCTTTATTGTTCACAACAGAAATTACATACACAATACAAAAATCTGCTCAAAACTAGTGTAACAACAGGCGGCCTTCTTCGATCATCGATCTTATCGCTTAAATTGACTTGGAAAATTTTAACATTTCAAACCAGCCTAGCCCCAATCCTGCTCCAATGGATTATTCTAGCCCATACTGCCAATATAACCCCCACACACACGCACACACATTTTACATTTTATTAGCTCTAGCCCTCAGATGCTCACGCTAATAAGGTTGCTTAAATATTGTGATCTTTCTAATAACACGCTCTATTCGTTAAATTGGTCCACGAGGAACAAATCGCAGAAGTGCTGTTAGTACCTGGGTACCTAATTAAATTAACAATATTAATTTATTTTAATGAAAGGAATGATACTCGTAATAGGTGCCTGCATACAGTGCAGATGCTCCCTTATCACTCATTATTTAACTCTGTACCTAGACCAAGACAAAGGTCTCTGTGGTATTGATAACGGCATAAGGATGATACTTAATACAAGGAAGAAACAACTCTATACTCTTCCTGTAGTCACATGACCACTATCACTGGCCAATGATCGACTTTTAATATCTTTACTACATTGTATGTGAGTATGTAAACAATTATTTTTGGACTCATTATAATTATAATATATTATGTAATGGATGTAAGCCTGCATAATCCGCAAGTCTAATCTATTAACGTATTACACCCATAGTTCCCAATAGCTCCCGACTAGGTACCTAACTATTCCTGGCTAATTGTAGTTATATTATCACGGTCACACACGACAGATAGAATCATGACCGTGCCAGTAAGTATAGGCCTTAAGGGACTTGCCGAGGCACTAGATTACGGCATCGGTATCCCCCACCTGTAGTAAGAGCCTACTAAAAGAGGACCTCTGGGCTCGGGGGTGGTTAAAGGTGGGGCTCTAACCATCTACGTAAACGAGACCGGGGACGAGTCTGGGGGGGGCGTCGAGTGGCTGACGCTGTCGTAAAGCGGCCGCATCTCAGGACAGCTCGTAGCTGTCCCGGGAGGTGATGAAGTGCGGTACAGAGGGCTCCCGTGCGTTCCCTTGGATCCATTAATCAAGCACCAAGGCAGGCCACTGGGAGGGTTTTAATAGGTACAATTGTACATAGCCCGGCTACACCACAAAGCAGTCGGGGATCTTAATACGATACAGTGCGCAGTGAATCAAGAGCGATGACCCTTGACGAGCCATCTGGCATTGTTCGTTAAATAGATCATTCGTTACGTACATATATGTATATACTTACCTATGTAAACGGGTATCTGTTTAATGTATCTGGTTTACCTAAATAAAACTTTCAGTAAATAGGGTCAGTATGCAATCGAGGTATACAGGCTGGATTTTTGAGACGGGACAGTAACGGCAGGTACTATAGCCGTTATAGTTAGGGGAAAACGTTCCTAGGAGACCATCCATAACTTTTTGAGATATTCCGAAATGCATTCACCGATTTTGGAAAAAATGTACAGTCAGCGAAAAAATGCTAGAAATTCAAGAAAATAAAATTACGTCAATCGATCCTATTTCGTGTAGGGAACAAAATACTGTATGGGACCACTTAAGGTATGATACTAGAATAAGAAATCTCCTAGAAACATTTTCCTGTAACTATAACGATTAAGGTACCCTTACTGTCCCGTATCAAAAACACATCCTGTATTTTGTAGTAACAATTTAGTGGCGTGTCTAATTTATTTAGGCTCAGTTATTCATAGTAAGTTGTAACTAATAATAAGTAGTACTAATAATAATTTTACTTTTACCCGTGGGGGGAAGGTTCCCCCCACGGGTAAAAGTAAAATTTAAATACTTATTGTGAGTACATATTTAAAAAAAAAACTTACTAAAATACGAAACTGTTAAGACATTACTTATTATTACGAAACTATTTAATATATCTCATGCACACTCTTGGGATGTAAGCAGCAGAGTTCGAGATTCAAGGGATCTTTCCCACCTCTATTCCCTAGAATTGTACACCCCTATCTCTGACCTCTAGATATCAAAACATCTCGCAAGCACCCGCCGCATGACAACATCGTTATCAACTGTGCAACGTGTAACTACCGCGCATACAGCACCGAGGAACTGTGTACCATTGTGCCGGCTTACAACGGACCACTCCGCTGCCCGAGCCCAACTCTTACACTCGCATCTATAAAATAATTTTAAAAAGCCCAGAAAGAAATAGCTTAATATTTCGAGAAGAAAATCGTGATCATGCCCTTAGCCATAAAATATAGTGTTGTGGTAAAACTATAGATATTTACAGATCGTTCTTCGTTTTACATTTTAATAGTTAATCTGTGTCATAAAAATGTACTGAAACAGTTCAAACCGGTGATGTAACAGCTACAGCAGTATCGAAAGTGACAGTGCAACAAAAGTGAAAGAAGTGAAGTGACTCACACAGCGTACCATTGTGCTAATAAATGACATTTAGCGGGCGTCTAGCGAACGTATTGAGGAAGGTTGTGAGATGATTCGAAATAAGGCGATGGAGGTTATAAAGAGGTAAGTGTAACATCACTATACACGTGATTATAAAATTAATGAATCCATTCATATGTATTTTGTCGATATGTATCTACATTTTAGTATTGAATCCACTTCCGTCACAAAAAAGAGAATGCTCTACAAATCTAGGTATAAACTTTCGATAAGTATTAAAATTTACGGTTTCTCCAACTGTGTTGTGTAAAACTGCGAAACATTATATTAGTTTAGCGGTTTCAGCACAGTTACAACACGTAACAAGTACACGTAACGTAACAAGGTACATCTCAGTACCTTGGAAAACTTTTATCTAGTACCTACAAGATTTAGTATTACCGCATTCGAATATTTACTTAGTAGTACCATGTAAAGTCCATCAATCTTCAACAAATTTACATATTTCCTAACTAATATTTGAAATTTTTGTATATATATATATAGCTAAAGGGTCGGAGACGGACATAGGCTACTTTTTTTTTGTCCACCCGAAGAATTCGCGGGTAACAGCTAGTATTAAGATATTTAGCAAAATCTTTTGAGTCTGATCATCTAATCATATCAGCTTGCTTACGAAAAAGATGCATACGCCATTTAACCACCTTATACTTACCTTGCTTACCATCTTTCTAATGCCTCTTCCAGACTAGCGTCTATCGCCCCGAATTATCGCGAGACGAGGCGATATCCTCCAATCAGAGACGCGTTTACTTGTCTCTGATTGGCGGATATCGTTTCGTTGCGCGAACTTACGGTATTCGGCCTGCAAGTCTGGGACCGGCATTAGTGTCTTCGTTACATAACTATCTCCTCGAAGTAGGTTCACTAATGCAGAGTCATGCCTCTCACAGACTAGCGTCTATCGCGCCTAGAATTAGCGAGAAAAGAGGCGATATTACATACAGAGTCGAGTATACGCGTCTCCGATTGGCGGATATCGCGTCGTTGCCCGAATATTCAGTTTTTGGCCTGCAAGTGTTGGACAGGCATTAGTAAATATAGGTCGTTAAGCGCATTCGATTTCCATTGTTGCGGTTTTGTTGGAAGTACTTGACTACACGTGGATATCTGGTTGCAGATTTAAGTGAAGGTAAAATAAACATAGGCAGATATAATGAGGCGGTCCAAAGGCCTGAGTAACCTTACTATAAAACTTATTTTCTTAACAGGCTACACTTTACGAAAACCACCGGAAACGCCTTTTTAGGTTTAGTTTATTATCAGTAGATTTTGTTTTTTAGTAGTTTTCAATAGGGCTAGCTTAATTCTGGTTTAATTATTCTTAGTCCAAACATGAACATAATTAAGAAACATCGGCTTAATAAGAAAAATAAAATAGGCTAACTGGACCAAAGCCACCGACGGTGTAGTTGAAGATGGCTAGCTCGCCTATCTTGGAATGGGAATTGGCTTTCAAACGGCGCTGCTATAATACACTTAACTGCTTAGACATTTCGTAACAATTCGAACAATAAACGATATGCTTAAACTAATAAGGATCAATTCCGCAACTTTGCAATTACATTTTATTACCACCCAGTGTGTTCACTCGACAAATATTTCATAACATTAACTGCCGCTATACAGTCCCTGTAGCCAATTATACGGTTTTACGCAGTCGATTATTACTTATGTGAAAGTAATCGGAATCAAATTAAAGATTTCATAGTCACCTATAAACTAATCTCCTGACGTTACTCTGTGTGTTCCGGCAGCCTCATATGAGAGCGAGTTCTCGTTCCAGGCTAGGTGTGTTGACGACCACAATCGTCTTACAGTCTGGTGAGTTTGCAGCAGTCTATCAAACATTTTTAAAAATTCTGTTGTTCCAAGGTGAAACTGCAGAACCTGTATGCAACCGAGTTACGAGATGAGCAAGCCTCTTTCTCTCATTCTCTCATTTCTCATTCCAGCCAATAACAGTGCCACACAGAGTTCTAAACTTCGACAGTCCAAAAGTCGTCACCCGTATTATGGCGTAGAAAAAATAAATAAATAAATAGACAAAAGTTAATTCACTTTCTCTATTTACCTACGTAGAGATTTAACGAAAGTTTGAAAATAAAAATAAGTTTAAATATTTTAAGTATAGTCTGATATATATCAAAAGTTTAAATATTATTAAAAAATTTAAGAAAAAATATATTATTTGGTGTAGATTCTGTTGTAACAGTTCCCAAACCGAACTTAATTTGACCGCTATAAAACTGTTGTTATACATAATATGAAAATGTAAAAAGACGCACCTAATTTTAAAGCCTTCAGATAGCGATGAGGTAAGTTTAGAGAATATAACAGAATTTACTACCCTATTTTACTTACGTACTAACTTTTTTTAGAAAGTCTTTTTTAACCGCAGCCGCCATACCGAAACGCAAATTAATCGCAGAATTCCGGTCACACACGGTAATCCAAAAATAATATATAATCCGGTAATATATCATCAGTGCTTGAATATCGCATACTAGAATTTAGATAGCTATTAATAAATATGATAGCAACTGATAGCTTAATTTATTATTTAATTAAAACCGCCGACATTTTCCTAATTAAAAATAAGTAAATAAAGTTAATGTGAGTACAGGTCAGCAACACCGCAAAACTGTTCAATTCCTAATTTTACCCATAAGAATTTACTTAGCTGTAATAATTTAATAATACTAATTAATAATTTGATGATTTTTCCAAATAGACATGTTTCTAGGCAGTAAAGCAGCCAATTAAAGCATCAAGGCGCGATTTACGTATTACGCGCTTTCTCGCGCATTAACATTTTAAGTTTATAAAACGTTTGAGGTTGATTTCAAAAAAAGTTTCTGCAAAATTGTCTTTACTAGAACAATTAAAAATATTTGATTACATTTTCAGTTTAATTTCAGCATTTTACACATTATAAATAGGTCATTTTGTATTCATTTATATTCATGAAAACTTATTTGGGTTAACATTATATAAAAGATATGATAAAGAAAACGTTGCAAAAACATTATTCAATATCACTCCAAGCAATTTGAATGTGCAAATTAGAGAGAACGAAAATTGGTTTTTAGCTGTAATTAAATTTTTACATCAGTGAGTTGTTCTTGAGTGTCCGTGGTCGCTCCTGACCGCTACCTGAGCCGACAGGCTTGACTTGCCTTCTGGCAGACAGCATACAATTACCGCCTAATACTCGACGTCATTAACTACAACTATTAGTTACAATTATTAATTTTAATTAATTACTTAAAGTAGCCGAATCTATTGTTTTGTGACACGCGGCGTTTATGATATTAATTTGAACTTCTAAAACACATACTCATAATATTGTGCGAATTTTAAATAATACTGAATTAGGTTGATGATGAATTAATGTTTAACATTCACAAATACATAGTAATGTTTTTTTTTAAAATCGGAATAAAAAACATTTAGCACATTAGAAAACATGGCAATCAAAAGTCAGCTCGTTACGATCTGAATAGATAGGGTAATCTAAACGAATCAGCTTCATGTTCCTCGTAGGTTGCTCATAAATCGTTGCGTCAATTTTCAATTTACTTTTACGTATAGGTATGCAATGTACTAATGCCGTTTACACAATCATAGGTAATTCAGGAACCCGCTTATCTAGAAAGGAGGTTAATCAGGACGTTGAAGCTGAATTGAAGGCCGGAACTACGTCATTCATTTATCGTCATCAGACATCATTCTGGACGATTACGAGAACTAAGACATTAATTGAATTGGAATGTGAAGTGAACAAAAAACTACGAGGAAGACCGAGTAGCACGTATTGGGGAATACTTGAATCGTAAAGGGATAATTTAATTCAAAGAGTAACCATTTCATACTAAAAATCAATTTTCAAAAGAATACAGCTGTGCAGTTTCTAAGCTTCTCTGCGTGCTGGGTAAACATCACCGTCCACGCACAATACTATTTATTTATTTATTTATTTATTTAGGTTCACCTACACTGTGCACACCAATACAATGTCAAAAATATACACAAATAAAATAGGACTAAATGTCACAATACTTACAGGTGAAGACAGCATGCAATAATAAAGAGCAAGGTACTATAATTATAAATAGAATTAAGTCATTACATAAAAGTCAAAAATTTAAATTTAAAAGTCATTATATGAATTATCATCATTGGTCAGATAGTCAGAGACCTCAAAGTCTTCCTAAATATATTAATATGGTCACCAAATATGTCAACATCGGCTGTCTTAGACAGAGTATTATAGATACGCACCATTCTAGCCATGGGTGCATTTAATCCCACGTTAGAGTGAGACATCGCAGTGGAAAAAATATTAAAGCGCGATACTCTAGGCAGTGTTCGAGGATTCGTTAGAGATAATTCGAAGAGCAAATCCGGGGTATCCAAAATTCCATTAGCGAGTTTGTAAAGAAATAAAAGGTCAAGTGTGCGCCTACGATGTGTGAGCGATTCTATCTTAAAGTACTTAAGTCTAGTATCATAGCTCATAAGCTCATTCCCGAGATAACACGAGTAGGTCAAATGCCACATAAACCTTTTTTGGACGCCCTCCAATCTTCTATTGTGAACGTCATAAAAAGGATTCCAGACAACGCTACAATACTCCAAACCGCTACGCACTAAGGAGTTGTAGAGCATGATTTTGGTGCTGGCTGATTTAAAATCCCTACAATTTCGCAGAACAAAGCCAAGACACTTAAACCCTCTAGAAACAATATTGTCGACATGAATGTGAAAACGCAGCTTACTATCTAGTGTTACGCCTAGGTCCCTAATTTGTTCCACGTTAGAAATTGCCATATTTTTGATCAAGAAGGTAGGGCGGTCCATAGGTTTTATTTTCCTACTAAAGCGAATAGCGAAACATTTGGACACATTCAGGCTCATGCAATTCTCGTCACACCAGGCGTCTAACCGACAGATGTCTTGCTGCAACATGTCTACGTCGCTGCTGGAATCCATGGTACGGAAAATTTTTAAGTCGTCAGCAAATAAAAGAAATTTGGAGTGTCTGAAGCATTGACCTATGTCATTAATGAAAACGTTAAAAAATTCAGGGCCAAAATGTGAACCCTGTGGCACACCCGAGCAAACCTCAAATGGGTCAGATGAATCTCCATTAACAACCACGACTGAAGCTCTGTCACGAAGATATGATCCACACCAGGCTAGCAAAGGATCCGCAAGTCCGTACTCGGCGAGCTTGCGAAGGAGAATCTGGTGGTTGACTCTGTCGAACGCCTTACTGAAGTCAGTATAAATAGCTCCCACCGTGGAGCGTTGATCGAGGATGCGAGACACTTCGTTAGTGAATGAAACAAGATTTGTTGCCGTAGACCTCGATTTTGTGAACCCGTGTTGCTCTGTAATTATTATATTCCTGAAGTGACAGGACAGAATGGGGAGTAATGCTTTTTCGAAAACTTTGGCGAACACTGACAGAACTGATATGGGCCTGTAATTGTTAATGACGTTCTTGTCTCCGTTTTTGTACAGTGGTACAACCAAGGCTTTCTTCCACATCAAAGGGAACGCTCCAGAGGTCAGAGATTTGTTGAAGATTAGACGTAAGGGATGAGCCAGAGCAGGGGCGCATTCAACAACAAATCCAGAGGGAATACCATCTGTACCAGCTCCCTTAGAAGGGTCCAGTCTTTTTAATATTTTTAAAACTTGGTCGTCCCTGAACATGATGGTTGTAAGAAAATTACTAGTAAGAGCCGGAGTACGGCAAGTGGTGTGAGACAAGGTAGAGTTGTCACCTTTAATATACATTGAGGCAAAGTTTTCAGCGAAAAGGTTGCATATTTCTTTGCTGCCCACGGCTGACTTATCACGCAAGAACATCTGAGCAGGATAGTTACTACTGTTATTACGCTTATTCTTTACAAAAGACCAAAACAACTTTGGATTGGAACGTAAATTGCACTCCAGTCGAACCAAATATTTTTTGTAACAGAGGGTCTTCAGTTTGTCTGAGCGGGATTTAGCTAGGTCGAATGCCAACTTATCACGAAGATTATTATTAAATTTACGTAGTTTCTGATGATATTTGTATTTTTCTCGCAATAGGCTTATGAGATCTCTAGAGAACCATACTGGATATTTTTGTGATCGAGGCTTTGATTTGGGGACATGTCTTGCAATAGCTTCACGTAGCAGCGAATAAAAAATAGAAACCATATCATCCACCGTAGTACAACAAGAAAATTCCTTGTCCCAGTCCACATCATTCAACTCGCGAATTATATTTATATAGTCGGCTTTGTAGAAACAATACTGGATGTATGCCTACTAATCCGAAGGTCATTTACAAGAGATCTCATTAATTTTAACGTTACGACTGCCTTTTGCTAATGTTTCCTACTTGCAATATCTTTTGTGTCAATTTAGTTGATTCATCTTTATGTCGTGACTTCGTGAATGTTGTGTTGTGAATCTATACGTTAGGTTTGTTATTCCGACCTCTTTCATAACCAGCACTACACGACGAGTACCCGGACCGCTGGCTCGCACGCCGCCGTGAGGAGCGAGAGGCTCAGCGTGCATGTGACCGGGTTCAATGCAGTCATTCAATCAACACTTGGCAAGCGATCTACGACGACTTCGACTCCTTTCCTCCCGCTAAATTATCCGATTTCCTTTTTCGAGAACAAGATAACAACAACATAACAGACGGTTATCAGAGCTTGCAAATATCGCAATCTGTATTAAGTTTATATACCGTCACTCAATATGAGGTGAGGACAAACACCGTACCAATTAAAAAAATGGTAGATATATACCGATTTTCATACTACTGTATTGATCGTCATCAACGTTAACTGACCGAAGTAAGCTGATACACGAATGAAATTGGGACGCAATGTTCGGAGGTCAACATTTACAGTAAATTTTGCAGTTGGAAAATTCTGTGTGTGATATTCATTTTGCGTGTGGTGGACGTTTTGTGGTGAAGCATATTCATACATTCATAATGACCGTGTTGGAGGTATTCGGGAAACTAAAAATTTGGACCCTGGACCACTACAATTAGTGCGAACTGCCTGCTTCAGTGTTTGTACACCGGGTTTCATTATCAGTTTACAAGTATATAAAATATATGTACGCGGCCAACATTGCGGCCTGTAAAACGCAATCGCGAGTTATGTCATAGGTTACAGTTATATCACTCATCTGAAGGGTCAAGTCAACATTTATCTTGTGCAGCAAATTGATTCTTACGTCACAATTTGCACTTAGAAATATTGTAGGAATTGTGCAGTAAGGAAAATATTTTCTAAATATCTTTCATTCAATAGCAATCTTTAATTAAATTATTGTATACTTGTAGGTGCTTTTAATTGGTATTTACTCAATTACGTATTTTGTAAAATTTAGGCTCGACGTAACTAGTCTGAACTTCTTTAGCTCTTCAATCCATATACTTGTCTTTTACGTAGATACAAATATTATGTAGTGTGTAAATTCGGAAAATTTAAGAGTGGGCAATACTTAGGAACGAAAACTTTTTATTTATATTAAACGGTGAGAAATTATGCCTGTGTACTTGCTATTGTTAAGTTGTTTTTTTTTCCAGTTTCTGCATATCTTTCCGTAAAATACTTAACGTTTTGTATGTAATATTATTTAGAGATGACATTTGACATTTGGACATGCTGCCGGACATTTGAACAGTAAGTTATTAAAAATAAGGCCTCAGATTCATTCATACTAAACGGAAACCTAGTGCTTTCGGAGTCCTAGTGTTTGGAGTAGGTTTCCGTGTCGGAAATGCTATGGCACACACAAAGACTTGGACAAATAACAACCAGATCCAGAGCAGATATTTTAATTCATTATTCAAACATCTGCCCGGGCGGGAATCGAGCCCTGGACCGCCTGCTTAAAGTCAGGCGCGCTACCAACTTAGCCAAGAGGATCGACTAGTCGACAGCTGTCAGTCTAATAATGATAGCGCAGACGAAGAACATTCCGACGTATTCATACCTGCAATAGTATTCAGGAACATGAGGTACTCGAAGTTGGAGATCTCGCGCCGCTGCCACTTCTGCGTCATGTTGGAGTTGCGCATCAGTTGCCGGGGCGACATCATTGATGCCCGTCTGGAACAACACACACGCAAACTCACTAGGGTTTACTCAACATGACCAAAATGCTTATGTCTTATTTCAATCAAAAAATTATTGAGGTCTAGTTTGGTTTGATCGAAGGTTATTCGAGTCTGTGAATGAAATGCAAATTTTAATTTGCTAATTAAATAAGTAAAATTCCCAAAGAAAAACTAAAGAAAGAATAGCTAAGAACCACTCTGAATAAGCAAGTTTTCAAACTATAAAACTAGTAACACCGGAGAACCGTTTTGGTTCTGGCGGCGTCATGAGTACCTACACGTAAACATAGCAATATTTAAGGAGGTTCTATGCGATTTTATTTTAGTAAGGAAAATATATATATATATAAATAATTTACCTATTGTACAAGCCTACGGGTTTTTTAAAGTTTTGTTTGCATTGTAACTTTGTAGAGCGAGCTACTACACTACAACACCTTCCGCGCACTAGATATTGGTTAGCAACGTCTGATTCAATCAAATATGTAACATGTATAATTAAAATAGAAGTGATTCGTAGTACTTATTATCCTGTATAGTTACTTCATATTAATGAAGTAACTATACAGGATAATAAGAAATTTTAAATCGATACTACGTAAATTTCTTAAGTTGATATTATTCGTGCATATTTATTTTATTTGGTATTTAAGGTTTAATTATATTTATTAGATTTCAATTAACTATGCTATTTAAGTTTTGGGAATTAATGTATTTTTTCTTAGGTTGATATGACACGGACATTGAAAAATCCATACATGTAAATAACAACATGTGACCGTGATCCACTAAAATATATTTTTTATCAATTTGGCTAATATTAGTAAAGTAATGCTCGAGTTGACCCACATTGCAAACTTATGTGGGAAGCCTGTCAAGGCCGGGGCGGCCGTTGACCTGCGACGCGACGCGCAAAGTTCGTGCGAAGCACGCGCGCGCACTTTTGTGGGCGTCTAGACATTGGCAGGGCTTAGCTTGCATCAGGGTGGTGGTAGAGAATTGACTAGACCACTCTGGTATCGTGTGAAAAGGCATTAGTATTGACATATACTTGCCGAGTGTTTTCGGAGAGACCTAGCTATGCTCTTATTAAGTATGTATATTTATGTTGCACACGTATCATCAAGTAAAAAATAAATGTCCTACGATGGATTTATAAAGAAGAAAAAGAAAAAAGAATAGACGTATGTTTTTTTCTTTATAACTTTAATGGTCCGTGAGCAATCAAACTCTTTGTTTCTGTAGTAGGCCAAGTAGGTATTTTAATTTCTTTTATTTAGTTTATAAATATTTTGTTAAGTTATTAAAGGCACTATTAAAAGAATATTACCATTAAATTTATAAAAGACATTTAAATCTTATCAGCGCCTTTAATTTTTCTTGCGTTACCAGCATCGATCGAATATCCTGCCTGACATCAAGTCCGTGTAGAATTCAGCATCGTGTTAAAGAATGAAATAAAATAGTAAATAAGGATTACTTATTTAGAAACAGATTTAGAATGCTACGTTGAAATGTATTCAGCAGTGATGCAGCATGAGTGTAGGTTATAAACAGCAGTAACTGTTAAAAAATATTATGCTACAGAACAGGACGTGGAAGACGGATGACGGCAAAAAAATCATCAATTAGAAAAACAGGAAGAAAACAATAAACAATGAACTTTTTTGGAGCTCTGTGAGAAACGACGCCCGGAAAAACAAACCCAATTAATAACATTTCAGATGTTTTCGAAACCAAGTAGGTTGTACACTTAAAATGTATCAAAACCGGAAGAGCAGAGGTCACGATATCTTTACGCCAGGGCCG
This sequence comes from Apocheima hispidaria, assembly GCA_947579745.1. NCBI lineage: Eukaryota > Metazoa > Arthropoda > Insecta > Lepidoptera > Geometridae > Apocheima > Apocheima hispidaria. The sequence goes on from OX388144.1 coordinate 17,740,790, forward strand.
CACCGCACTCGGGGTTTACCGACGCAACCTCTTTACAACGTCCTTATTTCAGTCTTACTTTTTCTTTAATCAAGAGAAAGCAAAATCGCTGTAACACAAAAAATCTTTAAAAAGTTTTGGTGTACTACCTGATAGTAATCGCCTTGATGTGAAATGTCAAAAACATAATCTTTGGGAGCTATATAAACCGATACAAAAGTGGAAACCTCGCATCCGCCTCTTGTGCAGATGTGATCACACTAATATTATAAATGCAAAAGTTTGTGTGTAAGTAGATAAGTATGTAAGTGTGTTTGTTCCCGTTCAACTCTGCAACGGCTGAACGGATTCGAAAAAAATATGAAGGTAGCTTTTACCCGGGATTAAAATATAGGCATGTAGAATAACAGGTGTAACTGCAGGGCGCAGCTAGTAATAAATAAAATACAGCATGTGCGTAATGCGCGGACATTCCGTTTGCTCGTACGCTTGTGTCCAGAACGAAGCCCAATCTCGGATTTACGACTTGGCTGCGTAGGCTATGAGGCAGGCATATAATGGTGCAGCGAAAGATAGATTTCTAGTGATCAATAAAGATAATATAAATTATCATGATGATGACCATTTTGAAGTTTTGGACTAGATGAGCGGCATCTCAGATCTCAGATCAATCAAGGGAGATGTGGCAGGGGGATGAGACAGATGTGCACGCATCTGCCCTAAAACAGACCATAATTATGCCTTCGTTATTACTCGAACTCATCTTGGGGACGTACTCGCCTTCAACCTTCTTTCGGTTTTTGACAAAATACCTTATTGTTCGGTGGTTGTTTGTAAAAATACCAGCTGTGATTCAAATTACTTGAAACATGGTATCTAATTTAGCACGTAAGTATAAAAATATTATAATTTTCCTATAAAATTATGTGTGAGAAACACGGAGACATTCGAACACGAACAATAATTGTCGAAAAACACACCTTCCTTATTTTCTAATCTGAGGGCGGTATTATCTCACGTAAATGCCCACATGTATTTTTCCTAGGCAAATCGGCCTGCTGCGGTCTCTGGCCGTTATCAGAAAAACATACGGAACTAGTTTTGTGTCATTTTTTTAAAACTTCGGAAGAAAACAATAAGTTTCCGAATATTAATTTGAGAAGTTCAGATATGATTGGAGTCAAGGTGGCATGTCACCCACGCGGTCGTAAATACGAATGTGCGGTATATGTTTGCAGTTTTTGGCCGCTGTTTGGCAGTTTGTTATAGTGTAAGGACGATCGTTAAACTTTTGTGTGTTGGCAAAATTAATAGCTATATCAGAAAAAGTATGTTTCCTTACAAATTATATTTTTACTAGGTATATTACCTTATTCTATTAGGTATTCTTCTATTTTTATTTCATAATAGATAGCGTAGCTTAATAGTTTTGCGTGCTTTATCTGTTACTTTATGAAAGAATATATGTTGAAGAATAATATTATCTATGTTTGAGACATTTTCAATAAAACTTCTAATATTTTATCGGTAATAATAATCATTAGCTATTTGGCATGGACTATTACCATATAAATTATTTTTTAAATTACCTCGGCGATCAACCTGTTACTCCAAATGACCTGGATGCCCAGTTTAGATCTAGTTCTAGTGGGCGCATTAATAGTAAATATTTTAGCAATAAAACTTGCATTAAATAATATTCCACATATACGTCGAGTAGGAAACGATTCGCTTCCTATTGAAAAGCACTCGTTTATCTTCCGAGCGGAAGCTTACGAGCAAAGCGCGGGCGCACGCTCGCGTCATTTTGCGGTAGAGGTGGAGTCGGTTCTATATTATCCGATCGTTATTTATCGAGTCGATTCGATCTCTAGTCAAACCTTTTTAAAGATATGATAAGATGGTGCGCGGATATAATAAGATTATTTATACATTTTGCTGCTGGCTCTTTAAAAATGATTCATATCAAATCTGTCAGTGGTTACGATTTGAATTAGTATTCAAGAAACTAAAGTACATTGCATATAAAATGTCTTTATCTTTTTATGTTTATCGCCACCTTGAGTGATGCCAAAATCAGCATAGAATCGACTTCAGTTTGACACTAAAGCAAATAACCAGTAATTGAAGCCCGAATATTTACAGTTCATATTGTTGTATACAACTTTGGGGAGAAACTGCCTCTAAATTTAAAATCAAAATATATAATGTAAATGTAAAAAATAAAAGTCTAAAAGTCTTTTAGGCAATTCTTAACAGCCAATTAACACCACAATCAAACTTTACACGAAAATATTAGAAAAGGTGTTATCCGGATACAAAAAAAATCTTTTGAAATTTTAAACGAAACTAAAAAGAAGAGTTGAATCTTAAAATAATATAAAACTTTGTTTGTAAGGATGATGAAATTATGAAAAGTCAAGTTTCAAGTGAGCGCAGTCCCTTACAGCCAGTAGCTACCCACAGTAGAGTGGGGATACACGAAGTCACACGAGAGCACATACTCGAATAGGTATGTCCGGCAAATACTGACATTGAAGTAGGTACAGTCGCTTACATTGGATCTTTGAGCATATTTATTTCTAGGAAATACCAATGTTTTATTTACAGGAAAATTAGTTATTACAATTAAATATAAACGAATACTAGATTAGATAATACAAATTAAAACATTATGTAAACTTTAAAAGAACCCTTGAAGAAGCGGAAAGTGTCCCGCATGTTGGCAGCATTGCCACATCGGATGCTATCTATTTTTGTTGCCCAAAATACGCGCTAGCATTCTGGTTATTTGTCGCCTTCACCAACCTTTTAGGAAGGTGCAATATAATTTAAAGTATCAGGACTTAACCACGCTAAAACTAGTTTATTTATATACCTCGACGTTTCGGCCAAGTTTCAATGGCCGTGGTCACGAGCTGACTGAAAAATGCGGGTCGTCTCTGTGCGAAATGAGGGTGTTGAGATCTACCCTCATTTATTATTGTCTTGAAAAAACGTAGGGCTGTCACCACGGCACACAACACTGACTGTATCAACAGACTTCGCTGACACAACACCACGATACGAACACTTGCCAATGACAGGATTCCACGATGCCGATAACTTAAATCCATCCTCCCGGTTGAAATTACGATGTTTTCGAATTTCAACCGCTTCACGAAACATTCTGGCGTAGTAATGTCGTTCAGTGGAGAGCTACATTACTATTATAATATTAATGTATAATATTACTAATACTATTAGTATTAGTATTTATTATTTGTAGTTTTCAAGACAATAATAAATGAGGGTAGATCTCAACACCTTCATTTCGCACAGAGACGACCCGCATTCTTCAGTCAGCTCGTGACCACGGCCATTGAAACTTGGCCGAAACGTCGAGGTATATAAATAAACTAGTTTTAGCGTGGTTAAGTCCTGATACTTTAAATTATGTGTTCAAATCGCGAAAGTTTAAAAGTTACAAGGTACAATATGTTTTGGAAATATTTATATTTTATGTCGTCGTCATCATCCACATTCTTCTCTAGCCCACTGATGGGTAAATGCTTCTCTTGTCATTTGCCTCAGTCAGGATTACATCACTGACCTATAATTTGTTCTTCTCATGTTTCTGCGCTTGAAATAAAATGTCCATGAGTTGCGCGGGATATTTAAGGCATTTTAGACAATTAGCTGCGCCCCGCGGTTTTACCCGCTATTCTACAGAAACCGAATATTTTTCCGGGATAAAAAATGGCCTATGTGTTAATGCAGAGTGTAAGCTACCTCTATACCAAATTATATTCAAATCCGTTCAGCCGTTACAGAGTTGAACGGGAACAAACATACTTACATATTTACCTACTTACATACTTACACACAAACTTTCGCATTTATAATATTAGTGTGATTTATTGGACGTAAAATAACCTACAAAATCTACGTTTTAAGGTTAAGAATATTTACTGGAGATTCACATTTTTTTAAAACGACGCAACGTGCACTTTTTTTTGCAAAAATATTTATACATTTTTGCTTGTGGCTGTACTATTTCTTGAGCTAAACTCTAGATCTAAATCTGTCGCTTTACAACACGATTATCGACCGTGTGACATGGTTGTTAATAACACTCGTGCACAAACATCACTGAAAAAATAACTGGTTTAATGTTGTAGTTTAAGTTATCAAAAAATATCTTTTTGTAGAGAACCAGTTTTGAAACACCATGAACAGAACACTGAAATACTGTAGCGTCGCAGCGGTAATCGGGCGACCTGTCAATATTCTTATACATATTATCCAAATATTAACATATTACATTATACAGAGTGCTATGTAAGTCGTGTCTAATCTGCGAGAGATCCTAAGTTTTATCTGCGAGAGTTTTTTTTAAAGATAAGAATCATATATTAAGTTATCGCACCAATCGCACTTGCATTGGGTTACTTTACGAGCGATTTAGAATCTTTTTAGAAATATGAAATAAGAATACTTTTACACTTTGATAGGGAATCCTGCCTTACTATTCTGGTGCGGACGGTTCCGTGCGCGACAAGCGACAGCATATAGTAAAAGCGAACGGGCTTCCTATTCTCTGTTATTTAGCAGACCGCGGTGCCATTTTTTGAAGCTTGCCCGGTCCCCGGTCCCCAGTCCCCGTTACAGTAAAAATAAAACATCGTGCGATGACGTAATCAGTGGTTACTCTTCGTAACTGTCTTTGTTTCTCAGCACAAATATAAGCCTATGTAAATATTAATTCGTTGAACATATGTAATGAAAATAGTATAATTTTAACAGACATAAAATAGTAAATTGATTAATACTAATAAACGGTAAATCTGAGAAAGTAAAAGTTACAAATATAACGACGTGAAAAAGCAGTCTAAAATGTTGTTTTTTTCAATGATTAAATACATTGTTTAAAATTATTGGATTCGGATGTACTCTGATCAAACGCTTGCACACACGCTGCTAGCTGCCCCCGGGCACCGTCATGCTCGTGTGGCTGGCTACGGCTGTGTCACAAGTATTGACTCATCACCACAGTCTAGACCACAGCTTGGAGTAACCCATCTATCTACGTATCCCTATTTTATTAGCAATTGTTCATTCAATGATTCCGATAACTGATTCAAAGTCAAACGCGGAAAAGCGGAAAGGAAAAAAGGAAGGTAAACTGCAAGTGTTTGTCATGAGGATAATTGAATACCTTTATACTTGTAAGCTTGTTACTAAAGCATCGCACGGTCGCGGAATTACTAATGTGTAACCCAATTTTTATAATGAGTCACTTTTAACATAAAAATGATGAACTGCTCGCTGCAAGATCCATGATCCTCTACCGCTAAAATCTTCGCGGATGTGTCGCGGGGTGAGACTTGAGAACTCAGTGTTACTCTTATAATTATTAAAATTGGGTTATACCTAACATTGGTACTGAAAATACCGTTGTAGTTTCAATTAGAAGTGCAAAGTTTCCAATACAATTTCAAGGCATACGGAGGTTTAGAAGTTCAAAAATCTTAGGCATGGCTGTGACCATCCAAAGATATGCTATATAAGATATGATTTCGTCGTACCATGGTATGGTATAGTTAAATACTAATACGTATGTTTGGGAGTGTGTAACTACGTGTTTCCAGCAGCTGCATGGATTTGAATGAATTTCGCCTGTATTTTCACACCGTATAATTTTAAATAAAAATAAATCCACTTCATTAGGACCATTTATTTAAATTTACTTCGTCATAGTCGCTCAATTATAGTAATATTATCGTGGCGCCACCCGTGAAATAATTACGGAGTACCGGTGGCCACCTGTGGTCTCCTTCATCAGTTTAATATCTGAGGGGGAAATCAAGTCCATCAGAACTGGATTTTGATAAAAAATGGGACCAATTTAGATGCATCTCCTTCAAATAAAAAAAAAAACATTAAAAAAACATTAAATCGAATTGAGAACCTCTTTCTTGGAATACGATAAGAAATACACAAGCCCACACTTTTTATGCCTGTAAGGTTTCGGGTAAAACCGCAGCGTTAAGATGGACATGAATAAATCAGGATATTAACACAGAGTGTGGTACTGCGACTGGTTTATACAAACTCATCGTAGTTACACACAGTAGGTAAACAATCGAGTGGTAGAGGTACATGGAAAATCCTTGCTACTGGAAAAGCATACAAGAACAGCACGAAAATCTTTTATTAGCCACAAATTAGTTGCTATTACCGAAAATTTGTCCAAGAACGGCAACGAAAGGCAAATAAGTAGCCGCACCGGATAAACTGCCATGTTTGCTTAATTTCTGTCAAAATACCCGCCCGCAGTTTGACTTAGCATTGCTACTTGTTTTTAGAGTTATAGCATAACATTTTAGGGCTCGGCTAAATAGCAGTTTACTTTGATGTCATTCACGATGAACAATTTTTACTTAACATCAGTGTGACTCTGTGAACGCAAGTTTCGAGTCATCCAAAAGTCGCGGCGAGTTAAGGCGCGTCGCCCACGGGGAAACTAAAAATAATTACTCCAAAACATAAATCACCAACACACAAACAAAACTAGAAAGTCTTACACACACTGCCAACCACAGACTGTTTAGTAGTGCGTTTAATGTTGCGCAGTGTGCGAACCGCCAACGAAATACTAATAGTAGTGTTGTGTTTCGACCAATTTTTTTTGAGCTTCTCCGTGGGCAACGCTAATAAAAATGATCTTATCAAAAAAATAATGCAAATGAAATATAGGCAAGTACTGAAACGTATACAGAGTTATAAGGAAAGGGAATGCTAAGACAAAAAGGGCTCATAGTACTCATCATTATGACCAAATTTTACTATGGGACCAAACCTGACATCGAAAAAAAAATATTGCTGTTTCATACATTTTGTCGAGGGTCATTGATATTTTTCTATGGAACAGCAGATTATTTTTTTCTCGGTTTTAGGTTTGGTCCCATAGTCAAAGTTGTTGATAATGTTGAGTACTATGAGCCCTTTTCGGCTTAGCATACCCTGTCCTTATAACCCTGTATAGAACTAATCTCAAAGGGATACAAAATTACTATGTCATAGTAGTCAAGTATTTTTCCCTGTACATCAACCTAATAAGAGATCCAAGACCGCTATTTATCTGTTGTTATCAATTAAACTTAGCTGAATGCGTGTAGAATCACCTCGCACGTCATTTAGACAATCACATCGTGAATCTTCTATGGCATACAACTTTCTACAAAAAACAAAATCAAATAGAATTACACTGTAATTTTAAGATGATTATTACACTTTCCGTCCTAAATAAAGAAGAAAGTATTTCTATGAGATTAGCAGAACAATTTCGCGAATTGTTTTCCGTATCTAGAAATGTTCTATTTGTGATGCATATAGCAACACTGGCCTCCGGGACGTTCGAGCCGGTACCGAGAGGCTCAATGTTGTGATGTATCTTATAATATATCTATTGGTTGAGGACTCTACTAATAATTATACCTAGTGTGTGTTATGCTAGTGTGTGAGACTGTTTTTCCCCTCTCGGATTAATTCAGATAAAATTCCACCATTGTGCTGCGCACTGTGCGATACTGCGCGGCACTGTACGGCACAGTATGCGGTACATAATTATGTAACCTCTCATAAGTAAAAATATACGAAATGAGCCCGCAACCTTTTATATTATGCTCAGCTTTATTGGTGAAGACAAAAATAAAAAACACATCAGCTGCGTAGTACACACACTATTGAAATTCAAAATAAATGTGCCGGACGGGATTTTGGTGGAATTTTACCTAAACGCCATTGTATTATGATTGTATGGAAGACCATTTCTTTTATGGTATTTATACGACTAGAAATCGAAACTGAGAAACCGCGGGACACAGCTAGTGCTCTTACTAATTATAGTGAATGTCTACGACACTACGGGATGGTTACGGCGTGCTACGCCGCGGCTGGACGGTAGGCCTCTACGAGCGGCACCGTAGCACTATAGGTACAATCAATACTAGCGAACCACGCTAAGGGCTCGTTACCCAATGAGAATATCATAACTACGTTCAAGAGACGGGAGTTCCATAGAGAAAAATTATAAAGGCGATTGTATAAAACATGTACTAGAACTGAATACCGATAGAGATAGTGCGATAGACTAGAGTCTATCGCACTACATGTTTTATACATGTTCAAGTCTCTTTTTTTACGAGACACTTGCGCCAGACCGTTTGCCTACGGCTCCTTATAAACGAACTGAATATTTCAAGAGTTTCATCAAAAGCGGAATTAAATTTTCATATGATAAATTAGTGGGCGAACAACGCCAAATGATTACGTATCTTCGCTATTGAGTATATTAAAAGTCTTTTTATTTCGATATTTTATATATATATATGTATGTATATACTATGTACTAGAGGTGACAGTGCAGTACATTGCGATAGTTACGTGAATACATATTGCTTTTAGTCAGTAAATAAGCGAACTTGTTGTAGTGTAGTTAAGTTGTTAAGTGTAGTTAAGTAAGGTTGCTCAACTAAAACAGAACATCGCGGTGAAGTGTGGCAGCATAGTAACTCAACGTACAATACGATTTTTTTAAAGCGTATAAGTCCGCGTTTGACCAACACCTCGCCCGTTGGTAAGTCGAGTTGTTGATTGATGTACGCTTCGACCAAAGTAAAATGAATGGAAATTAATGAATTCATTTTACTTTGGTCGAAGGCTGTACGTAAATATTAAAGTTTCGCCTACATTGTGTGTTTCGATGATCATCGAATCTAGATTGACAGCCGTCTTAACCCGAGTAAAATTAACATTGTGTAGATTGACAGCCTTCTTAACCGGAGTACAATTATTATTGTGTACTTTTGCCTCTGGTGAACTACGTACATATTTTATAGTTGCCTGGTCATTGATCTAAACATTAATAGATCGATGGGTTTTGTGCTGTTTTATACGTCATGTACAAAGCCTTATTTCACAAGTGCTAAATGTTTCAGAGACTTATAAATATTAATTTACATCGCCATCTGCCTTCGTCATTATGGTAAGTGTTAAATTATGATTAAATTGAATATTTTCCATAACATGTACCGTGTTTTTATGAAACAGCGTAACAATGACATTTAGGTTTAAAATAAAAAAATATGATTTTACAACGTTTGTACGGCGCGCCGTTCGCGCCATCTAGCGTAAGCTTCGTAAAGAACGATATTAATTTATCGATAATAGTTTCTGCGTAAGTAAAGTACACACTTCTTGTTTGTTTTGAAGATTGTTCTTCATTGACGTATTGCGAAGTAACAAGAGACAGATGGACAAAAAAATAAAATCATTAGAGCATGAGTACGATATTATTAAAAAACGCATAATTAAAGTTAAAGCATTAAGATACCATAAACGCGGACTCATCTAGGGTTTTTCTTTGGCTACGCATGTTCCTCACATTTTGCTAAATTTTTTTTTTTCCACATTTTGCTTTGCTCTCCCGGATTTGTGTGAATAAACATTTAACAATCAAAACTGAAAGAAAAAATGTTAAACGAAAAATACGAAAAAAAGGCGTCAAAGGTGATAAGAGTGACGCCTATCGCAATATTCCACAAACAATTTACACCCACAGCTACGCTACCGTCTCATCATTATCTCGCACTCGCACGGTAAAAGTTATGACAACAATAATGCATTATAAAACAAGCCGTTACCAAAAGCCGATTCAGTTCGTGCCAGAGCACCGCAAGGTCAAGACCGTATGTACTCTTTCGAAAACAGTCGATCGCCGGCCTGAACACCGCATTGACATTGACAACGTCAATAAATAAAAAATATAATTAAAAAAAAATAAGCATCAGAGGAGATTGAAAAATCTTAATTTAAAAACAAATAACGCGCGAGCAGTCAGCACGTGTCGTTCTAAATTTGAACGTGGAGAGCTTTGAACGTGAGTTTTCCCGCGCTCGTGTGCCAAAATATAGTTTCAGCAGTTTCAGTGACGGAATATTTCGATTTTATTTAATCGGAAATCGAGTTATTAGACTGTAGTGTGCCACCTGTATTCGCCGCCACGTCGGAGGACCTCGGAGACTTTACTTCAGAGTGAGTACTTACAAATTCATTGCAGTGTAAATAAAGGTCGAATGCAAAATAGCGTTAGGAAAAGCACATGGCCGAGCGAAGCCGGTATCAGTTGACACAAAGAATGTTTTATATTAGGTACATAGTATTTTTTTTTTAATTTTGTACGTTTTTGTCCTTATCGTGTTAATAGGCAAATATTTACTTTACCTAAAATATTTTTAATCATACTTTATACCAATTGCAATTAAATGAATTCCTTGCAATTAAATAGCAGATACCTGTACTTATGTATGTTTTCAACTTCAATAATAGGATTTGTTTGACTCACATTGACTGATTAAAATAGCTTACTTCACATCGTGTTGACTTTTCGCTTCCGGTGAATGCAATAATCATGATTTCCGGTACATATACGGCTCGTTGAGAGTATTTTACATTAAGAACATAAGTCATTATAATTTATTTTGGATGTACGGAATTTCAAGTGTTTTTTTTTTGTATAATATCAATATTAAAAGCTTCTTTATAAGCAACGCTAAAAAGTTTCCATTACAGTGATTGCGCAGTTAGATCTTCGATCTATTTTTGGCCGGAGACATTGTTAGTACCTACACAAATATCTTACTATCTCTATGTGGGGATCTCTTCGTCTAATAAATTCTAGTTTATACGTGACTTTCTTCACGTAAATAATTTGTAATTGACCAGAACTGTATGTTTACGGCTAACGGGCTAGGCCTTTGAATTATCTGGCGTTGTTATTTTATTTCGCGAAGAAATTTCCTTCTCACATTCAACGAGGAACCTCAATCAATTTTCTTGTCAAGTAGTGTCAACATTATTTATGAGAACATCGTTGTACTCGTAAGTCGTACTTGTTTCTCAAAGAAATACTGCGAATACTTCACTCACTGGCGCGTGTCACGCACCACACATCCTGTTATTAAAACGAGGTGACATGCAGTTTTTACCCGACTACAAAGGAGGGTTATGATTTTGACCGGTATGTATGTTCATCATAATTTCTAAACAATTTATCATAATTTGACAAATTTGGTATCGTTGGAATCGTCTTCATCGTCCGCTAGTTACAGTCTATGTGACGTCACACTAAATTAAAAATGGCGGCCTCTACACGACTTAAAGACATAAACAAAAATATTTTTTTTTGTGGTGCCATGTTGTTTGTCAAATGAAAGGGCACATTCAAAAATGTATATATCTAGTTATGATTTTACAAGCAAAAATGCGCCGTGTCGTAAGGACGTAGTCGGGTTTTAGTTTTTTTTACCTATATATTGTTAGGGTCCACGTTTCGTAGAGATCGACCAGGACGAACCGAAATACTTGTTCGCAATTCTGAAGGTAGATTCAATAGTAAAACTACGTCTACAGTGGTTCCTGATACAGTTTCAACAGGTTTTTTTTTTTGCCTCAATCCTCTCTGTGCACGCCCTGGTGATGTAATTAAATCTGTCGCAAGTGACGATGTAAATATAATTTCTCCAATTTTGTTTGCTTCAGTCACGCCTTGTTAGCTGAATAGCCGTTAAGTGACGCTTGCGCACGCGATCTGATAACTAGAACGAGCCTGCGTTTGAGCCTGTTTACCACTATTATTCTATCGCAATACAATTAATAAAGGAGAAAGTTACTATCAGTCCCTTCTGGATATTTACTAGGTAGACAAGAAATAGTGCACACTAACTGAGCCTCGCGGTTGCACACGCTATCTTGCAGGAATCGTATATTTTTCCAGGATAATAAGCACGCGTGTCAATCCAGGGTACAAGCTACCTATTTACGAAATTCATCGAAAAGCTGTTACGGGGTCGAGTTCGAACAAACGTATATACAAACTTTCGCATTTATATCAGGGTGATACGATATATACTTTAATCCAGGAAAAGCGTTGTTAAAACAGTAAAAATATTAGTCAGTCCGCTGTGACCGGATGTAGCAATGATTTCAATTATTACCTAATTTTGTAACAACGAACCAAAATAGATAGTGGGTTGAACTCGAGCCCAAATACCCTAGATCTATAATATTATAGTGGCGTTAACTATCAGTAGTAAGCTAACATACGACGAAGAAAATAAAGAAAAATAACACTAAAGAAAAAATTTACCTATGACAATCCGGACAGCAAGAGGAATCCAATGACACCTCACTAGTCAAAATCGATCAAGTCGTTTAGGCTACAGATGGACATATAGAAACATACAAACACATAAAAGACAAACCAGGAAGTCCTAGAAACCGAACGAGAAAATAATTATCCTATTAACTATTTATAGAGACCCGAAGAGGCAGGATGTTTGGCCACCTGGTACGACATGCCAACCTGATGAAAACAAGATAGAAAGACAGAGAGCACCGGAAGGGACCAGGGAGAACTTTCATAGACCAGATAAAAGAGACGGCAGATGCCATGGCGTACAAGGACGTAAAAACGCTGGTAGAAATCATGGATTGAAATCAAGCATGGAAATTACTCCACCAACAAGAGCTACGAGTTTAAATAGTGAATGAATGAAGAACAGTAATATCGTTACTTATCACTTTCCCACGTGTTAACTTGCGGCATTTAAAATGTATAAAAATAGAAGACAAGACAAATGATTGCTGTTACAACAAAGTACCTAAAACAGCTGACATTAACGAAAGGTCTAAATATAGATGTCCAAAAATGTAATATATTACATTAACTAAGATCAGGAAGCTCTGATAAAAACGTGCACAAAAAACAGCAGAAACTCGTGAATTGCTATTGCCATGTTCATGTTACGTAATATGGCATTGACTTTGAACCTTTATGAATCTTCAGAATAATAAGAATAATATTCAGAATATCTCCAAACAGGTGGCAAATAAACTAACAACAAAAAACTGATAAATAATTCAGCGCAGATAAAGAAATGTCTACTGTGAATCATTCTGGGTTTATAATTATACCGAAAAGTTACATTTGAATATATGGAAATTATCGGAAGTTTCCAAACACCTTATCTGTTTAAGCTTAATTTGGAGCCGCAGCGGGTTCTTTTCCAGCCTATTTAATATACATATTCTGTTCAGGTTAAAAGTATTTCTTTTAATTAACTAGAACGAAATATCAAATCTCAACAGCAAAAAATAAAAAACCGGCCAAGTACGAGTTGGACTCACCATCGATATCTCCGTAAAATAGGTACAATAAAAAAAATATGTGTTTACTCGTACTTCATTAATTCGGGATCTGTAGCGTGAGCCCGACTCACACTAAAACAATTTTTAGTGTTTGTTGTCATACAAAAACACAAATAAGAATTTAATAATTAGAATATTTAATACCCCCTTAATCTTTTACTTATTATTATTTGTCACGAAATACAATTACACTTCGTGAAAATTTCAAGCGGCTACCTATTACGTTTTAAGAAACCTTTTAACGATAGAAAGGACAGTCAGAAGGCGTAGGCTTTGTAAGAGGGTCCCATTGACATTCTTTGGATAAGGAATTCTAAAAATGACAGTCATCATCATCATTCATATCATATCATCGATACTTTTTTTATCATTTTTATTTATGTGACTAGGATTAGGATTACTATAAGCATATTGGATCAATCACCAACCGGACCAATCGCGAAATTGACCAACCGTAGATTGGATCGGCCGTTACGTATTTGACACTTGCTGAATTTCACAAATGCCTACGATGGAAAATGACAGATGATATCAATGATGATGCAGAATTATCAAACTACGAACCACTACCGATATTTAACTGTTAAAAACAGTTGCGGACATCCACATTAGACAATTAAGCTGAAGATTAAAGAGTTCGGAACCTTTTTATCTGAATCACGCCAGAAAACATATAATAATACAATCACGCGCCAATTATTCCTAACTAGCAACATCTAGCAGGAAGACTATGATTACTAAGAAAGAACATTAGCTATGCCCTGAAAAACGCAAAGTGCACATGACGAAAGATAAAGTCCGTATTTATTGCATACCAGTTGCATGGCTATAACAATAGGATTGTTATTTTCATATAGCGATTTGAATGGACTCATGGTGAAATTAACGCGCCGGGAATCATGTTAATCAAGAAGGAAACGTTTACTTAAATTTCATAAAAATTAAATATATCTTAAAAACTAAAACTACTGAGAATTACCAAATAGTTTTCCAGCTAACATAGATAAGAATATTGCTAATAGTGTTATCTCGATTAAATTGACATCGGGCTGTTCGTTTAGGACATAAACAAGACATAAAAAATATATTGCCATTGATTAAGAATGAGGAATGAAAGAGCTAAGAAAAGAAAGACACAGTCTTTACGAGGCGGGTATTTAATCGAATTTTCTCCTGTATCTAAAGAGGCGTTAGCAAATATATCTTTTAGGCTGCAAGGTCAGCGAAATAAAAAATAAAAAACTTTAAGAACTTAGTCTCGATAATGTTTTTATCAAATATGCGCGAAAGGAACTAACCAATAGGACAGTAAACACAATTCAACAGAAGAAGAAAAAACGGAAGGCTACGACGGTTCTAAAATTATCGTGACGTATTGGACAGCAACTAGGAGATAGTGTAGAATCCTACACGCGAGATAGACCATGTTTTGACACAGTATGAGTAATAACCGAGCTGTTTTGAAGTAATTTCATTGTTTACATTACAGTTCACTAATAACTACTATATATAAAATATTAATGTTATTAATGTAGTCATAGTTGAGATAAGAACAGACGGAACTGTAGATACAATTCAACACATTCATGAATACATGTAAAGTGTTGATATAATGAAGTTTTGTAGCAATTTACTAATTATATTAATTACTATTGTTAAAGCACCAAAATTCGTTAAAGTTATTAAAATTCATCGTATCTGGTTTGTGGTACCTAATAATAAATTGTGATTATAAATCTATCGAAAATAAAAATTCAAAAATTATATGTGCTACGTTTGTAAAACTACGCGTACGTGTGGAAAATTAAGAAAAAGTATGCAGCTCAGGTAACATTAAAAGCAGTACAGTAGTCTAGACTTAGTTCAGAAGTAAACATAGTTATCAAGAGCAGTGATAACGTTTGATAAGGGTGCCATAGATAGACAGAAGATGCCAAATATCATTTCTCTTTGCTTTTAAAGTGTTAGTATAAAATTGTCAGTTTTATATCGTGATTATAGTGTGACCGATTACACGTTTACGTCGTCATTCTGCGTTGCCCAGTTTTTTATCGGTGGTAGAATATCGGCTAAAAAACTAAAAAAATTAGTGTCGACTTTGACACTAAAATTGAATACTACTGTTCTGCTTAAAATAGATACAACAAAAAAACAAATAAGTAGAAGACAAATTCAATTTCCATATTTTCTATTTTTTTATATACAGTAGGCAGGAGTCCTCTTGTAGACATATAATGTCTGTGTGTGTACGCCAAGATAAAATGGACAGATTCTGTACAGTAGATATTTACGTGTGAACAACTCACATTTCCTGAATACAATGATCGATTAGATCAGATTTTTGATACAGTATTTGACACAGGCAACAATTTAGTCTCATTTCAAGTGGCGGTGTAGCGGTGGATAATAAATTAGTGAGCAGATCGTGTCAAAACAGTGTAACAGTTTAGTGTTTAAACTATGACGAGCGCAGAACAATGTGAGTTGAACACCTGTTATTGTATTTAATTCATATTATTGCTATAAAACATAACAAACTATAATCTGCGAGTATACGACTAGATCTAACAATATACATAAACAAAGAAGTAATGACGTTTGTTACTTTGCAATAAGTTTCATAAAATGCTTGCATTGATATCTGTAAACATTGTGAATAGATTTTAACGACTTATTGTTACAAAAAAAGAGATTTTATAGACCAAAGTGATTTTATTTGATTTTGAATTTTATGAATTTTACTTAACGCCTACTTAGAATGTATGCTTTTTACCGGACGGCCTAGAAGAAGGGTATTTGCGGTGTATGTTTGTATGCATGTTAGAACGTATGGAATCAAGACTGTTTTATTTTCATAAATATAGTGCGCAACGTGGGAGACAGTAACATAATCTCATAGTGTCGAGTTGCAATTCACAGCGCGACGTAGTGAGGTCTATACAGCTCCGGAGGCGCCTATTGTCTAGTGTTTCGTATTATTTTAAAAGGTTCCGTTGCAAGCCAAGGAACCCTTATAGTTTCGTCATGCTCATTTTTCTGCGTCCGTCTATATACCTAATCATAGCTCTTTCATTTAGAGACTAAATTGACATCAACGCTGAAATTTGGTACATTAGCTACTGGGTGACTGGCAGGTTTTTGAAGATATATTTCCTATATGAATAGTAGATAGAGATGACAAAAAAGAACTACGATTAGAGTACGACAACGCAGTATCGGTTCTTGTCAACGTTACGTTTACTTATACTTAATATGATTATAAAGTTTCTAAAACTTTATTTTTTTAAGCTGGACCAGTTTTTGGACTATTTTCGAGTTTACGAATATTTCGTGTAAGTCAAAAGTTTACTCTGAAGTTACATTCGAAAAAAAATAGTCTACCAAGTTGGTGCCTATGTGTAGTCAAACAAAAATGTTGTGAAAAAACCACCTTGCACGTTGAAAGCTCGGACTATGATGGTTATTTTTAAAATAGCTTCGAAACCATGAGCGTGTTACAATACGCACTTGAATAGTTTATTAAATTACGTCACAAAATAAACCACGTTACTTTCCATACTAAAATTGTGTCATATCATATATAGTTAGCAACCGATCATGTGATAATTGAATGAGAAACATCATACTTAAATGTGAATGCTCAGTTGATGTGGTTAAGGCCCTTTGTCGCACCCACAGTAGTCTCGATTGCGCATTTTTACTTTATTGAAGATATAAACATTGTCGTCTTAATTTCCATTCTGTTTATGATAAGATTAGGTACAAATGTTTTAAATAAATTTTCGCTTTTGTGTACTGCTAACGCTAATTTGAGGGAGGAGATTAAAAAAAAAAAAATTCAATTTCCAATTCCATATTTTAAATGAGCACCTGCAGATGTAGAGTTGATAATAATAATTTTTGATGTTGATGTTATTGTCCCCAGGAGCGCTCGAGGCGCGCGCGGCGCGTGCTGCGCAGGTGCGCAGTGGGGCGAGCGGCGCACGCGCACAATGCTCGCCAGCATTAAAGGCTTCTGGAAGGTCTACCGCTATGGAGACCTCTATATGGTAAATATTCCTTACAGCGAATGCATATGAAATTATTTTAACGAATTTATTTTGTCGCCGGAAATTTCAGTCTAACTTTCCAGATTTCTTCTCTTTATTCCTCTTGCAACTGCAAGAGGGATAAGGGCTCTTGCAGCTCTAAGCGCGCGTTTTTAGAAGTTGGTATATCTTTCTTCTATGTCCCTACCAAGCTTTTTAGCACTTTAAAGTGAACACCAGTCGCATCATGCAATTTTATTCACGAAGAAAGTGTTTCCGAAAATTTCCGGGATGAAATGTATCTCTGTCATTTATCATATATCAAAATTCAAAAAGATAAGACAGGCTCGTGAAAAGATTACAAATACAAATAATTTATTTTACTAGAAACAATACGTACTTACATAAAAGAAATTTCTGTGCTAACACTCAAACTAGGTTTTCAAAAGGCTTTCCATACAAAGGTTTTTAACAGACATACATAATTAACGTATATTGTTACTTGTGATGTAAGGAATCAGGACGACTAAATTAAAATAAATGTCACGACACTGTTCCTCCGCAAAAATGCTTAAATTGATTAAAAACCTAATAAAATAATAATAATAATATCTAATCTTGTCGAGTTTTCTCGCGACTTTGGCCGGCTTGGAGAGTCGGAAGAACGCGATCCACGAGAATGAGTTCAATGCCGAAATTTTCGTTAATTTTGTTTTCGTTAGTAAAAACTATGTTAATCTATTCGGATGAAACTCGTTTAATTATGATAGAACTTAAATAAGGTAAGTTCGTTTAAACAATAATCACATTCCACAAATTAGCCAGAAAGCAAACCTCACGATGTTATTACATAGTATTTAAAAAATTCGGACTAAATTGTGATCAACTTCACCTCTTAAGTTAGTCACACCAATAAAACTATGGACTAACTACTCTGAATTTGTTTCTTGATGTAACTGCAGTACTCAATTTACGAAAAATAATGCATAAAATGTTATTCAACGCCTCGGTCAAGGTTATAATAGCCGTATCTATAAAACCCACTCCTGATTTCAAAAATTGTGCAATCCAGAATCGATTGACATAATGTGACATGACAATGCTTTATTAATTTAGCACCATTTTATTTCGTGCGAATGTTGTTAGTAATGATATAATTAATTATTACATTGGGAACTCTAATCACTTAAAGTGCATTAATAAATTACTTTGTACCATTAGTTTTTACTTTTTTCGGAAAATACCGATAAATGTGCTGTCATTATGTAACTTTGTGGTGTTTAAACAATCCCCATTTAACATATCTTGTAAAATAATAAAGATTCATTTTCAAATAGATATTTTGCCATCTTTTTTTGGTATACTCCAAAAGTTTGCACGTCCAGAAAAGTCAGTCGCATCACGACCTTAATTGTATTCCAACATCGCACAACTAAGTATCTAATGCGAATATACGAGTTATGCCAACAAAAACTAGACCTATAACATTATGCAATATGCAGTTTTTTAAACATGGTCTTTAAGTAGTGCAGTAATTGTTTAGGAAAATTTTGGTTTTGAATGTCAAGTCTGCATAATTATGCAAAATCGGTACCGGACGGTACCGATTTCACCGGCATTTTTTTTTATTTATTTCAAACTGCATTCTATATATATTGTATAACATTATAATAGTATTATATCACAGTATTTTGAGTAACATCAAGTTTGCGATAAAACATAACATTCATTATTATATTTATATCGCAAACTAAAACTTTACGCGTAATTGGTACATAAAGTGAATAAAATAAATGGAATGCACATCAGATATAATTTATTATATAGACATGATAAACATTCCCATTACACTAGTTGTGCAATACATTTGACCTTATACCTAAATACCTATATTTATAGTTTCTGCGGAGCTTTTTTTCGAACACGAGTGACCTATTATTATCTATCTTAGAGTATACTATAGAGACAGAGGATCTGAGCAACTGCTCGATCCTCAGCGTATATCGAATACTTTACATATATTTGACACTTCCGGAGTTAGGTATGTAAAATTGCTACGTTTTAGGAACACGCTTCGGCAGCCGAACAGTTCAGAAGTGTCGATCTATTTTCTAAAAACGAAGTACATTAGTGACGTTTTAAAGTAATTCTTAACATACACTGCCTATTACAGAATTTTGCATAAACTTGACTGATTACTGTCGACTACCTGTGCCCCTATTTCGAGCCGATTTTCTTTTGCGCCTGCAACAACTGCACTGAAAAGCATCCCACTTCACCGCGCGGGAAAGATACGTACTATTGAATTTTTCACTACATTCGTCCCCGTGCCTTTGGCCCTTGTGTTTTATCTTGTGTTGTGTTTATATATTATATTATATAATATATATATAATCATAAACAAAATCTTGAATTATTCACAAAGACGATGTCACGGCCGAGGATCGTGTTAACTTTATACCTACGAGCTATTATACACTTAGCTGTCAAATTATATATCTAAAACCTAAAGGTTTTTGCATTGTTTTTCATTGGTTGACTAAAAAACAGTTTACATTAGTGCACAATTAACTTTATGATATGTGTATAGTCGTGTTAAAAAACTTGATCGATTTTTATTGCTAGAAAATGATACATCATAATTAATATTATGAAGAAAGAAAACCTCGAGTCATCGATGTTGTTGATTTTAATAATTTAATAATGTCTTCTCGTGTTTTTATTTAAGTAACATAATTCTAATCCTAATGTTTACTTTTAGATTTAACCTCTTTAGTGAGATACAGCAAATTTTAGCTAAAACATAATAATCGAACGTTTGTAAATAAGTGTCTAAGAATTTTGTAAATTAAATTGGGATAAATATTTCATCTTTACCGAAGAATTTATAAGTACATTTATTTGCATTTATTTATTTATTTGCATGTTGGAGATTTTTTTTATTATATAATATGCACAATAGCTATTATTTATCACTCGCCTACAAGTAGCCGCGTGGAAAAACTAGATAAAGATATAGTTATCTGTTGGCAAGAGATCAGTAAATTTTATATACTTACTAGCTGATGCCTGCGAAGCTCGGCCTTCGGCCTCGCTAAAATCTTCGTACAAACCTTGTCCTCACAATTACGAACACAACAAAAAAAAATATCATCAAAATCGGTCCAGCCCTTCTCAAGTTATAGCGGGACCAGGAAAAATAGGGGTTAATTTTTATATATATAGATGTATCTACATACTTTAACTTTTTCGTAGAGGTAGGCGAACTCTGCACGAGTCCCCCTGGGGAAGTATCACAAGCATGCCATTTATTTCTCAGGATGACGAGCGCATTTCCGCTCACGGTTTTAAGCAGTTGCAGTTCAAAATTCCGGGTTTTAACAAATCATATGATGTGTGATGTGACTAACTCGAGTGACGAGCGCAGGGCATTTCCACGCAGCGGTTAGAATAGTTGCAGTTCAAGATTTTTGATAATATTGAACTGTTTTGGGCTAGAGTAACGCTTACAATCGGGCTTAAGTACCAACACAGATCACACTAGATACTACATTACGAGATTCGTTGCTCCTACAAAAAGTAACAAAATATGAGGCGCAGCGCGGCCCGCGGGGAGTGCGACCAAGCGTTCTCATTGGCTATTTTAAGGTTACGCCTACTCGCGCCTAACATTCATCCAATCAGAGTAATTTTTTAAAAGTTTATTTAGACTGATGCGTGGTGCGTTTCGAGCGTTCTGAATGCAGAATCTAGGGTGTGATCTGTGAGTACCAACAAATGAGCAGTCAATCGTTGATAAGGGCCGCTTTGACGCATTATTTACTGTCTTGCTTGCACAATTAACAGAATTGAATTGAATTGTGCCCGTGGCTTCGCTCGCGTGGATATAATGTTACAAACCAAACTTAAACTAATCTTTATACCTGTTTTGAACTTAGAATATTATCCGGCGAGGCAAAATGAACTGGAATCGAAAACTGTCTAAAACGAATATTTAAATTCCTTTTCTCAATATTATAAACGTGGCAATGAACAGGACATTAATGATGTAGAAATGTTATTATTATTTTTACAATAAACTTGTTCTTTTATATAAATTACTAAGGATAGAGAATGAATTCGAAAAATCTTGAGACATGCCTTTCTTTATGTTTTGAAAGCTTTTATTTAACTTGCAATGTTTGTATGTATGTATGTTAAGGTCAAATCCTGCAACTCAATTTTAGACCACTTCCCCTTTTTCAATTGAGTTGAAATTTTGAATGGCTGTCAAGTTCCGACGACAATATAATATTTCGGCAGCTGATCTGATGATGGATAATAATGATTATACGGAAGGTGGAAAAGGAACTCCTCAGTAACTAACAGTAGATTGACGGAGTTTGGACTCATTTTGATCAGCTTACAATACCTATAACGGATTTTATAAAAGCTTGTCAGGAAAAAAAAAATCTTTCCACAAAAACTTATTCTGCACTGTGCCCAAACAGTTTCACTGGCGTAGCATGGAAAACGTTTTTATTTGTAATACAAACTTTCATTTCGGGGTGGAATTTCGCAACGATTTTTTATTAACAATATTAGGTCCTAAACCATTTGTGAAAGATTATTGGATTTTACGCCTCTATTATAAGCGGTTTTTTAAGTGGTTTCTGAGTGTTGATTCTTAGAAACAGGCTCATTCTTTTTTCTTTATAAATAGATTTAGATTATTGAGGATAATAATGACAACAATTATTTGCAACTTTTCCCTTGATATTTATTTTAATTTAAAGTGAGGTATTAATTTTTTTATATATATAGAATTGCGAGGCAGAGAGCTGAACCTGGCCACCGAGCATCATCGTGTCACGGGCATCAGTTAGTTTGACATAGAATGTAAAGATTAGCTTACGAGACACGTCACTGAAATGGCAAATAACGTGTAGCTTACAAGTAATTATTAGTTTTATAAACCTACCTCTGTTTGCGAACATTAGCTTAATTGTTTATTTTTTGCGAGTAAAATACGCGCTCCGTTACAGGTGAAACAGCGGTGTGTGAGTGATTCAACCAAAAGTTACATAACAGATGGCATTGAAGTGCAGTTACTGTTGAATCTGTGACATTGAGGCGAGCGCGTAGTAACTATCGTTTAGCCTGTGGCATAGAGGCGAGCTCAACTGCGGTCAAGTTCAATGCGAGCCGTTCACACTGCGCTGGGAGGAAGCTAACTGATGCTTAGAAGATCAGATAACCGATGATTAAGGATTGCTTATAATTAAGTGAAATAGTAGGTTGAGTAAATGAGAATAGTAATTTTAAATGAAAATGCGGTCAACACAAATATAAAGCTAGAAGTAGGGGTGCAATAGAATGTTTCAAGCATAGCCAGGCTTAAACCAAAACTGCCGTATATAAATAGGTTACAATAAATGTAAATAATATAAAGGTTAGGAGAACCTGGCGGAATTAATATTGCGAAATTTAGAAACGAAAATGTCAGATTTTCTAAATCAAATCCAGATATTGATCCATAGTTAGAAAATACAGTATGGACTTGCCTGAACGAAGCCTTAACTAAACAAACTTTTTGCAAGCGAATGTTTGGAATAATTTTGATCGTATATGATAATCCTAGGTTATTTCCACGACAGGTTAAGTCGCTGTGACGCAACAGATAACCATCGGTCAAATTAGTGAAAATTGCCCGGATGTTGAAAATTTATAGAATTGCGAATACATCATTTTCAGTACGGCGATGTCCTATTAACTGGGATGAGATTTTGAAACAATTCTATACGACAAAATGACAAATGTAGCGCAAATCTATTGAACTTACGAAATTAACATGAAGTAGATTGATACACGCTCATTAAATAGGTTACTTATGAGAAATAAAACATTATGGCAACACTTCATACAAAAAAACATAATTTATTGAAAAATAAGTTAGATACGAAAATGTTTGTGGTTGTCTGCCTACATAGACGTAGCCTATGTGTTAATCCAGGGAATAAGCTGCACACCAAATTTGTTCAGCCGTTACAGAGTTGAACGGGAACAAACACACTTACATACTTACCTACTTACACACAAACTTTCGCATTTATAATATTAGTGTAATTTTATCATATTCTACGTCCGTTACAGCGGATTTATTTCCATTAAAAAAAACTAACCAGTTAAACGCCGATTAGGCGCAAAGTGCAAAACTAAATCTACGTCACTGAACAAATTTATCAAAATACAACAAGGCTGTTAAATATCAATGCACTTTGTTTTTGTATCGATTATTTCATAAGTGTATTCGCTCAAATAGACGATTTAATAAACAATGTTCATCTTGTTAAACATCTGTGAACATGAAAATATAAAAATATAACTTGCATTTTTATGCTATCCATACTTTTTTAGTCATTTTTGCCATGGGATGAGCCAAGAATAGCACTTGGGCGACCTAAGTTTTTTTTTTTTTTGTGTTGGTTTAGCTGATAATACGTGTTTGGGATGAGTCAAGAAATGCGATGCTAGGATGAAGATGGAACAATCCGAAAATAATTATAAACTGAAGGTTTGCAACATTTTCGCCACTTGGCTTCACAACATCGGTTGGAATAAGAGTTAATATGTTGAGATAGATTACATTGTACATGTGCCAACAAATAATTATAATTATTAATAATAATAAAAAGGAATAATTATTTTTATGTGGATAGATAAGAGCAGACAAGCCCAAAGGAAACTAGTACTTCATGTAAACGAAAGCTAATCGTGCGCAGTGGCACCTGACCAAGGTGATAAATATAACTCTGTTTATTTTAGCAGCCGGAAGCGGAAGCATAACAACATAAAACTCGGATATAGCTCACATCGGCACATAATTGATTTGCCGGTTTAATAGTGTGCATAAATAAGTAACAAAACCACTAAGAAGTTTCCATACGAAAGCTCAATTTCAATAGTAAAATTTGGTTGTGGAGGTGCTCTACCAAGTCCACTACTTAGGTATACCTAAGTCTCGCTAAGAAATGTTGAATTCAAGAATCCTTTTCTTAAGTTATCCCATCTCATATAGTCAAAAGAAAAAAATCAAAAAAACCGTTTCACCAAACTTGTGGTGATAAGATAACTAGTGACGTTAGGAGTCACCTAAAGTTACAACACCGATTCGAGGGTGCCTAATAATTAAATAGGCAACCCTTAAACTGACAGCCCGAGCCGCACTCGCTCACTCACTCATGTAAAGTGGTATTGTTAATATTTTAGAACTTTGACGACAGATTAAGTCTATTGCTGCCTTTGTCATTTGCTTAGTGCCAGACAACGGCAGTATTAGAGTTAATCTGTTGTCAAAGTTAACAAACGTTTCAGTATTCGGGGGTAAGAGTCACTAGAAATGGTTTAGTGAAACAAAAGATTACACTTAGGACTTTGTTTAGATTAGGAGTTATGTTAGGAGAATTATTTTAATATATATTTATTAATAATATTTAATTTATTATTTTATTTTTTATTAAATTATTTTAATCTTATATATCTTCTTTTTTAACATTTATTTGTGGCTTTATCTGTGTGTATATTATTTTTACTAGTATCTGACCTAATTTGATTTAATTTAATTTATATTTGACATCTGTTTTGTAGATTCAGATTGTAATTCTCATTAGTGTAATTCTTTAAATACGGTGTTAATTAATGTAAAACACTAAATAATTCACTTTTTCCTTACACGGGTCAGTGGTAAAGGTTATTATATTCAGTGAGTTCGGTTGTGGTTTTCCCAAAGTCTATAATTAAGTTACAGCGTGCAATAGATAATTTAAAACCGCACATTTAGCGATTAAGTTTGCGATAAAGATCTTATCTATTACGTATATTTTACGTACCATAACATCTCATATGATTGACGTGTTGTTACATAATCCTATTTTCGTAACTGCCACTTAGACGGTTCCTTTATTAATTTATTTGCCTCGTTTTCCTAACGTTTGTTATCTACAATTTGAGCGGCGTCCGAGTCATCGCTCGCGAATAAGGGTGCGTTTCCATCAAAGATAGGATAAATATCAAATTATAAGAGTAATCTAAGGTATGGATTTTTGGGCTAGGAAAATAAAGTAATCATCCATATTGGTAGTTTTTTCCTCGGGCATCACTTAGCTACCTCGCACAAAACGTATCCTAAGTGTTGTGATTTCATGGCGCATTTAAGAATCAAAGTTCATTTTAAATCTTACCTATATTTAAAAAAACCCTTCGCGGAACTGAGCTGGTCACCCTGAGATGTAAGATAAGCTGTTAAGATCTCTTTATGTACGGTAACTTCACTGGAAACATTTCCTTTCAACCTGGAACTCAGTAATGTTTGCAAACTACTGCTTGGCGGTTGAATAACTGGCAATGGTGTGGTACTCCCCAACGCCTTTTTGCAAAAAAGTCCTATCACTACAAAATTGAGCGACGTGGTCGTACGGACGTCAATACATTGAAAAAAGATAAGAATCGCGATTAAACAAACAACGCAAAACTATTAACTGTTATTCGAGTCCATAGTGTTCTCGCTCGCGCATTATTGAAGGCATAAAATAAAAATAAATCATGTTACTAATAAGATTACAAATGTTTTTAGCAAACTGTTGTGTTTATATCTCTTAAAAAAAGCTAAGATAACAAAATAATATGTAGTAAGTATTTGTTCGGTCTCTTCCGTCTTATCGTCGTCCAAAGGAAACAATTGACATATAAGAAGTTATGGCATCATTCTAATGGGTCATAGTTTACGAAACATATATGCACTTCATTTGCACCCTAAGGTCGTATATAATGCCAAATACCTCATACAAATCAGGTGTCAATGACAGAGGTCTTTGACACTGGATATATTATTCTTAATATAGAAACACAATTACATAAGTAATGATAAGTATACAGTACTACTCTACATGAGTTATTGGGTTGATTCAACTTTGGCATTTTCCCTTACAAAATGCGCATCAAAAAATCTGTAATTATTTATTTTTTGTTCTAGAATCATATAGATGAAGAGAATAATATAAGTACGAATCACGTTGTATACCTATGCAATTAGATATTTTGACATATTCATGACATGTTACTCTAAAAATCAAAAGGTTTTTTTTTACTCACCTCCATCTCTATGTAAACGGCACTATTTAATTATGTCGATGGTTATACACTAGTTAGTTATGTCACTAATTAATAAAAATGAGCATTTGCAATTTTTCTATTTTTTTACTGTTATCTTTCATAACATTGTGAACATTGTGATGAGATCGATACTATAAGATACTAATTAGAAAGACGTACGTAATTTATGTATTCGGTCAGCATCAAATATATTTTAATGCTTTTTATATAGTGATACTTCATTATGAAATCATGTCAATTCTATTTCAGTTTAAAAATATTCAAAATCAATTTCACCATCATTTTCAAAGCGAGATTAAAAAAGTAATCAGTTATTCAAACGGAAACATACCTACTGCACAAAATTAATACTTGAAAACTGGATTGAAACTCAAGAGACGAATTATTTATTTTTAATTAATTAGCCTTTTTATAAATAGCGCAGACTAGACTGTTCTATAAAATCATGTCAGACAACATATCAAGCAACAGGTAAGTATGTACATACATGCCACTTAATTAATATTCATTACGAGAGAGCTTATTTATCAGTTCTAGGCTGATCACACTTGCTAACTTATTTATACGTTTCGGCCTCCCATTAAATCTCCCATATTTTAAATGGCCGGTAAGTTGTCTAGTAAAGGTAGGTTTTAAAGCTCGGTCTAGTGCCTACTAAGTGTTCTTAAAGCTCAGGTATTTAGTACATATGTACCAAGCACGCATGAATACGTAAGAAGTAAACAAAACCCAGTGAAGGCAATATGACATGGACGGTCAAGGCTGCGCTGTGTCTGTTCCTTAAATTAATAATCAAGCTTTAACTCTTTGGGTTATGGTTTAAAATGGCATTATTATATCGTGAAAACAAATTCTTGCGATTTATATTTGCCTGGTACTCGTGGTCCGGTTGACAGTTAGTTCTTTCCGCTATCTAGAGCGCTTCCGGTCTTTAACGATATTTTGATTGAGTCATTCACACTGAAATATAAATTTAGTATAGTTTAAGTATCCAAGTTAATGACAAAAGTTTGATCATCAATCTATGAATATTAAACTCATATATTAATAAAGATTCCAATAGTAACCACGTTGAGTAAGGCCAAAAGTATCTATTGTTCGTGTTTAGATAATTTTAATCAGAAATCAGAAATATTTATTGGCCATAAATAACATTAAATATTACAAGCAAGTCACTATTATAAGAATACTTAAGATTATAATTAAATTTAATTAGGCAAACTAAGTTATTAATTAACTAATCTTTATAAAATCGATGTCTAGATCCAGTTAATTCTTTATCCTTGTAGGTACGTGTTACGTATAAACTTGAATCGCAATTTCAATGAGAGCATATAAATAAACTTGATCCAGAAAAACAATAATTTTCTAGAATTATCGTGCGGTATCCAATGCCATTGATAAAATTGCATCTACATAAGGTAGAGGACCACATAATTATGACCTTACGTTCACTCGGCACATGTTATGACACGATAAACTCTATGGAAGTGGTACATGCAATGAAATGTCACTCTCGAGAATTATTTACTGCATTAACTCTTCCGAATGCACCGGAAACACATATATGGATTACCTTATGTTAGGTAAGTACGTTTAAACGTTTTGAGCTTGAGCAGCCCGTGAAAGAAGACATCGCGAGGAAGCCATACCTTGGTGACCTAGTTTCATCGTACCTTCTCTCGTATTAGGTACTCGGCTGTCTACCTGCCAAGTTAAAAATCTATTTTCCCATTCCAGGCTAGGGGTGTGTACCATCCTCGACTACACCGTCACTTAACATCAAACTAGTTGTAGGCAAATGCCTAGCCTATAAAATATAAATATAGAAACATTACGGTTTGCTTTTCTAAAACACGTCCTTAGTGAATAGTTTGGATATAGGTACTCGTACGTAAAATATTTGCTTATTTATTGAAAGGCTGATTTTTCAATCGTCAGATAACTGTTATCTGAGGAATAATATGGCGGTTTGATTTATTTTCTATTAATAAAAAACCTGTCAAAACGCCATAATTATTCTTCAGATAATAATAGTTATCTGAAAAATCTGATAACAGTTACATTGAAAAATCGGGCCTAAATACGACAAAAAGCTCTTTGGAAAAAATAATCATTTCCATTTTCACTGTATATGTAGTTACTAGCTGCGCCTCGCGGTTTCACCCGCTATTCTACTGGAACGGATGAATTTTCGGGATAAAAAGTAGCCTATGTTAATCCAGGGAATAAGCTACCTTCATACCAAATTTAATCCAAATCCGTTCAGCGGATACAGAGTTGAACGTGAACAAACACACTTACATACTTACACACAAATTTTCGCATTTATAATATTAGTGTGCTACTCTATTTATCCCGCTGTTCTGTTCCTTTGTCTAGGCTAGTAAGTAGGCAAATTATTTCCACCTAATGATTGCCTCGAAGATATCGGCGATAGCGATAAGGCCGCTACTTGTGGCACTAGTTTATAAGTTGCCTATTTGTTTTTTTTCCTGTTGTTCACAATAAAAATAAAATATCTGTGATAAGATTTCTGTCCGTTCGTCTGTTCCTAATATACTTAAAACACTGATAAAACAGAAATTATAAGTTTAAATTAAATGAAATCATACTCATAATTGAAATGTATGTAAATAAGTTGTGATATGCAAATGATTCAGTGCCTCCATATTATTTATGCAAATATTCGTTTAAAAACTGGCAAATAAAATACAGGAAACTGTTGCAGTTTTAGAATAATATACAAAATATAAATGGTAAGCGCTGTGTTCGAGCATGCACAGGTGTGTAAGAATAACTAGAACTACTTGATACGACCACTCGTATAATAACAAATTAACAAACCAGTAATTCTTTAAGCAATAAAACTTGATGTACAACATACAAAAAAATCTAGCATACCACACATACAATAATATAAACTATTTTTATCAAACATTATAGGTAAATTGTTATTCTAAAATGCTGCTCCAAATAAATCATTTACCAAGGTCTGTCTCGTGCTAGTAAAAACTTTCAAACATACCCTGATTATTTACAACCTGATCAATCAAATTAATGTCTTAATTTTTGATAATTATTCAGCTGTTGTCTGCTAGTAGATACAACCTACCCGTTCTGATACAATACAGCGCGAAACGTAATAAAACGTAATTAATAATTAATGTAACGTAATGAGTAAACGCTTACCATAAGGCGAGCGCCCAGCTCGTCTCGATATTCAGTTGCAAAAAAAAAAAAAACAAGTGTGACGTGTGTTTTCCCTCTGCTCTAGTTTATTTAATTAAAGTTTATCATTTTTGTCTGCTGGGAAATATGCATTTGCATTAAAGCGTCCATACTCTGGAAAAAAAACACCGTATTTACATCAATTTCTATAACTCTTAGAACAAGTATAAGTAGAACGTTTGCTAGCGTGGCCCCGCACATGAGACAAAACATAGTTATAAGTATATATGTATAAACCAATCACGATTGCCATTATCAATTTTATTAACAAATTTCGACCAATCAGGATGCATTAACAATAGCCTGCCTTTGAAATAACTGATCATACGCTACGGGACTGAAATATCATCACTTTGTCCTTTTTCCTCACGAGGAATGCTTAATTTTCAATTCTTTTTTTCTGTGGGACTAGACATGTATCCAGCCGTCTATTGCTTTCTCTGTCCACGTATAAACTACTGTATTCTTCAGAAATGGGCAAGACTACGCAGCCAGGCGCGACGACATGCGACGTCCTACAATTATTATTTAAGCTTCGTCATGGGCTCTGATTGCCCTTCACGTGTCATTGTAGCTACCGCCACGTGCGATAATACACAACCGTTGTTTTATTCATGTCAATTTTTGGATATAAGGAAAATGAAGAGAAAGCTTTTAAAATACCTCGTACTTATCATGAAAATTTCAGACAGTCTGAAACCTAATAAAATGCCTAATGACATAAGATCATTATTATTTTTCTGTCTAAGTACGAACCGTTATAGTATTTCTATTGAACCCACTTACCTACATCAAAAATATCTGGTCCAATTAGTTGTAAATTTAAATTGTATAACGGTAAACCTGTGCTATGATACCCATGTATAGTGTATACGCCCCTTGAGCCTTGACCGAACCTTGTTCTGTTCGCGACTTATACCATTGTTCTTCAACCAAATATTATTCCTTGACCTTTCACGTAGGATCAGAAAAATCAAACGGTAACTAAATACCTATAGTCTATTGTTAAATCCAACCGAGTCAATGAACCCGTATAAATTCCATAAAATTACAGAAATCTAGCCACCTCGGCTAGATCAATAAAAAGCGCAAATTTGAGAATTATGGTGCCCACAATAGTGGTTGGTCGATAAATCTCCGGATGTCGGACTGGGATGTAACTACGTGTGACATAGACGATAATATGCTACCATTATAGTAATCATTGGTGTGTTGGACTTTACATTTGTTCCGCTAACAGCGCGGAAAATTTAAAGATACTTCAGAAAAATACATAAGATTTTGTATAACGTTTGTCGTCATTTGTACCAAAAGGAAGTGACATCATTGGTTCACTCATTGATCTGTAAATATAGTTTTCGCATCACAGAAAGCTACGTTGTTTGCAAGATCGCCGGACGCGGCGGCGTATCGAGGGAACCAGGCGCGGTGCCAAAACATCTCATCAATAGACCGACTCGTGCTTCTACTTAGTAGCCTATTGGGGGTTTCAACACGTATCATTATCGTGTACGCTTAATTAATACAAAAAAAAATAATACCCTAACGTCCCAAGCTCATCTATAGACATGGCCGGCGAAGTAAAAGAAGTAAATTATTCATGCTAGGAATTCTAAACATAATAATTATTCGTGAAAGCTATTCTTGTTTTTTTTTGACACTAACTAAATAGTATGTATTGTAAACTTGCAGGTCCTGGCGGCGCTGGCGGCGCAGTCGATCAACATATCGGTGGGGTTCTGCCAGGGCTTCTCCGCCGTACTGCTGCCCCAGTATACGCACGAATACCCCATGATATCGTACGAACAGGCCTCTTGGATAGGTGAGTAGCTTTAGGCCAAGTGTTGGCCTGGGTATATCCCAATGATAATCGATATCTGACACGCGGCATGATCATAAATTACAATTAAATTAAACAACAATTAAATATCATGATAAAATCGAGTATACATTCGTGCTGTGCCGATCTAGTATAAAAAAGGAATGATAATGTTGTTATTTGTTTTTGACGTACTCCATTCCCTACTTAGTCTTAGAGGACTTATTATGAACTAGCTGCGCCCGGTTATACCCCCGTGAAAAATTCCTCAGGTACCATAATTTTTTTCTCCGACTCTTAATCTATATCCATGCAAAAAATCAGCTCTGTTGCTGCGTGAAAACGGAACAAACAAAGCAGCAAACACACTTTCGCATTTATAATATTAGTAGGGATAATAATATAAAAAACTATCTAATTCTAATATTTATCATATATGGAATGGTCACTGTCATAATAATTGGTAGCAGTAAACAAAAGTATTAGTACCTACCGTAGAAATACGCTACCTACATATGGGCATGCGACTACTTATGACAAATTCGTCTTCAACATATTAAGAGCTCTAAATGAAATAAGAAATATCACGTTTTTCCAACATCATCTTCAATTTAAACATGGTCGGTAAGAAGAAGAAATATTTAAATCACAAAATGAATGATATTTTACGAATCCTAACAGGGAAGATGATCACCAGTACACCTACTTATGATGAAAGTAATGGCAAGATATCTAATTTATACTGAACGGAATCTGTAAACACGATGTGTTTACACTTTATTTTTACTCCTGAAACGTTGCCAGAACAGTGCTGAAAACACTTTTTCAGGTCATTGAATAGACCTATATATAAACCGCTTTGTGTGCTGTTTGAGGTCAAATATTGGCATAGCACTCGTCGTCATTGGTTTATCAATGTTTTATATTGATTTAGTGATAATATAATTATAGTAATATATTCCAATTATTAGGCGTCAGGTTTGATGGTAACATTTTGTGCAAAATTATAAAACATGGGGTTAATGTAACTAATTAGTTTAAGCATTTTTTTATACAGAACGCAATTTAGCAACTATTGAATCTCACGAAAAAAACTTTTTTTTTTTAACTTCAAACCCAAAAATCGGATATACTTACTACAGTAAGTAAACATATGTTACTTTTAAAGTCGCGGCTTCTCAGTTAGCACGGGACTCGGGAGCAAGCGAGAGGAACTCCGTTAGTTCTAGTTTTGCATGACTTTCTTCACCTCTCACTTACTCCCGACGTGCCTAGTAAAAAGTCTCGTACTGCAGCAATGTGTGTAATGAATTACGAATAATTAATCATTTACGAGGCATCACTGTATAAACCAATGTGGTTACCCATATTATGCCTGGAATAGATCGGGCCGCCGTATAGGAACCTAGTCCGTAGTTCTTATTGGCTTACTATTACAGTTGTCAATATTTTATGTGGTTATTGATAAAAAGTCATCCATCATATTTCCTTCAGTCCCGCTGAAGAAATTGAAATATTTCATCACACGGCGCAAACCAGTGGAAATGTTAGTATTTGTTCACAAGTAGCAGCACTAACAAGATAGCTTGAGTATACATCGTAAAAAAATAGCGTTTGGTAAACATTAATCGGTAGGTTTGTTGATAAGGGAGAAAGGAGGGAGTAAAAGCCACGAGGGAGGAATCCAGTCACGTCTGCAACAAAGTATGTAGTGACACTACGAGTATGATAAAATTAAAAAGTTTTAATCTCTTTAGAGGACAACGTTCGACGCAGGTCGAGTTCGCTTTGCGTATAAGTACATTTGGTTATCTTAATCTTTAGTATTGGATATGTTGCAAAACTGTTTGCGTTCTAGTTATCGTGGTAATAAACAATATTACACAAATTAATAAAACTCATTATTGCAAGAATGAAAATTTGTACAAGTTGAAAAATCAATACATTTGTTTCATAATCCTCCTATCTCTGGATGTCTCTAGTCAGAGAATTATTTCGGCTTACCTAATTATAATAATAGCTTAGGAAGGTTATGAGTACTAAGAATTCAGCGAGGCTGAATAATATCTACACTTTAATGCTATAACCGCCTATTACTTGTACCACAAGAAAACGAGAGAAGCCAAGTACCGAAATACCGGTTTACATTGCCGCGTATGGTTTTGAACTACTGGCGAAGTTCTTAATTCTGAGTGAGACTGAACTGTCATGGGTAAGCGTGACGTTCACCATCAGGAGAGCTACGTTATCGGTAACTCACTCAGTATCATTAATAATTATTGTCAACATTTTTTCTAAAATTTTTATGTGTAAATGTATAATGTGTGTTATTACTCTCATTATACTCTCATT
The DNA here is from genome assembly GCA_947579745.1 of Apocheima hispidaria. Lineage (NCBI taxonomy): Eukaryota > Metazoa > Arthropoda > Insecta > Lepidoptera > Geometridae > Apocheima > Apocheima hispidaria. Next base: position 17,774,600 of record OX388144.1, read on the forward strand.
TCCACCCATATTGCAAATCAGTTTTTTTTTACCCCACTGGTTCTCGTAGCCTCAATTGCCCGTTCTAACCATTGCCTTTTCTATTTCCAGCGAGCTTGGGCGTGATCTCCAACCCGATCGGCGCGCTCCTGGGCGGCATGATGGTAGATGCGGTCGGGCGTCGCCTGCTGCTGCAGTCCATCTTATTACCGAACCTGATCGGGTGGCTCGTCATCGCATTTTCCGAGACTTATGTCTTTCTATGCGTGGGCAGGTTCATTACTGGATTCACTATAGGTGAGTTGTCTATCAGTGACTATCTGTTTGTCTTGCATAAGTTACAATTCAAGCTACATGAAAGCATGAACAAAAAAACTGTGGTGAAATTGCATGTTTTTTTTTTTTTAAGTTTTTTCATTCTCATACAGTATTTGGTTTTATTTCAGGTATGTCAACAGTATCGTACATCTACGTAGCTGAGATCACAACCCCCGAGAAGCGAGGGGTCCTCAGTGCTTTGGGTCCTGGTCTGGTCTCCACGGGAATCTTCGTAGTCTACGCTTTAGGAGCCTTCGTCCACTGGAGGAAGGTGGCCGCAATTTGCGCTGGCTTCTCACTCCTCACTCCATTCCTCATGTATTTCGCCCCAGAGTCACCTCTATGGCTCGCTTCAAAAGGACATATGAAAGAAGCTTATAACTCCATGTTCTGGCTCCGACAGAACAACAACACAGCTCAACAAGAACTTATGGAGTTCACCAAAGACAGAAAGTCCGGCGAAACGATGACCTTCAAGCAGAAATTAGGCCTGTTCAAGCAAAAAAAAGTTTTGAAACCTTTCGTTCTGCTGATAGTTTTTTTCGTCTTTCAAGAGATGTCCGGAATCTACGTGATATTGTACTACGCTGTGGACTTTTTCAAGTCAGTTGGAACCAGTGTCAACGAGTTCACAGCTTCGATCATTGTCGGTGGCGTGAGAGTATTCATGGGAGCTGTTGGGGCTTGTCTCATCAACAGTTTTAGAAGAAAGACTTTGGCAGCAGTGTCTGGTCTATTGCTCGGCATTGCGATGCTTGGAGCAGCCGTTTGTGACTCTTTGAACGGACCGCCATTAGTGAAATTGGCCTGTGTATTACTCCACGTTTCCTTCAGCATGGTGGGCTTCCTACAACTGCCTTGGATCATGTCCGGGGAACTATATCCTCAAGATATTAGAGGGGTCATGTCTGGAGCTACATCCTGCTGCGCTTACGTGCTAATATTTTTTAATATCAAAACCTACCCCCAAATGGAGAATTTGCTAACAAGCAACGGAACACTGTACCTGTTTGCAATTTGCGCATTACTAGGAGCGGCATATTGCTTTTTCTTCCTTCCAGAAACGAAGGGAAAATCTCTGACTGAGATCATGAAGCAGTTCGATGACGAAAAGAAGGAGATAGATCCTGAAGTAGGCTATGAGAAAGAAGAGAGATTTAGTATAGAGGGAGCGAGTACAAAAGTGCAGAGGAGACATAGCGCAGACGCAGCTGTTTCGTTAGAAAAAAACGAGTTCCCGTGGATGCAGAACAGCGACAAGACTGTAGACTGAATAAACTCCTAGCATTTACTGCTCGCCCAGTACTTGGCCGTCTAAACGGTGTTACAAATTATGAACTATTTAGATATTTTTTAATATTATTCGTGTTTTTGTGATCAGTATTATAGTTACGATTTTGATAATGCATTCCATAGATGTAAGTGTTTTCATTATAAAAATATAAAGTAAAGGTGACGACATAATTTAAAGAAAAATACGTTTATTTTTAAGTGTTAAAGTTATACAAAAATGCCAATCACACAGTATATAATTATATAGTATACTATAAAGGCGTTTTCACTGGAATTATCATTAACAAAAGTGTAAGTAAAAATATTATTTTTTGATATTTTAATGTCGATTGAGCAATGTTATTTAATTACAGGGTAGATATTTGTACATAATTTACTTAAAAATACAAATGTATAAAGATTTATGCTGTGATGACAGATCGAATTATAAGTGAGTTATTTTTAAAGTAGGTACTTTTGTTTTATTACGAAAATCATATTTAGTTAGCCTAAGTATATGACGAAAATCCCCAAAGAGCAAAAGAACGACATAGATAGGATAGTAGTTGTTAAATGTCAAATTGAAGTTGAATAAAAATGGAAGTATGGTTCTTTCGAATAGGAACTTCGATCGGAGGACTGAACGCATCCTAACTTTACTAACTCGTAGCGCCATCTACTGGAATTGATCGCAAATATATAACCTCTAAGCGCACAATGATACATTATCTTGTTAGGTACGTAATACGAAATAAGGCTTTCAGGCGCAGCGTACAGCCTCTTAGTTCGTGCTTGGATTCAGAGATGGCAGAACGACAGCCATTTCTGATCGTTAAAAAACATTTCTTAGAATGCCCATTATTGGAGTTTTGGCGGGAACGTGAAGAAATCATGTCGCGTCATTTTATTATTTTCCATTACTTGTGTTATTTCGAGTGTTAATGTGTAAAAACTGTGAATTTTTACCCGTTAAGTGTTCGTGAACATGCACGAGTGTTGGTGAATGGTATAATGTCGTGAAACGTGAATTTTCGTGTTGTTTCCAAAACTCCATAGAAGGCTCTAGTAAAGTTTTCACCACCTTACTGGGGCATGACTAGGACTTGACCGTGACTTGCTTTGCTCAACTTTAACAGTGACTATGACTTGTTTGATATTATTTAACAAAACTTGAAAATATATAAGTATACTTGACACTGGCAAATGCATAAGACGTGCGACGCCAAAATCCTCTCAGGAGGATAGAGAAAAAAAAATGCCTATTATGTCAAAGAGTACGGTTTAAAATGCGCCCACAGTGCAAACACCACATACACTGCTAACGATCGGTTTAAATTGTTAGTACGCTCACAGCGCTCCAACAAATTAAACCGATCATTAGCGTGCTTATGTCAGATAGTTTCATTTTTTAGGTTATCGGCCTGTGTCTCATAATTTGATGGTCACAGTTTCATTTCTATTTTCACAGAAGACTGTTAGCCTGCATTCAATCCATTTTTTTCTATAAAAAACAGAGAATATCGGAATTCACAGATGACAATTTGAATTTGACATTAGCGCACACAGTGCACTATCTCATTCTTGTGAGCACCGTGAGCACGCTATCATGACGTCATGAGTGACGTCATTATAGACATGATGATGATGCCTTTATATGCGCATCTTAAACCGACTGTTTGCACGCTGACAGTGCAAATGGTAACTATGTGCACATTTTAAACCGCACTCAAATTTAAAGTGCATTGACAAGAGCTAAAGTAGGTAGGTAACTAACTTTTATTTTGTTGGGACCCTCAGTATCTCTAAGGCTGGGTTGTACCATAATCCCAGTTAAAGTTACTGTTATAATTCAACAAACTATATCTTTAACCTTAACCACGAAGTTTAGCCAGCGTGTGTTATCCGTCATTTGATATTATATATTTATATTTACTATATACTATATACATATTTGACTGCCCCGGTGGCTCAGTTCGTAGTGAACCTACGTTCTGTGCTTGGGGGCGTGGGTTCGATTCCCATCTAGGACAAACATTTATGTGATGAATATTTGTGTTTGTTCTATGTCTGGGTGTTAATATCTATATAAGTATGTATTTAAAAAATATCTATGTACGTATATCAGTCTCTGGCAGCCATATCACAAGCTTTGCTTAGTTTGGGGTCAGATGACCGTGTGTGCAATAATGTCCCAGATATTTATTTTGACCATAGTTAAAATGGTGCAACACATTTTTCTGGTTAACGGGAGTTTTAACTGCTGTAATTTAAAGTTAAAATTAGATGGTGCAACCCGGCCTAAGTACCAAGTAAGCCACTCGCCGGTTAAAGTGGCAAGTAAATGTAGTTATCGTTTACAGCAGCGTAATAGGGCTAACCACTAATCAGAAACTAGCCTCTTTACGTCTTAATTTGAGATGCTGAACGAGGCCCTTAGACGTCTAATGGTGGATTCGACCAAACGAGAGAAGAAAATATTCTTAATAATAAATTTCTATACAATACATGTCAAACCGTCTTATTATTATTCAGATAACAGTTATCTGACGTTGGAAAAATCCAGCCTAAGCTAATCTAGTAGTAAAAAAGAAGTTAGAGAAAAGTCTGTTCAACTTAGGGGTCGTTTTTTATACATTCACTTGATTATTTATTTCCCATTTTTTAGTTAATTTATTTTTAATTGTTACCGACCATCTGTAAGCCCCTTTTCTTCCCTACCGTCTTATAGTTTAAGATGACTGACCTGGTCTGCGGGATGCCGTACTTGATGCCGACGCCGACTCGCGGCAGCGCCTTTATCACCTTCTTCACGGTGCTCTGGTCCGGAAACGCGAAGAAAATCGACGCTGGAAAGTGCACAGAAAAATTCATCACATTTATGTAAAACATTTATAGTCTAAAATATTCTAATTTTTGTACGGCATGTCTTTTTTCGTACCGCTGCTTAGGGCATTGAATTAAGGGGGTTAGTTGCCAAAATCCTTATTATTTTATAGACAATAGACAATGGTTTATTTGCCACAAAAACAAAACAAAATACAAACAAAGCTTAAATAAATAAAAACTACTATAAATAATACAAACACTTATTTTGTTTTATCTTTGTCACAAACCGGCCCCACCTCAGCATGTTGCCGGCTGTGGACAACCGGCGCTGGTCTTCCGTTGGGGCCGGCAAAAAAAACAGGAAGGTAGCTAACAGGACGGCAACGGAAAAAAAAGAGGGAAATATATTTCTCACTCGCTTACTAGACGACAGTTTGCGTCAACCAAGTGTTAACGCAGCAGTTAACAGTATTTTGGACCTAAGTCTATACGAGAGGAAACATTTACTTATTGGCATTGATAATATGAGGAACGAGGCTCACATATATGTATGTACTTCTGGTTATAATTTATAAAAACGGTTTACTCACTCCTACTAGCCAGGAACATCTCTATGGCGACATTCTGCAGCAGGTAGCGCCGCGAGAAGATGGCGCGGATCTCGCTGAAGTACCATTTCCCGTGCTGGTGCTCGCAGTACTTCAACACCTGGAACGCAAAGGAAAATTACTTATTAGATAAGTGACGTCAATAATAAAAGTCGCATCATTTGGGAGAGGCACATGTCCAGGACTGAACTGACGACAATAACTAACTGAACTGGATTTAAGCAATTTTTTTTTGAAGATATATGAAGATAGCGGACAATACACCCATACACGGAAAGGTGGTGCTAATGTGCTCTTTTCGGCTTAGAATAAGCAATATAAACTACATAATATATCTGCAATAGCTCAAAACCCTGCGCAGCAATGCTCTGAGCTCGTCGACGATCTAAAAGCGGGAATTACTCCACAGACAAGAGCCATGCTTTAATAAATAAAGACAAATGTAAAAATTATAAATCTTATTGTGTCTCTACCAAAATAATGTTTTCGCCATGAAATTACCTACACGTACCTAACCCATTAAAATAAATCACTCTTCAATACCTGTTCATTTCCCACTGCCTTACATACCACCCACTCCCATTCAAAGCGGAACAATAGAACATGCCCCGTGGTACAATGGGGCACAAATAATGACCCGCACCATCAATCACACCGTGCCAATTAGCAGATACCTCCGGGATACGGGGATGAGACATTAGATAGTTATGGGTTAAAAACCGAGGGATTTGATAAGCTGGCTGATTAACAAAATAAGTTTTTGTAGTTTTTTTTTTCCAAACTAGCTTTTATAAAAACCGTTATTGGTACTGCATGCTGATAAAAATGAGTCTCATCAAACTACTGCTAGTTACAGTTCCGTTTCGTCTCCATCATCAGAGATCAGCTCGGTTTCATAATTTTGATAGATAGATAGATAGATAGATTAATTCACACAAAATTTTACATTATTTAAAAACAGGCTTAAAAACTAGTATATACTATATTGCATTGTCATCGAAACTTGTCATGCATGCAAAATTTTAACTCAATTAAACGAAGGGAACTGGTCTAAAATTCATTTGCAAGATTTGACCCGAACATACAAACATTGCAGGTTTAATAGAAAGAATTGGAAGCAAGGCTAAGGCAAAGGCTTAGAAATGTATTATTAAAATTATATGATTGTTTCTTTGTCTGTCTAGCTGTTTTAATGACTGCACTGATTGTGATAAAATTAGGCAAAGAAAGGAATTATAGACAGATTCAAATTCAGATGGTTTCAGAGGATCATTATATGTAAAACTTTTTGACAACAGGATTCCTCGATACAGGCTTTGCCTAGTGAGGAAACTGATGGTAATATACTTCTAAATTTTAGAAAAACTTCTCTGCAATTTATGTACTATCGGACTTTATTTTCTTGTGTATTTATTTTGTTTAATTATTATTTGCTTATCCTATATGTATGTATTTGCAGTAAATAAACATTTTTTAATTACTTCCATTAAGTACAGGATGGTATTTTTTTTTTTTTACTAGGTTACATAATGGACCCCGTCGGCACAGCAAAACTAGAAGAGAGGAGGACAGCTAAAATAAAATTTTTGTAATAATTACATTATAAAATTAAGTTGCCAAATGTGTTGAATTTTAATTTGTCAGTTGAGTTAGTTTATTATTAAATTATTCTTCTAAAAATTCGTCAATTGAGTAATACGCTTTTCTGATAAGAATTTGTTAATTTTGCGTCGTATTCTTCACTTTTTAAATCGACTGGTAACAGCTATTTCCTGACATTTTTGACTGTTGCAACATTCAACATTCTATCTCTCTCTAATTGAACTTAAATTTCCTTCCCACTGCAGGTTTCCCAATCTTGTGTCGACCGAATCAATCTACAACTTTATTGCCTACACTCGGCGTATCTTTCCCATACCACCAATACACGGCCCGATCCACAACACTTTTACACCACAATAATTCAATACAATCGTTAACAAAATGCGACAAATGTATCCGAGGCGCCATTTAGAAAAACTCATTAAAACAATATGGCCGACTGATTTACACGATAATTGTCAGTGTAAATTATGGTTAACGAAGAGTTTACGAGTTTCGGTTTACGAGATGTATTGTGGAGTAAAGGAACGCGAGCATAAGCCTGGATCTTCCTGATAATTTGCGGGTGGAGGAAACTTTCCAAATCGAAAGTAATGAGATACGACGACGGAAAACTATTTATATAAAACTACCAAGGACAAATTTAATAGCAGCGTTTTACCTGAAATAAAACGCATATTAAAATACTTACCTAACTGGAAGCTTTTATATAGAGATACGTTTCCATTTCCGTCGAATAGTACCAGCGTTTTAGTACTTTTATCGCCTTGTAACCGGAAGTCGCTAGGGGGCGGCACCTGGCAGCTGCGCGCCATTTTGTTTTCTTGAAATATCGAGCGCCATTTGGAATAATTGGCTCATTTTTCAGAATTTCCACCAGGCAGAAATTAAAGTCAAAGCTTCCAGTTAGGTAAGTATTTTAATATGCGTTTTATTTCAGGTAAAACGCTGCTATTAAGGTGCAACGTTTCGCTCATCGCGCGAAATTCAAATTTTCTTGCGTTTTTTGTCAATTACAGCTTAATTACTCAACGTGGATTCATTGAAAGCAATTTTGCGCCCATAAATAAGTTGTTTTAAGAAATCACGGGTAAAATGGTCACCTAGATAACATTGGTTTAGCTACGAATTTCAATAAGCTGATTTTCATCTTGGTTTTTGGTTTAGCGAGACATGTACTTATAATAGCTTTCAACTTGAATTATTGGTTGGTGTAATTTCTTGAAACAATCTATTTATTATCGCAAAATTAGTTTTCATGAACCTACGATGAGTATTTAAGCAGTAATTGACAAAAAACGCAAGAAAATTTGAATTTCGCGCGATGAGCGAAACGTTGCACCTTAAATAACTTGACCGTAACTGGAAGCTTTTATATAGAGATCCTGTTTGTTTTCGCCTGGTGGCGTCACCTAGAGCTTTTAATTGCAATTAATGTAACGCCAATGTGAACAGTTAATATTAATAATTATTAACTTAAATCACGTTTTTTAAAAAATAAAAAATAAATAAATGAAACTTTAGAAATGATTTCTCAGAACTTGATATAGTATTCTAGGATAGCTAATTCTTATCCAAAAAATGTAAACAAGGCTCTATTCATTAGAATATAAAGACTAGCCGTTAGCAAAAACGGCATAATAGTATTCGTTACCTCTTATTAAAAATGTATCTACACAAAACGGAAACAAGGCAGTCATTTACTCAGATCTACTGGTTTACACAATTGTGTAAAATTTTACTTTTGTAACATATAAGAAACATTTACTGATCACAATTTCAATTATCTAGTGTGCTAATCGAAACAGTATCTAGCAGACACTTGCAGACGACCCCAGACTAATAGCTTTATGGAGAAGCTGTGATGTCAGCTTTTTTGATCATAGATTTTACTAGGCCTGCTATCACTGTGCGAGGCAACAGTTTTGATGACTGAGTGACTGAGTGAGTCCATCCAACGTAATGGATTTAAATTGCGATCATTGTGCATTAGAAAGATAATTCCGACAAAACGGTATCTGACTATTAGTATCTGCATCGAACCCAAATTCAGGTAAAATATTTTTCTCTGTTACTAAAATGATTTTCTAGACTACGACGACTTATTCGTGAGCCTTTTTAATTTGTATTAATGAATAAAATTATAATATTACCGAGAAGCAATATATGCAAACATAATTACATTCAATTATAGTTGATAAATAATTGTAAAACTTGACAAAAAGGCACGGACCCCGGAGTCCGTGGAGCATTTGTATTAAACAAACCTTATTACATAGTATATATTTCGAGAATATTATGTTACAAGAACATGCAAAGTTAACAACATAAAGAGTCAGAATTACTTGGCATATAATATGCAAGTTTATGTAAAAATAAGAATTTTACTAATATTAATAATCCAGTAGGATGTTTCGGCTTTTAAGTCCGTATATCTATCACTTGTAAGTTTTAAAAACAGTTTTAGCTATTATCAATTTATCATTTCGGTCTATTCTCCATTTCCCAACTTTAAGAGGGATATTTTGGACCTTCGGTGATGGACATGCCACATTGTCGTAATAAGATGTTTTGAAACATTTTTGAACGTGAGCAACGTTTCGAGCTACTTGAAATTAAAATTCGTTGTAAAATAGTGCTAGGCTATTTCTTAATTCCACATGAGCTACACAAGTACTCTGTAGTTAATATTACTATTTTGAAAAACACAATTTCGACTACATAGGCAGTTTATAGATAATTTATATATTGTCGAGACCTTGACCTCGAGACCGATGCATCAGCTACTCGAAAGTTCATTGAAGGCAATATAATCGGTGGTTGAGATTTCACCAGTTCAATTCGTTGCATACACCTTATGACTGTAGGTATTTACATTAAAATTCAAAATCAATATTTGCCGATGATGAAGTCCAACCAATTATAATCCTACTATCCAAGGATAGTATTATAGCAAGTATTTTCAAGTTACCTTTATGAAAGCTACTGAACCACCTATTTTATATCATACGGAACTTTACAAAGGTGTGATTATTTGTTAGTCCAAGGGCGGACCTTACTTTGCTACGCGCAAAATAAAATAGATACAAAAGTAACTACACACCGAAATAAGACATCCGGGCGGCCATTGGCTAAACGATTTATTCCAGATAACCTTTGATCACCCTTCAAGGGTAGGCCGATATCCCAGCAGTGGGATGTTTACAGGCTGGTGCAAAATCAATCTAATTGCATGCTTTTGCTACCTAATTTGGTAGAAAATTATTTTAAGACTATGACATGGCAAGGTTCTCTAGCTTGGTTGTTTTCAACGAATCGCAGTTAACACTTTACAGGTTACTTTAGGTTATCAAAGAGGTTGCAACCGAATTATCGTTTATGAGTAACTCGTTCAATTTTTTCCTAAGAGACGAAATATTACACGATCTCTGTTACTTTCTTGATTTTACTGCAATTGTGGTATTCATCCATCAGTCGTTAAAACATAATTCAACCCGCGAGGGTGGTTTATTATAAGAGTTTGTTTAATTAATGCTCGATTAAATTAAATAAAACATTTATTAGGCACTGTCGTCCGTTGTGTCCAACGATGGCGACCCTGGTTTCCTCCAGCAGAGCTAGCATGCGCACCGCGACAAATCTTTTTGTTATGCATGAACAGGACACGACTAGGATTATGTATACGTTTGTGGCTGTGCGCTTGCAAGCCCTGCTGGCGTGTGCACGTATTTGGCTGGCAAATCTAAACTGTCTTTGCACAAGGTCACATGCCGTGCAATAAAACTGACCCGCGCTATTGTACATGTAGTTATAGGAGGATTTTGGTTGGTTCTTGCGACTTTGACGCTCGAGATCTAACTCTAATGTAGTCATAGGAGGGTTTTTTGGTTGGTTCTTGCGAGTTTGACGCTTGAGGTCTAACTCTAAAGGGTTAACGTCTTCAAAGCTACTGACGCTTTGACCTTCCAACAACAGACTGATCTTTTATGAGCAGCCTTCTCCCATTTCATGGTGGGCAACTTACACGCAGTAAGATTGCTTTAGAATATATTTATAACGATAAGAATATATTTATAAGCTTCAGAATATATTTATAAGCTGTTCGGCATTCTTAGATGTCCATTCGCTAAATGTGGCCGCACCAACGCAGTTGGCCTCATAAATTTTTGATTTCCACGAACTTGGAACGTGGAACTTACTTTTAGTTCACTGCACCTTTCCCCTACATGTAGCGGTGGGTAAAAGAACTTGCTTGAGTGCACTGCACTTCTCCCCTTCGAGGGGCGGTGAGCAAAAACCCTGCGGGGCTCTAGGAGCGTAATGCCGCTAGGATGTGTTACAAACCGGTTCCAAAATCACTGTACTAGTTTTGATGAGCTCTTGGTGTTGACCATGACGAGGGTATTTTGCTAACTGATATTCACCCCACGAGGGTAGATTTTTGCAAGGATGGGTTCTCCTTTGTAAAAATAAAACGTTTTTAGTGCACCTCTCTGCTGCGAGGGGCGGTGGGCAAAGTAGCATTCACCCCGTTAGGGTAGTTTCTCATATACATACAATGCGAGTGCATGTTGTATTCGTTGCTTCGATTCAATTCATTTATTGCGGGCTTTAGGTACAAGTAAATATACTCTTAGCGACTTCATAAACAACTTACTTAACACAATTATAAAAAATAATAAAATAAAAAATTTATTAAAATTCAAGTACAAATTTATAGCGGCTGTAAAATCAATGAATGAAAGAGGGTAGCTTGCAAAAACGCATCCACCCTGCGAGGGCAGTTTGTTATAACTTACATTATAAAATGACATCAACCCCGGGTTACTTTGTAACATGCAAGCATGTGCATGTTGTATTTATTGATGTGGAGCAAGTGGGGGTTTTTGAGAAATACGGTATACGGTGATAAAGTAATTTTTAAAATTATTTCTGTCCCCATTTTTTTGCCACTTCCGGTAATAAAGCACTAGCTGACCTGCCCGAAACTATTGAAGTAATTTTAAACCACGGCCACCTCTGGAAGCCCCTCGAGAGCTTCCACGGCCTCCGGTGTTACCAGGCTGAGGCCTCGAGCCTCGAACCACACTCTCTCACTATATTAGTTGAGATAAGTTTGAGGAGGGTAGTAAATAGTATAATTTCATTGAAATATTTACAATATGACATTCACCCCGCAAGGATGGTTTGCCACAATCATGCGATTGCATGTTCGTTCGTATATTCATATCTATCCCGCGAGGGTAGTTTGTTACAACAATGCGAGTGTTGTTGTAGTGATTGTTTCTTTAATTTACGAAATACATTGAAGTATTTGCAACATTAAATTCACCCCGCGAGGGAGATTGTATAGTTTTATTTAAATTTTGACGCTTCATAGACACAGCTACATATGGGGGATGCCAAGTAATAAATAAGATATTGACAAATAACACCCAGATCCAGAGCAGATATTGAAATTCACCATTTAAACTGCCCGGCCGGGAATAGAATTCAGGACCTATACTTATTAAGCAGACGCGTCCAATTAAGGCACGATGATCTTCTCGCATACTTGTAACGGTACCTCTGTCATGGAGATTTAACTGCTTTCAATACGATAGAAAACAAAAATTTAACGTTAGTTTAATGGATCTCTATATCTGTAATGATTGTTTAGCGTACATGCTAGGCTACGTAAGGTGTCATGTAAATTCCCATCATCGTTTGATTCTAGGTTTGTGAAACCTGGAGCATGATTATATCTTACGTCGAACTATAAGAGTTACACATTACAAAACATTTTCGTGGTGTATGTATCAAATCAAATAAAATAATTTTTCATTTTTGGAACTAGTCTGTTGAAAGACTTTGTTTATAATTATAGTGATTGACACGTTGTCACGCCACATCAGGAACCTGTCTAATAAAATGTTGCTCAGCTCACCTATTTATCAATCATGGGTGAAGTAGTCACAGCGAAGTTTAGCACGCCTACCGCCTTTCGCTGATGAGAAAGATAGAAGATTACGGCCTCGTTCAGGCAGCATGAACCAAACCAAGACGATTCTGAAGCCGAGACATTATTTTCTGGTAACTAAACTATTCAAAAAACACTGGTAAGCCACAAATGGGTTAAAACACCCTTGGGCAAAATAAAAAATAAAATATCGAATCAGTGATTCGTATCGAACGGGAAACCCGTTTAAATTATAATCACGAACATTAAAATATTATGTGGGTACTTACTCCGTGAAATTGGATGTATTATTTATACATTACACTAATGTTATTTTAAGAAAATAACTTGTCTACTAAGAATTTCACCACATTATATAAATATCACTTTATAATAATATATCTATTACCACATAATAATAATAAAATTACGCAACAGACGTAGGCCAGGAAGGCTGCTACAGAGTTGTTGCTTCGACGAAAAATTTCACGCCAATGATTCCAAATGGCGCTCGATATTTCAAGAAAACAAAATGGCGCGCAGCTGCCAGGTGGCGCCCCCTAGCGACTTCCGGTTACAAGGCGATAAAAGTACTAAAACGCTGGTACTATTCGACGGAAATGGAAACGTATCTCTATATAAAAGCTTCCAGTTACGGTCAAGTTATTTAATCAACCTTTATCTGCTGTGTGATTCATCATCATGGAAGAAATTTGCAGCAACTCACAATTCTTCAGCTTCTTAAAATATACCTTGTCCAGCGCTAGTCTGAACAATTCTTCCCCGTCTTTGTCTCGTGCGCTCCCTGATATATACCTGGCATATTACACCTGGCTAATGTTTTCGTTGCCGACGTACAGTTAGTGACGACAACTGATGATATGCATATGTTTATAGACCTTCATATAGTGCAAATAATAATCATGTATAACGAATATATATGTGATAGCTCGTGTTTATTGTCTCCGGTTTATTGCCGGTTTGATTGTCGCACCTTTATGGCCAAGCTTATACTTTGGCACTGAATCTGGATTAATATCAGAATTGCACTCTGATAGCTTTATGATAAAACCTAAAACCTACCTATAGCTGCTTTTTTCACTCATAGTTCGCTATCAGAATGATCTAGAACATGCTGTCGCATATTTTTTTCCTGTATCCATAACGAGAGGCTATAGTTTTCAATCCAGGCTAGTTTACGGAGCTAAGCTTATGAAAGCTTAAGCTTAAGGTTTTGTAGTGGTAGGACTCTTTTGAAGAGTCCGCCTGAGGAAATACCACACATTGCTGGTTCGGCTATATTAGAGGATACATTTTTACAATCAAATTGTGAGCGCCCCAGCATGCCCATAATGTCATTACATCCGTATCAACAACACTCCACCGCCCACCCTCACAGCACCCTCAGAGAAGGACGCTCATTGCTCGCATTGATTGAAGTGCATTATGTTAAGAATTTAAGGCAGGCCTTGTTCAGCAGTCGACGTCTTCCGGCTGATGACAACGTTTAGAATAATGAAAAGGTTTGTTATCTACAGGTCAATGTTTGATCACATCTTAAACAGTGCGTTTCTGAAATGCGACTTCTAGAACACGCTATTTTACAATCGAGTAATTTCTTACCATAATGCCAAGAGTTGCACCACTGCCTGTTCATATTACTTACATACACGTGATTTTTGAAATTCGACAAATATACGATTCAGAATTCGATTGACCCTGTTATACCCAATAAATTAACTAACAGAATACCTCAGAACATATAATAATACTACGCTAAGATTTTAAAATGTAGAGAACCCCAGATCGCTTGAGACGTAGATGGCTGGATAATATTAAGAATTGGACCGAATTGAGCCACCAGCATCTAAATACGCAGCATGGGATGGCAAGAAGTTTTACTAACTGAACTCCAAACTGACTTTTGATCTGACAAACTTCAATATGATGATTATCATCATCATTCGCTGATGATGATGATAATCCTAAAAATGCAAATTCGAGTTATCCGTTTGTTACAATTTCACGTCAAAACAACTAAGCTGATCTTGATGAAATTTGAGTACATTCAGTCCTCATTTCTTTTATATCTAAGTTTTCTATAAACATCCCATTGTTTTGTAATGCAAGGGTGAGATGGGGCGCACACGTCGGGTTCAATAGGACTGCAATTTGTCAGAATCGCACCCCAAAGGGGATGATGGGGATGCAGCGTCACGCACTCTCGTTTTGTTTGTTTGTGTCTCCTTATTGTTTTGTTTTAACTGTATTAGGAAGGAAGAGTGTTGAGTCAGTTCGAGCCACTGTTTCACTTTGAATGTTGTAAATATTAAATTGTTATATTCAACCATTTGTGGCTGAGAACGATACGGTAGGACCTTAAAAAGTATCTACGGTATTTTTGAGTATAACTACAACATAGGGTTCTTCAAAAGCGGGTTATTATCGAACGGTGATTGGGCCATAACCATCAACGTTGGCCCAGTGCGGGTTGGCGGATTCACATACGCCATCGAATTTCATCTCCGGAAATATGCAGGTTTCCTCACGATGTTTTACTCCACCGAAAAGCCCGTGGTTCAAAGAACTATTTGGCACGACCTGCCCAGGTACAAACCAGCGACCCCACGATTATGAGGCGAGCGCTCCCACTAAGCTACCACCACATCAACAAAAAATTATTAATTCATGTTTAAATGAATCAATTCAATTCGATTAAAAATTTAATCGAATTTCATCGTCTATTCTATGTCATTTGTTTTTAACCCCTTAAACATGGTATTTCACGAGTTCCAACTATGCTGCTTCTAGTACAAGTATGCTTGCGATCTTTGTATTTTTTAAACCAATAATCGTATATGCATTAAATTTCTCTCACAGTAAGAATAAGAATATATTTATTGCCAAAACAAAATAAAGAATGTAAACATAAGGAAAAACAAGTTAGACTTTGGCGATAGGGTACGCTCAGTAATGTCCTTATAGTTGGTTAATCATCACTACCCAGCTGCACCCAGTGACCCCTAATCTCGTCAAACTATGCGAGCTCAGCGGCAGTTATTTGTCAAACAAGCTTGGCGTTACGTAAGCGTTCAGCTAGATGTAGATAGTCCACGGGGCACGGGGAGACACGTGGGATCAGAAATACGAGATGGGAAATTAATTCTCAAACTAATCGGTGGACGAACCAACCCAATGTCCATGTTGTTTCCAAGATACGAGAAAGTAGGTATTTTAACTATGGCTGTAACATTGTACATGATGTACGTGTACAGGCTGTACATGTAAGTAAAATTTAGAAAACATATATTATTATGACTAAACTTGATGTTTAAAAATAAAACTGTGAGGTTTTTTTATAACAACATAATATGTTTTTATACGATGAGAATGAGAATGAGCGTTGAATGAAAATGAGAGGATGAGAAGCAGCGGTGAACCTATTGGGGCAGGCGATTTGTAGCTGGTACTGGTACATGTTTTCAAACATTTTATAATAATGTCGAAACGTTTTTTTTTTTTTTTTTGTTTGGTGACGAGACGAGCATTTCGCTCACCTGATGTTAAGCTTCACGCTTGCTCATAACAGTTCAGTGCCACCCAGAATTTTGAACCTCAACAGTTCAATACCATGCGCGGCAATGCACTGCGCTCATCACCCTGAGATATAAGATGTTAAATGTCTGTGCCCAGTAATTACGCTGGAAACATTGCCCTTCAATCCGGAACACAGTAATGTTTGCACACTACTGCTTGACGGTTGAATAACTAGCGAAGATGTGGTACTTCCCCAGGCGGACTCTGCAGAAGAGCCCTACCACTACCAAAAGCATGTAAGCAACTCAAAGCCTCGTTCGGCATGTTTTATAGTTTCCAGATCACGAACAATTTTAGCAATTCGAAGGTCGATTTATCGAATATCACCCATACAAAAGGCGTAAAACGATAACAACAAATAATATATTAGATCCATCACACCCAGCAGTCCAGCAGACAGTTTCAATATAAATTAATCACAAAAACACAATGGAGCAACAATTTGCGCATAAAAACATTAATTCGCCTCAGTAATGACAGTTCGAAGAGTTCCGTTCATCTATTTGATAAAATATCATTAAGCGTAATGGGTGATGGTCACGATATTATTGCGAGGGATGAGTGCTGTGAATACAACACGTGTAATACGTGATTTATCTGCAACACGCTGGTTTGTTTGAATAAAATGCTGGTAGTTCGCGCTGAACTGAGACCCCTACAACTTCCCAACTACTGGGCCGATTCCGTTCATATTGTAACTTAAAAATTGTATTGAAATTAACTATCCGCCTACAAAATTTCATGAAGATCAGATCAACGGCTCCCAAGTTATCGTCGTTCATCCATACAAATATTGAATTGTTCCTGTAGACTCTTGAGATCTTCGCTTCGCTTGGTCAATTATACAGCTAATAAGGACCTTAATTCACCTTAATACACTTCTCGCTATGTAAGTTTAAGTACCTATGTGATAGCTGCAAAGATTTTATTACAATTCGGTTCAATTCTAATTTGGTAATTTATGCTGAAGATTAACGAAGACTCAAAAATATTTGGTTCTTGTAACAATAGCGGGTAACACCGTGGTGCACAGCTATAAATTATGAATACATTATGTTTTGTATTTCTAAATTTTAAATTAATTAAATAATAATAATAAAAATTTAAAATAAATTAATTAATTAAAATGTATTTTTTTTTTAAAGTTTTGCGATTATGCAGTACTACACACGATTTGGCGGTTAAAATATCGTCATATTATTTTACTATTCATGTTTTAACCATTTGAAGACGGATACTAATGTTCAGAGTATCTATTGTTATTTTTGTAATCGGTTAATATTTGTCTTAAGGAGACTGCCTGTTAACTCTCTCACGCAACGAGTCAAAAATACTCAAAATAGCTTCCGTCGTCAAGTCTCCAAGCGGACCAGCTCGATATTTTTCAGTTTTTTTTTCGTTGGTCCCCTGGGCCGGGAGATGGTTATCGCGCCCGTAAATAAGGCCCGTGGACTGAGACAAGTGCGCCCATTAGACCCGCTGGTGACGGCGAAAAAACGGGTCGCAGGGACCCGGGGAGCGTCAGCATAGAAACGACAAAATGATTGTATATAATTTTGATATTGTTTCTTTATGTCAATAAAAATTTCTGATTCTGATTCTAGAAAAGATATTTAAAAAATATATTGTACTAAATACCTTCGTTTAAATATTATTTTAAATATTCGTGATTAATTAACAGAAGATACTTAGTAGTTTGAAAAAATAACTTTTAAAACTTTTTTTTATACTTTTTTACGAGCGACTTGCCCGCTTATCGGCTAGGTACGTGTAAATTGCTTTACAGCATTTGAAATGTTAATCTAAAGTTTTGTTTTACGTTAGGCTAAACCTTTGACCACAAAGTCACGATGTTATGGAGCAGTGTGGTGGAGGATTTTAAACACAGCTAGCCTGGAATGGTAATTGGTTCTCAAGTTACGATGCCGAACGGAATACACCGTTAGGTGCTGGGCGACAAATTTTCAACTTACTCTCAAGTTCTCAAGAAAATCTGTCTGTGTCTGCCTGTCTAACCAACCGGGTTAAAAATTAAAAAGTCAGTGATATTTTATCTTTAAAATAGTTGAAAATGCGTGTACCGATTTAGCCTTTGGCGGCAAATGGGCTAGTGATGTATTTGCTCGAGTGAACTCCAAAAAATGAAATTTATTTGATCAAAACATTATTTGTCGTTTCTAGTCTTTACTTTGTTAGACCGCTACTGTTTAATTTCTGTAAATAATTTTTAATTTTCTAAAGTTTTTTTAATTTTTCTCACTATTCCTTCGAGAACAATTTCCTTTACTATTTCATTAAGAAATTTTCCTCGATTTTTTTCCCATCCCTACCATAACAAGGTGCGTCCAAAAAGATAGGAAATGTAAATACAGCTAGTTGTCATCGGCTATGTCCGTCTGTCTGTCCACCCCACGTAACACTAATGACATAAAACTAACAGAAAACCTACCTACTTTGTATATTTCCCTTTTATAGCCCCAATTAACGGTTTTATAAACTTTTTATACTTGTTAATTTTTAATTTAATCAAGAATTTTAATTCGGTGTAGTTAGTTGGCCGGGGCGTTGTTTTTAAAGTAATTTACAACGTGCCGGACGACATACGTTGTAGGAATCGAATAGGATAATGATGTCTTCTTTGAAGTTGTAATATTTTAACTAAAAAATAGGTGTACGTAATGTCTTATACATGTGCTGAATTATGGGAAAGATTATGTTAACTAGGTACTCATTTGCATGTATCGATGTTCGCCTCTTGTAATATTATATTTAACTTGTGGAGTTATAAATTTATTTATATTTTACTTATTTTTTGAAGGCAGATTAATTCCTACTTTGATATTAATTATTGGTCGGAGTGTTACTGAATGGTGCAACAATATTGAAGGGTATGTAATATGTAATCATCATTATGAACAATGTTTACTATGGCACCAACCCTGAAATCGCGAGATACATTTTGTCGAGTCTCATAATGTCATTGATATTTTTCTATGGGACAGCTTTTTTTTTTGATTTCAGGGTTGGTCCCTTAGTAAACATTATTCATAATGATGAGTATATACATACCTTTCCATATTGTTGCACCTTTCAGTAACACCATGTATATTCACTAATAGGAGAGCGAAAGACAGTCATTATTATAATATAGGTATAGTATGAGTAAATTGAAAATAAAAGCTCCTATAAAAGTTCACTTGCTATTTAAAGGTATTTTGAGGAATTTGTTACAGATAGAGTAAAAAAAAGATTTACTACGAAACTCGAGAAGTGAACATTTACAGCGTGAGTCAGCCATTTGTAAGTAATAATATATTTTAAAAAACACAAGAAATTTTAAAGTCTCTGCACTGCAGTTGATTGATACACAACTTAGACGGCAGCAATAGGCGAAACAATAAACTACAAAATAAAAATTGATTACCACACTTCCTCAAACTGAAATCCAGTAATCCAGACATTTTTATAGCTACATAATTCCAAGATTTACCACATTTCGGTCGACATCGGCTAATCCTGGTAATCTTGATATGACACTCGTCGTAACTCTCCGCGTTATTCGGGACGTTTGTCTTGCAGGAACAGCATATTATTGGTAGTAGTAGGTATTCTTGGTTAAAGTAGGTATAATCGTACGTCAGTAAGTATTTTCTGATTAATTGTTACTGTGATTTGTGCCTGCATGGTGGCATTTTAAGAACTGGGGAAATATGGAGTGGAAATAAAATAAGTTGAAATTTTTCAAATCGATACAAATACGCTAATATTATTGATGCGAAAGTAGTCGTTACTATGTCTTAGTTAGCTTTTCATGATTAAATAGCTGGATCAATAGTAAATAAATTTAGCTAGACAACAGGGTTATAAGCTTGAGATGTACTAAGCCGAAAGAAGGTCATAGTACTCATCATTATGAAAACTTTTATTCTGGATATCGACTCGGAAATCGCATAAAATAAGTCAGCTGTCCAATTCGTTGACTGTGATTGAGTTTTTTCTTGCGATTTCGTATTATAAGTTATTGATAATGTAATGATAGATAAAAAAAAAAAATGTTGGATAAAATTACCTAGTTTTGTCTTAGTTTGGCTTTTGGCCCAAAGCTTATTATCCTGTATTCAGGAGATGTATTCATGAGAAATAAAAAAAAATGCGGATAAAACCATATGAAGTAGACAATTTGCATACTTAGAAATACATACCTATCAATGAAATAGGTCCCGAGACGACGACAGTGATACAGTGATACATTTCCCGAAGTGACAAAATTCTCAGTACATTCATATAAATTATCCCAACAGAAATCATATTTCACTCCCTAAGGGATACCATCGCGGTATGTAACATTCCACTCCCCAAAAATAAATTCAATATCTCAACCATTACCATCCACACATATTTATAAACGAGACTTTTATAGAAAAAAAAAATATGAAAAAAGTTAATAAAAACAAAATCCTCCAAATAATAAAAGTCTTAAAATCCCAGAAATAGTCCGGGAACGGCGGGGCGATGACAGGGAATTTATTAGCCATTCGGGATGACAAACTGCGAATAGGGAATACGGGGGTACTACTGATGGTTTCAGTTAGTTTTGAAGAAAGTTTGGATTGAGAGTGGAAATTAAAATCGAGAAGTAGCCTGGTACTTTAAATTTTCGACGTTATTTAAATCCCGTAGTTTAACCTTTTGCACTTATAGTAATATATCATACAAGCACATACTTATAAGATTCCAAAAAAAAGGAATTAGTTTTAAAAAAAATAAAATACCTAAATTATTTGCAGCAACAAACTCTATTTTCCATATGCGATTCGAAAAGTCATAGACAAAGCGGAGTAGCACCCCCGTTAATATAGGTAGCGAGTCGCGTCCCAAGCGACGTGATGTATGGTGTTTTAATTAGGACTTCCCGCGCCATCTAGCGGCGACTTGAAGTTAAGCGGCTCTATACGGGTTTGAATCTTCAGACGTGTCGGAAATCGCTCGGCGATTCCTTGAACCGAGGTGCAGGATGACATGAATAACTCGACTGTTACAAGCCTTCCCGCGCCGGGAAGAGATGTTTAAAAATAAGTTAATCTCACAAGAAAATATACAATAAATGTATAAATTAAATTTTCAATGGTTCAGGTCTAAATTTCAATTTTAGGACTGATTAATGTGGAGATGTAATGTTAATATTTTTTTCTGTGCCTGTTCCCTACTGTAGCATAGCGGTGAGCTCAGCAAACTTTTTCGTGTCTTGTCCCCAAGATCCACCCTAATTTGGGTATCCAAGACTTTACTTCTTCCAGGAAGTCATACGCCTTCAAGTGGTGCAAGCCCACTGAGACGATGCAATTTTTCAAAGTGCAGTTCTGCGCTTATTTTGAAATGAAGAGAGTGAGCCGCGAGCATTATATTCAATACGAAAACTTTTTGTTTTCGCCTCTTTCTTCGGTTTTCGGAATCTTTACAAAATTCGGATAAGATTTCAGATAAGGCAAGAGATTAAAATAAGTGTTCAGTTTATACTTTACAAAATAAACTTCTGTTTAAATGTAAACTCAGAAAACCTTGAAACCAATTCAAATAAAACAATGATTGTCAAAGCAGAGCTCCTCAATTAAGAGAACGTCTCCGAGCACGTCGCATGCGATTATCGTGCGCAATGGCGCACGTAATCCGGCACACGTGGCGGCCGGAAGTACCCACATGTGGCTCGAGTTAGTGGCGCCACCGTCGCGACCAGCTTCCGGATAACGTGATTCGATTAGAGTTAGAATTTAATAACATAAGATTAATTAATAAAGAAGACTGAATATTTAACAACATGTAGGTAATATTTTTTCGAATTTTGTTCTAAAAAAGATACTAATTGGTCAGGAATATTTACGTTGGCAAATAATTTAGGCAACAAAGCTAAGCAATAAGAAGTATAAAAGAACCAGGCCAACAAATCATAAAGCATTTAATGCCTTTCTACTCACTAAGACACTTACGAGAAACCACCTACAGTCATAATCTTGCAATTGTAAATTATTTATACCTATGTACCTACGATCTAGTTTTAAAAATAAAGTTCTGAAAATAAAATTCTTCTTCATCTCCTTTGCTAACTTAATTATTATTACGAGTACATATCGCCATGTCGTTTTTTTTATCGTACTGTCTGACGAGACGAGCAAGTCGCTCATCTGATGTTAAGCGTCACGCTTGCCCATAACGGTTCAATGCCACCCAAAGTTTTGAACTTCAACAATATATTCGTGGTAGAAACATTGGGTCCTTGGGGTTCAAGCACATCGCTACTCTTTGAAGATCTTTCTAAGCGGCTGATAGAAAGAACAAACGACCTGCTGGCTGGTGCTTACCTCAGCCAGATAATTAGCGTTGCTATTCAACGAGGTAACGTCACCAGCCTTTTGGGTACCCTGCCTTCGGGTAGTGACCTGAGCTCTGTTTTTTATAGATCATTGATTTATAATAATTTTCGTGGTTGTGAGATATTAGATGTTAAATCTCTGTATGACCCGTAATTTCGCTGGAAACATTGCCCTTCAATCCGAAATACAGTAAAGTTATGCTTTCACTGCTTGGCTTGCTTTGGGGTGAATAGCTGGTAAAGGTGTGATACTTCCCCAGACTGACTCTTGCAAAAGAGTCGCCACTACAACAAATTTAGTAAGTTTCTTCCTATTTACAAAATCAAACCGCTAGCACCCAAACGTGATAAACTGTTCTGTACTTTTTAACCATTGCTTTAAACTAGTAATGAATCTCTACCCGACCCGTACATCCCACACGGTAGTAACAGGTCCGTTATCACGTTAACAAGGCGTTAAATTAGTAACGGCGCGTTAACGTATAGCGGCGAGATAACTGCTCGTGTAGCCGCGCCCTTATCTACAACTAGTGTACTAAGATTGTGAGCGACGCGTCGTTGGTTCGCTTATTTATGGCCTGTACACGCGAGCGATAAAACGTTTGATCCTGTGATAAGATGGATGGAAGCTTTGTTACTGTTACCTAAATTGGTGTTCATTATTAAGTACCTACGGTCCTCAGGCGGCCTGGAAACTGAGACCGGGACTACTCAACTCATTCGGCCTATACGAACTTACGTAATTTTTTAGCTTTTTTAGAGCTAATACTTCTAACATCTAATCTGCTCTGCGTCCCACATAAAGAACATAACAATTTCCTTTCTTTATTTTCTGTTATAGATATAATTTCATTTACGGTTAGGTAAAAGCAGGACGAAACATTTACTGATAGTCGCTTGAGATGGTGTGGGCACGTGATGAGTAGGTACCAGTACAGACGATGATCATGCTTTTCGCAGGATGCTGGTGGTGCCCGAAGTAAAGCGGATTCTTTCCCGTTTTTCGCGCCTCCCAACCACGTGGTCGACCAGCATGACCCATATCATTAAAATGTTTCATTAAATCCACTGACAACGTCCTAGCGCAGGCTGGCCGGGAGAGCCGACACCAGCTAACGTGGAGACAGAGAAAAAAGAGATTTGTTGTTATACAATTTGAGTATCGGAGTTATGTTCTTTTTGCATTTGTGTGTATCCAGTAATATTTCACTGCGTAGTACTAAATTATTTATTTATTTAAATTTAATTAATACGATAACAATTTACATGAATTAAATCATGAATGTCAACTTAAAAATAAAACAATAATCTATACAACAAAATAACTCATAGAGTAGCGGAAAATAAAATTCATTTGTCATTGATTTTGTAGGCAAAGGTGATTGGGTTCCGGGTTACTTATCTATTCATACAATGGAATATTAGGACAAACTAAAAAATAGTAATGCTATGTTTTCGAGCACTGTAGGTAGTTATTGTTTATATCAACCTACAGTGGCATACAGTGACCTAACGTTTAGGTAGAGACAAACTCTACCTATCGTTATATTACTTATCATAAATTGAGATCTTCAGCATTTGCAGTATACAATTACACTAAAATAATTTGAATGTATTGCACCATTCTAAGGCCGGTTTGTTAGAATTCCTTGCATAAAATATCCATTTAAAAACCAAGCTAAAACAAATATCTTGCAGCATTCTGAACGGAACCGACTAATGACAAAAACGACTCGACCGACGCAATCCGAAACCGACGTCGCAAAACAAAGACACCGGCATTATCTACCATCTTTATAATAATTACAAGTGACTGTACGTCTCAATCGTAGGGATCGCCTTCCACGCATCCCGATTCCAATTACGAAGCGAAAATATCTCAGCGAAAAATAAGCTTTCGGAAAAAGGTATGAATAACCCTAAGTGCATAAGTTTATTCGAAAACTAACTCGAATGGTAGAAGTTACAGTGCAAAGTCGTGTGTAGAGGAGTACCTATTCCTTATGCCCCGAGAGTTAACCCTGCAGTGGGCGGGGCGTCTCGCCTCCCCGCGATTGAAGAGGGGGAGGGACGCCAGTCCACTGCCGGCGGTGGGGGGTGATAGATGTGCGTCTTCGCGCATCGCTCATACCACAACACGCAGCGAATTCAATACAATATTACGAATTAGTAAGTTTAGCTGTAAAAATATTTAGCCACTGAGCCTCTTGACGGTTTGGTGAAAATTTTAGTGTAAAGGTAGCTCATTTAAGTAGTTTTCCATATAATATGAGAAAACCTAAAAATCACGGTCAAGGCTATAATTGCGGAGCACAAAATCAGTAATATTATATTGAATGCGGAAGAATATATTATATGTGTGTGTTTATTCTGATTAATTTCTGTAATAGGAGTATTTGGCTCCTGGATAATCCTGGATTAAAATGTAGGATAGTTATAACCCTGCTCTGTAGTTCTGTAGGGTAGCGGGTAAAACCGCGGGCGCAGCAAATAGTTAAACAATAAGACACATCACCATCCGGGACGCTCTGTATCATATAGTTTGTTCAGTAAAATAACTACAGACTCAACAAAACGCAAGTGACTGGACAGATACAAACATCACATTAAGTGTTAATAACCCTGCAATAGCTGTTCGTTACTCATTCTATAGCAAACATAAATCGCAGTCGAAATGACCGGCGCTTGGGGACTTGATTTTTTACTTGAAAACGTGATCGCAATGATAACTCAATTAAACGATATTCAGATATTGTGCGAGAATGACTGGATGTAGTTAGTTTTTCAATATTCTTTTCGTTTGCAGATTTGTTGATCCCTTCGCGAATTCTTACTTTTATTTTATTATATTATATAAATATTAGTTTTAATGGTTTATTGTGTGACGATTTCATCCAATTTATATGACAGCTGTCTGGTTGAGAATCACAAGAGAATCTTCAAACTAAAAAAAACCGAATACCGATCGAAACAATGATAAATAAGTTAGAAGTTGGAATTTCGAAGATGTAGATAGTGAGAAATATATGTGGACAGTCATTGCTTGGCATCCAATAAAAAGTTTCCGATTTTTACATCATCGGGATTGTTGTAATGTAAATTAATGTTTGGTGGACTACGTCTTGAGATATTTTTGCATTTAATTGTAAGATGTAAATCGAATGGAAAAGTAAGGTGTTCGAGTGCGATACCTATATACATGGAGTAGAATTGGTGGAGTTCCAATAGTAAAATATATTTTTTTGTACGAGATAAAGGAGAAACTTTGAATTAAGCAAGGTTGGATATACCATTTTTCGACTATTTAATATATGAATCAACCTTCCCAAAAACAACAGATATAAAGGAGTGATGTCACAAAACCATCAAATCAGATATTATTATACAAAATGGAATCTCAGGGGGTAGGCAGCTCAGGGTAATAAAACCTCATTGTGCAGGCGTGGACCGGACTTCCGGCGGAAGTGGGCGTGTACCGGCCACCGCCATCTTGGATCGGCAGATCGCGTGCGCGCGCACCCGCCGACGGGTTAAATAATAAACAATGAAAAAGATGGCTGCAGATTTGGACCATTTTGGAGTTTTATGGTGGAATTGTCGTCAGTCGTCGTCGTCGTTATATTATCGTCGTATCTTTGTATATTTTAAAGAATGTATATTGTATTGTACGAGTTAAGAAAATCTTAAAATAATAGCTTGGAAGCTCTTCAGCTCCATCAAAGCGTCAATCAGCTATCATTCAAATTTTCTAAGAGAATAAAATATTAGTGGTGACGATTCTGTCGTTCAATTCTTGAAACAAAACTACAGATTAGTTTTGTTTATCTACAGGACTACACGACTATAATTTATCTGCGACCTATTCTAATTTTCATTTCACAGTTGAACTGCACAATTTCGTTTGGTTTAAAAAACAGTAGATATCTAAGTAATTACAAAAGAATCGAGAAAACTGACTGACATTCATTTAATCAAATTCCGTTTACCGCACAATCACGTTCAATAAAAGTCCTACATTATTTCATCTTCTGGCTAGTAAATAATTTCATAATCCCAGGAGCATCTGGGAGCATCACCCATAAACAAAATAAACTTAGTTTTTATTATCTATAATAAAAAACTTTTTTACACATACAGTCAAATTTAATGTTAGTTTAATTCAATGGAATTTCTACGGATGCCTATTCTCCAAAATTAACCTTTATTTTTAGGCTGTGCCTCCATTGCCGTAACCGGCAACGATGAAATAATAGAACGGTTGCCGGAGATACGACCGACTGATACCTATATAATAATTTACCATCATTTATGCATGTGTTGTAAAATATTTCCCATGTTGTATGCAAATAAATTATCTTATCTTATCTTACTGATATCAGACTCAAATCTGTTACCGGAAGGGTTTCCGGGTTGTTATAAAAAAATACCTGAATCTTCTGTTAGCCTACTCGTTTCTATAATCGAATAGGTTTTTGATTTTTTATTTAAAAAAAACATAACCTAAGCCTACCGTTATCTAAATCGGTTAAATCACATCAGAACGGTTTCCTGGTTATCAATAAACAAAATAATCTTAATCTCATATCCGACTCGGGGATTACTTCTGTCGTTTCGCCCTTCTGCCTCCAGCAACCGTCCCAGTTGCCGGCTATGGCTGCGAAGGCACTTTCTTATTTTTATCGCAGGGCTATCCAATAAATTCATTCGCCTATATTTAGCCCCATGTTCCCCAGGAGTACCAGGGCCCCATGAATCCGCAGGAGCTGTCGGGACGTAAATCAAGTAACGTCGGGCCATCCATCACGCACTGTCGTGCCATCAATCCGGCCGCGACAGAAATAGAACGGTTACTGGATGCCCTAACTGGGAGTATTCTCACCTAGTAGCACCTAGCAGATTAGTTGGAAGTTAGCTTGTGGGTTGGATTTATAAGGAGTTATTCATTTATGTAGAAAAGGCTAAAACTAAATTTTTTACTCATCTAAAGGCTACTTAGTACATACTTGTATTGACAAGTAAGTAGATCATGGACTGTAACAACGAATCGCCAATTAATGAATGGATTGAATACGTGTCTAGAATGGAGTCGAATATCTAGACAAAACTTTTATGTGGTCACTTTATAAGATAGTCTGCTTAAAAACTGAGATTAATCTATTCTGTGGGGTTGCTTGAGCACTTACCTACTCTACAATCAGATCCGCATTCAGTAGAAGACTTATACCAACGGAAAAAAGCGTTTGCATTATCTTGTAAGCTCGGATACCTATATTATATTATAGCATCTAGTTTTAAAAAAAAGCGTTGTTTTTATTGTGGTACTTTGAACTTGAGCGTTAATACATAATAGTTTTTATATAAAAATGAGCAGGTTTTATTTACTTTGAAAGCGCGATAGCAGTATAATCATTATGCCATAATAGCGAGGTATTAAACCTTCTCACATACAATCCATAACGTTGCAATTTATTGCTGACAATAATTAGTCTAATTAATTGTAGAGACAGTTCGCATACCAAACCCAATTAAGCCTACCAACTATAAAAAATGATCCCTAATATCACAATCACCCAATTAGAGTCGAGATAACTAGCCGGCCTAAAAAAATCATTAATAGAGCTTAACTTGTTACGGGCTACCGAATTAACGATCAGTGAGCCGACGCAATCATGTGATTACAAACACCTCGCGATACCTACAGCCCCGGGGCGGGGCGAGCGGAAAATCAATAGGACTAAGCGCTCGCCGCCAGGATACACCCGTCTCGCTTTTGCTTGGGAACATGCGAGGTAGGTTAGAAAGGGACAGGAGAAGCGGAGCTTATTCAGCGAAGCGCATCCCCCATGGGCGTGCCCCTCTTCGAGCCGGTATCGCGCGGACATCGCTCAGTCGCCGTCAGACGCGTGCCGAGCGCGTGCGTACTCCGCGCTCCACGGAACATGCCCGCGTGAGCCACCATGCTCGTGCCTCCGGAGATGATGGCGGCCCAATCCAAGCTCGTCTACCAGATGAACAAGTACTACAACGAGCGGGTCTCCAACAGGAAGGCGCAGATCGCCAAGACTATACACGAGGTCTGCCGGATAGTACAGGATGTGCTCAAAGAAGTGGAACTCCAGGAGCCAAGGTTCATATCCTCGCTCACGGACTACAACGGACGCTTCGACGGGCTCGAGGTGGTATCGCCTCACGAGTTCGAGATAGTGATCTATTTAAACCAAATGGGTGTTCTCAACTTTGTCGATGACGGTTCTCTGCCGGGATGTGCCGTGCTAAAGCTCAGCGACGGTCGGAAGCGCTCCATGTCCCTTTGGGTGGAATTCATCACCGCTTCAGGTTATTTATCAGCTAGGAAGATCCGTTCTCGGTTCCAGACGCTGGTAGCGCAGGCGTGCGACAAGTGCTCTTACAGAGATTGTGTTAAAATGATCGCGGAGACGACGGAGGTTAAGCTACGCATCCGGGAGAGATACATCGTGCAGATAACTCCCGCTTTCAAATGCGCCGGCCTGTGGCCGCGATCGGCGGCTCACTGGCCGCTGCCGGCCATACCCTGGCCCCATCCCAACATAGTCGCGGAAGTCAAAACGGAAGGCTTCGATCTGTTGTCAAAAGAATGCCTCGCACTGCAGGGGAAAAACTCCGCCATGGAAGGCGATGCGTGGGTGCTGAGTTTCTTCGAGGCTGAGAACCGTCTCCTCCAAGGCGGATGTAGGCGGAAATGCTTGAGCATTTTGAAGACGATTAGAGACCGGCACCTAGATTTGCCGGGGAACCCGGTCACTTGTTATCACATGAAGACGCTACTGCTGTATGAATGCGAAAAGCATCCGCGCGAGCACGAGTGGGACGAGGCTGCTATCGGCGACCGGATCAACGGGATATTTCTGCAACTGATTTCGTCGCTTCAGTGCCGCCGCTGCCCGCATTATTTTCTACCGCATGTGGACTTGTTCAAAGGCAAGTCACCGACGGCGCTCGAGAACGCCGCCAAGCAAGTGTGGCGGCTTACGCGAGAGATGCTCACCAATTCGCGAGCATTCGAGAAGCTGTGAGGACGGTGCGCGATGTGAAGTGAATGAGCCGATTCCAGTGATATCGATAAACGTAATCCTTGATTCATTTTCGGTAGTTGTAGGAAGCATTTCGAGGTGTTTAAATCCAATAGGAACTGTGGTCCAGTGAAGTGAGTCTAGTATTCCATTTGGATCGAACAGACTGTAAGTAGAAGTGATACTACTAATATTTAGGGACACTTTTCGATATATATTATATTTGTTGTGATATAAACTGTAAATAGCTTAATCGTTGTACAATTTAGTGATATATTTAATTTAAAAAAAACACCGTGTATTTATTTGACTGAAATCTTATAAAGTAGGCATATATTCTGTAGTTAATAAATAATTTGAAATCTAAAATATTGATTTGATTTGTAGAAGTAGAAACCTTCCAATTAGTAGAACATTCTGATAAACAGATTAATTATTATATTATCTATTAGATTTGCCTAATTGTATTTAGCATTGAAGAAAGAATTCACCTTTAACCAGGTAATGTAGGTACTGTTTCGACGGTAAATGCATTTTGTAGGCCTAAATGCAGACGCCTAAATTTAATATACACGTTTACATTTACACGTTTACAATTAACACGGTTACAGTTAAAAGTTTAAAGATTGAAATGACAGAGTACTATCAAATAAAAGACACGTAGCATCTCCGACATATCACGTCTCAATACCTCTACCTACATATATCACATCAAATGAACAATCAATTTTGACATCCCTTTCAATGACACAAGTAGGCGAAACAAAACCTCTACCATCACTCGATGCACAACTCGATATAATCGTGTCCTCGTATATTCGATCCTGGGTCGTAAACGTCCATTGTCCGAAGCTCGCGGGTGTCCTGCCTACGAGTACGACGTATCCGATTTCAACTCTATATTTTACTTGTAACTTCAGAAACTTTAGATATTTTACACGTGGCTTTATTATAGTTTCTTTTAGCTTTATTTTGCTTTAAGATTTTCCGTGGGATGCCTATTCGATTCTGTTGGCGCACGTTGGTATATGGGTAATTTGAGACATCAGAATACTGGAAGTAGTAGGTAGTAAGGTAAAGAGTCAGGTTTTATACAGAGCTAAAGTAGAAACTTTCCTACGGCTCTAAAAATATTCCTTGTAAATCGATTATCTGCAGCGCTTTCAGAAGTTTTTTTCTTTTTATTAACTGTCTGTTTTCTTAATGAATGTATGTTTATAATTATTAAATAAACTGTAACTACATGTCACTATTTGCTTAGATTAATTGTATCAGATTAATTTAAATTTATTTAAGTTTCAAAATACCAATAACTAAGTGAATACCTAACTTGATATTAAGACTTGAATTAAGATTGTATCTCAAAGACATCTAAAAGCCCGCTGATTCAATAATTTCAAAGCAAATTGATTTTTTTATTACATTAAAACATTTATATCGTTTTTACGTGTACTTTAATCAGAGCACAGATATTTCCGTGCGGCGTTTCCCACACGGAACGTTTATAGCAAATTCCTTAAACATCTCTAGACAACCGACGAGATACTTAAACGCAGAGTACTTAAGGCCGAATCGGAACCAGAATTAAATTAATCCTTGCAATAAATGTCCTGTAAATTGCGTTCGGTTGGTGTTACGAGCTCCGTCCGCCTACGGGTTCGTTTGTCTTAGGCTGTAACCTCGATAAAATGGCTGGATGTGATGCGGACGCCTTAAATAAATACTGAGACTGGACGAAATAAATACTGAGAGAGTTTAATGAGCTTATTTATTTTGTATTTTTTTATTATCTTGAGATTTTTTATGTTTCTATACCTACTTATAAATGTGCCTACACTCAATACTGAAAAAAATAATTTGCGGACGGTGTGTAGGGTTGGTATTTATAGTTCATTTACGTAGGTAAATTATGGTTTAACTCCCTTGGATAGTAAGTTAGTAAGAAAACAAAGTAGGTGTAAAGAAGTTTGTAGTCAAAAGTAAAATTAAAAATAAATAAATTGGAAATAAATCAGGTACCAAACTTGTATGGAGATCTAGAAAACCTATTCCAAAAAAACGACACGTGTATATATGTATAAATTGAAAACATGACATGTAGGCCTATAACTACTGCATAGTGTGTTCCTATTGAATCATTCAAAACTAATATTATTTTAATAAAACCAATATAGATGAAGGCTCATATTAATATTTGTTATGACATGGCCCCGTCCGCCTCTGGATCCGCCCCCTGTCGGCTGTTCATTAGAGCACAATACGTGTTGTATTCGATCCGGCCCTGTGTTGCCTCCGCCCAGGCTGTTCAAATATAATGATACATCGTTCATTACAATTACTTTCCTAATTGGAGATGTTCGTAATAGGTAATATAGCGTATTTTGGGTTTTAATTGCAGTGCATTTTCTAGTGAAAGATTTTTTTAATTACCATTTTATAGCATTCTTTTAGCTTAAACCTCAGAGATTTGAAACATTGAAAAGGTTTTTACGATGATAGCTTAATTTAA
Organism: Apocheima hispidaria; assembly: GCA_947579745.1. NCBI lineage: Eukaryota > Metazoa > Arthropoda > Insecta > Lepidoptera > Geometridae > Apocheima > Apocheima hispidaria. The sequence goes on from OX388144.1 coordinate 17,806,668, forward strand.
TGGGTTCCATATAACACTTTAAAGTACCTATATGTAGTCTCACTGCTAGACAAACGCTTCCCACTTCCATATTATTTTGTAGTGGTAGAGACTCTTGCAGAGTCTACCTGGGGAAGTACCACACCTTTGCCAGTTATTCAACCGCCAAGAAGTAATGTGCAAGCATTACTATGTTCCGGATTGAAGGGCAATGTTTCCAGCGTAATTACTGGGCATACAGAGATTTAACATCTGACATCTCAGGGTGACGAGCGCAGTGCATTGCCGTGCATAGTTTTAAACTGTTCAAGTTCAAAATTCTGGGTGGCACTGAGCTGTTATGGGCAAACGTGACGCTTAACATCAGGTAAGAGACGAGCAAGTGCTCGTCTCGTCAAAAAAAAATGGAGACCAAACTTTGACTACATAAGTTCATACTTAACTCTCTAGGGCGTACCTAACAATGAAAAATGCGTTGCACCAAACTTAGGAGGTTGGCTAAATGCGTAAGACATGTGTCTTTTCCTTTGACATGCCTAAGTCCGACTTAGTTTAGGTGATGCTTTGCTAAGTTTTATCTTTGTTGACTTTAGTGTAGAGGGATTTTTTTATTTTTTATTGAATGACTAACAAATAAACAACTAAAATATAGGTAAGTGCTTACTTACCTATATTTGCTGGATAGCTTGCTATCCAACGATACGCTGCTCAAAATTAAAATCAAATAATCGTAGGCCTATCTTTATGCTTTGATCTTATTCTATCTCTTTAAGAAACTCGGCACATAAACTTATTCTACCTAAACCATTTGCCTCCGGCTTATAACGCACAACAAGCAAAATGGTAACCACACGAAAAGCTTATAGATAAAACCTAATATATCTATTGACAGATTAATTACGCGCATTATAATGGACGCACATAAACTGCAACTAGATAATTATTATTACTACCTAACGCTATAAACGTCGCCAACTTCAAAGAATATTAATAATATATATATATAAAGGATGTGCTTATTAATTGTATAATCGACAATACTCGTTAAAGAAGAAGATAATCGATCCGGGAAGATTTATACAGGATGTGAGGATAGACCATGACCATGATCGGGGCAATGTTAATTTAGGGCTTACTAATAGGTTACGAGTAAAATACTAAAAAACCGAAAAAATAATCGTCATCAAAGTTCCGTGCGTGACGAAGTAGATGAACATCGATAGCCTCACGAGCGCGCACACAAAAACGGTCAAACCGATGCAACGCAAGTTAGGTTACAGACTTCTCGCAACTGACCGCTTTTGCCAGCTATGAGCTTAGATCTGTGAGAGGCTCAAATACTAAGGCCATATTTTTTTACCTTAATCGTCGTCTGAATATCGAGAACCTAGAGTGAATGTAGGTTTCGGTAGATAAAACTATATCTATTGAATATTTTTTTATGTAAGTGATAGGAATACATCTGTCATTTATTGTGTAACTAAACGTGACTTGCAGTTTTACCCGCTATCGTAAAAAACCCAACGATTTTTTGGGATAAAGGGATAAAACTCTATAACAAATTTAATTACAATGCGTTCAGCCGTTACGGAGTTGACTGCGAAGAAACGCAAGCGCACATTTTTACACACAAAAATATTTTTGCATTATATTAGTGTGCGCAGCGGCAACTCTTGGAGTTGTCCAAGATGTTAAACAATTTTGTTATTAGAAAATGTTTCTCTTTTCCGGCTATACCTACCAAGGTTCTAATCAAATCAGTTCGGAATAAGTGTTAACGTTCTGTAATAACTGGCATTCATAGAAATATTGGAATTTATCATTTAAATGTGAAATGTAAACCTTTTACAGAAACATGCATTATAAAGCATTTTACGTCAAATATACAGTTAGGTTCATATAACTTTTTATGTATCCATGGTTTATTCAATACGTATCAAGCAACACGTGACAACATGACAAACTTTCACATTTTTTGTATAATTGTAATCAAATTAATGCAATCAGTATGCACTTATTGTAGAGGACGCTGCGCCGCGCGTGGGCGCGCGTGGTCACTTTCAAATTACAATATTACTTACTACTGCAGCAAATTATAACGTGATCGATCATTTACTTTGTAAGTTTAGACAAAGAGTAATAACACAGCGTAGATCATAAAAGTTATAGCATAAGCCTTAAAAAAAAAATGCCATCCTCATCATCACACGTAAACTACATCATCATACATGAAGCACTAAATCCTAAACTTAATTACTTAAAGCAACAGGCTTTTACTAAAAAAATCTATTAAATTTAATGTAGCTTTCCCGCATTGGATGTGGAATCTAATCAACGTAACTGACAGCCTAACTGCATTCTAAAGACCGCCCTGCACTTACGAACGTTTGCTAAGTAGGTATATTTTGTGATAATGATGGAATATAAAATACCATACAAACTTTAGCCACGAGTGCAACTTGATTTCCTGTATCCTTCTGGTAAATGCTAAAAACCCGTTACTGAGCATAGGCCTTCTTTTGTTTCGCCATATCTCTTTAGGACAGATTTAGTACCGAGCAAAAACGATACAAACAGGCCACAAGAAATTTTCAATCAAATAATATCTAACTTCAAATAGGTAGGTACTATAAATCCAAGAAGGGTAAGCCTATGAGAAGATAAGATCATTAGTTTCAAGAACTACTTTAAAAAAAGCAGTATTCATTATACCGGCGGACACGATCATAAAGAAAATAATCGTTTCAACCTCCAGCTGAAAGTTTCATAGCCAGCGGCTCAGCCGACGCATCGGTTCGACGCGTTCGCGGCGACAAATCTCAATGCAATCCGAATAATATTACAATTTGCGGAATGAATAATTCAATGAGAGCGAGCCTTGTATATGCGATTACAGATTTATACATACATATTTATATTGAGGATATTGTAACCTGTCGGCATTGTCATGTTGGCTACGTTACGGTTTGGGATGACCTGTGAGTCTAAACAATCTACTTAGGTGTTGCGCTGGCATGCTGGGGCTGTGTTTACTTTGAGTCTGACTGAGGATTCTTTGACTTCAACCCAATCAGTATCTTTAATGTTTTTCTGCTGCAATATCGCGTCTAGTATAATATGAAGTAACTTGTATACCTAGAGTACTGTGTCGACACGTGTTCCGTCCACATCCGTCTCGTTCTCACGGGATAAATATGGTGGACAACATTTTATCCCAGCACCCCGTGCTAGGTCTGCTGGTGGCTAACATGCAAACGGGCCGCCTGATGGAGGACGACCTACGGCAAAGTACCGGTACCGGTAAATAGGACTAAATGCATCATAATTATCGTCAATCAGAAGACGTCCTCGGCTGAACAAAGGACTCTGGAGGCCTTTGACCTTTGGAGCGCCGCACTGGACGGTAACCTGCCATTTCCATCCAGCGGTCGCCCGCAACTTTAACAACATCAACGGTTCGCCTATTGGGAGTATTATTAGAAACGTCATAGATTTCTTGCCGTTGTTTGTGTCAGCGCTGGGTATAGGCCTAAGCCCACGTAAGAAAAGCAGAAGCGACAATGCCGGAGAGAGGCCTGCATCTCACTGCTATCTAAGTCCTGTGCTAATTGGGCGCAAGTTCAATCCGAGATACAAAGAGGATTAGCAGAAATTATTTTAGACTATGACGAGTCTTTTTGGTTCCACGAAACTGGAAATAACTTGAAAATTTGAGTTAAAGAGTGGAAGTAAACATTAGTTTACTATATTTAATGTAACACGTACGCAAAATAAATTGCGTGTCGGTGTGACGTAGGTTACAATTATTTCCTAAGTCTGACACTTTTTTCTGACATCTGTTTTTTTTTTTGAGCATTGTAAACATACAGGCAGACCTCTTGATTGTAAAACGATGTATAAATTATGAATAAAAATGCAATAACAGTACAATTTTAGTTCGTTATTTTTAGTAAGCTTTTAGAAATATAATTGTGTATTACAATTAAGCACCTTTTTAATATTAAGTTATCAAAGTAGGCTTTTGATCACATGTAGAGAAAAAAAAGTAGACAGATTCTTATAACAACATGAGGAAGTTGAATTAGCACCGGATGTAGAGACTCTTCTAAATCCAAAAAAAAAGAAACAATAGCTCTAGTTTTGAAAAACCTAGACGATGTAAAATTCACAGCTCAAAACCTAGGTCTCAAGTCCAAGTGCGAGCCTGATTTAGTGTCCAGTCATTGTATTACAAATACTAGAATACATTAAGCCGTCTAGACATTGAGATTATTGAAAAATGGATCTAGGAAGATGCAATGGGACTGTTTCTATGTTGAATTACTTATACTAAAAATAATCTGCCATAGTATAGACTACCGAACAGCTTTTATGCGTACGATGATTTGCTATATTTTTCCAAAGTCTTCCTGTAGCTATTTTTTTAATGTATTCTGAGCTAGCATTCAGTTACTCGCATTCAGACAGTTGAGATACTTACTTGGCTCATAGAATCTTCCGCGAATGCATCATGGGTCAACAGCGAAATATAAATTTGACAGTGACCCAAAAACTGAACCTTCAACAAATTAAAACTCCTGTAATGCCGCGAGGAGGTAAAATACTGAACCGACTCTGTAAATTCCTTTACTGCTAGAAACCTATTCACACTAAGTCACCCTGAGTGACAAGACATATTGTTTTGATCACAGCGTGGGTGAAGCCATGTGCAATAGCTAGTATGTTATATAGAGTAATCAATAATCTTTTCAATATATTAAACAAGGAAAACACTATAGAAACAAACATTACAGAAAATATCTTGCGCAAAAACTGCTCACAAAACATGTCGTAAGTGGAGGGAGGGAGGTAACGAAACACCGCGTGGCTTATCTCCGGTAATATTATAATATGTCTGGCATAATAAATTATTTGATAACTCATCCGGACAGTGTGTCTGTCCGTGCGTTAAATACGTTTTGATAGGCAACGCGTGGTCGGAGTGAGAGCGGGGGCGGAAGCGGACAGAGAGTATGATGCGGTCTAATCCGGCTTAAATATTAACACAAATAGCAGTAAATCAAGTATCACTAACATTTAAATTTACTAAACATTATTATGTTATAATTTTGCTTATTTCCGCTATACAGGGTTATAAGGAAAGGGTATGGCTAAGCCGAAAAGGGCTCACAGTACTTATTATTATGAACAGTTTTTACTATGGGACCAACCTTCAAATCAAGAAATAAAATCAGCTGTTCTATAGAAAAATGACAATGAAACTCTACAAAATGTATGGAACAGTAGTTTTTTTTTTCGATTTCAGATTTGGTCCCATAGTAAAAGTTGTTCATAATGATGAATACTGTGAGCTTTTTGTCGGCTTAGAATACCCTTTCCTTATAACCCTGTACTGACATCAAATTCGTATTTTTAATATCACGGCGGAAATTAGCAAGTATTGGTGTAAGATAACTTTATTACTTTTACTTGGTGAATACTAATTTTGCAAACATATTTTTAAGCCTTAAGCTATTATTTAACTGCGTAGTATTCTATTCTATTTAATAGCTAAATTATAAAAAATGTTTTTCGAAAAAAAAAAAAAATATGGTGGTATTATTAGGCTATGCCTTTAATGTATTACGACCTGGTAATAAGGTACTACTTATTCGTGTTTAACGCTATCTTAGCGTAGGGCTAAATATGCTTAAGACACTTCTGAAGCAAGCGACGGCAAAGTTTTACGTTTACTTGGCGAGGTTATCGCTCACACTACAACTCTACCCTAGAACCATACCTCAGTGTGCATTGCTCCGTAAACCATTGAATATTTACTAAATACAGGGCGGCTACGAACATTATCATACTTATTACGGTATTGTAAATACAGAATAACATTTAATTTTTCATACGGTGCCTGCATTATGCTAAATAATAAGGGTTGGCACAGTTGAATGGATGTTGTGAAATTCAAAATGGCGGACACACAAAGTCATGGGGAAATGAGGGTGGTATTTTTTAAAGCTGTAGCTTCAAATTAGATGCATTCAAAAAGATAGCATCTGTAATATTTTTTCGTCTCAAAAAATGTATACATTTCAGACATGCAAGTTTCAAAAAACTTTCAGATTGTAGTTACCGCAAAGTTGCATCGAATAAAAGGAAAAATAACAGCTGCCTAACATATATTTTAGAGGCAGCTCACGGCAGGAATTTGAATACAAAAGTCTCCGCGAAATGTTCGCAAAAACTTTTTTTTTTCACAATAAGTTATGCGATAACGCGCGTCAGCCAAAAAGCTTTTCTGTGTCATTCCGATGGAGGCAAAAAAGAAGAAAAAAAAGTAAAAAAACACTCAGGCGGAATGGGATGCATCCGATGACATTTTTCATTTATCGAAACAAAAAACATAGGCAGAAATTAAGTGAGGGAAAAAAAAAACGTTACTTTGTAGTGGTTACACGTTTTTACCGGATATTTCACGTTGCATAGGTGGTATTTACACGTAGTTTCATATATTTCTCTACCAGTTTTATCTTTTTATACAACTAGAATATTTTTTAATACCTAATGAAGTTAAATATAATTGTATTGCATAGCCAATATCAAGAGAAATAAAAACACTGGAAAGGTACTATTTCACGTTCACTATTTCAAAAAGCTTCGAATTTCAAAAATAAACTTTATTGTTTCGAAAGCTACTCACGCATGGCTTAGTAGAAGGAGATCGCAAAACTCTACACCCAAGTACGAGAGGGATGGCCGTACATATGATGGACGCGCGACGTCCAATGCTGCGACAAGAACCATAGCTCAAGAGTCGGCGCGTACTTTCTCATCGCCGTACTCAAAAATAAACCTCCAAGCTTTTTATGCGTTCCTGGTATATTTAGATAATATTGTCGCATGAAAAAAGTGTTAAGTGGATGATTTATATTAACTACAGTTGCCCGTTATGGGCTTCCGGCGATATAATTCAACTAAACTCTACAGTAGATACATTTTGAAACGGGGTACCACCATTATGAGGGACACGCGTGGAATAATGCATTCACTGCATATATTTCGTCATTTTTTCGTTCTCTTTGTCGGCCGTTTGGTTTTTGGGATACGACCGACGGCGACGGTGTCCGAAAGACAGTCAAAAAAGTGTGTGAAGACTACTGAATGTATACATAACAAAAGAAACAGAAAACTATTACTCCTGGAAGGTAGATATGAAATGCGTTTATATAACATTTTAACATCATATTAGGATATGTAGAGTGTAAATGAAGGGCAGGGTAGAACACATATTTGTATACTTAAACGTAAATCAAATGCCCAAAGAGATTATTATGCTGGAGAAAGAGGAAGCTAAATTCAGACAAGAGCCAGGGTCTCCATTTTTGAATTGCTCGTATGATATTTCGCACGAAAATATTATCATGCGAAATGAAAGAATTTCTATTGATAGAAGCAAATTCGAATGATTCCACTCGTCGCGTTAGCGAGCGACATGATTATTTAAAATTTATTTTTAAAAAAATGATTGGAATTTCTTTCTTAAGTCAGTCATTTCCCGCCTGGAAGAGATCGCTTTTAGCGATAAGGCCGCCACTTGTGGCACTAGTTTATAAGGTTTATCTGTATGTTATTTTGGTTTCCTGGTGTAGTTTCTAAGTATCTATCTATCATTTCGCATGATATTTTCGTACGAAATATCATACCTACGAGAGATTCGGAAATTGAGCCCCAAGCTCTTAAATATGAAGAATACTCCCGAGTGACATTACATCAAAGAAAAACCCAAACGAATTAAAAAAATAATAGAATGTATATCGTGTAATAGTCCAGTTACGTTGGTTCAAGTTTTGCGATTATTAAATTAGCGATAACAATTAAGATTTACGACTTGCAATGGTTGCTAGTTCTCACGCCAGCTCCGTTTAATCTTTAACAATCGCAAATGCCAAAGTTTGGGTGTTAGTAAGGTTTATGTACCTCTATCTATATGTAAGTATGTTTGTTACAAATCAGATTGGACTTTGGATAAAGCTTATAATCCGAATAAGCATATAAAATAAAGGATAATATTTCCGTTTACGCTCGAGATGTCTTGTCATGTTTCATGCATTTTCTACTCAATACATACAAAGTCAAAGTCAATTACTACAGTTTTGTATACAATACTATTGTATACAAAAGGTTTTGTATACAATAGTAAGCAAATTAAGTAAAGGCTATTCATTGAATACAATGATCATTTAAATGCGTTATACAACATTCAATTATAATAATTATTACGTCAGAACATGAAAAGTAAAAAAAATTATACTACATACTACAGATATTTCGTTGGTGCTAGGTTCTCAATAGATAGTCGGTGCAACCGCGAGACGCAGCTAGTTTCAAAACAATTTTGCAATAGTAAAAATTGCATGTGAAATAACACTGATGTTACATCCATTTCGCGAGTCGGCCAGCCGTAAGTCATGTTGTCACGACTGAAGACGGGAAACTGTGGTTGACTGATATTTACTGTTAGGAAACTCATTTATAAGCAAGAAAATGTTTTAATGATGAATCTGATTTTAGTATGAGTAGTAATGCTTTTCCTATTTACTGACTCTATTCTCGGTCAATTTTCTTCCACTATAAAATTTAAAAGCTGAAAACGTAAGACATAAGAAAGGGACGTATAAAAACACATTATAATATATTCCGTTAAATAATTTGTTGTTTAATAAACACTTCACTGATCGATAATGAAATGGAAATATACAGGGGTAGCAATTTTTTCTTTCAATGTATTGACTGACGAGAAGGGCAAGTCGCTCTCCTGATGTTAAGCGTCACGCTTGCCCATAACACTTCAACGCCACCTATACCTTTGAACTTCAACAATTCCAAACTCTGCGCGGCACTGCACTGTGCTCGTCACCCTGAGATATTAGATGTTAAATCACTATGTGCCCAGTAATTTAGTTGGAAACATTGCCCTTCAATCCGGAAAACAGTAATGCTTGCACACTACTGCTTGGTGGTCGAATAGCTGGCAAAGGTGTAGTAATTCCCCAGACGGACTCTTGCAAAAGAGTCCTACTACTACAATACACTACAATCTATTGTAAATACTGTAAATAGCTCACAGTAATGCTATTCTTAAAGTTAGTTGCATCCAGAATGTAATGATTACCTAATAATACTGTGTCCGGAGAAGAAAAACAGTTTCTACCTCCTGATTAAGGTTTTTTTTATCGAGTAACTAAGATTAATTAAACTTATGTAACATAAAATAATACCAATGTGATCGCTACGGTTATTTCAGATACATTACAAGGAAAGGTTTAACGAAGCGGTCTCATGAACATAATAAAATATTTTAATAGACTAGTTTTTTTAAACAGTCCCATAAAAAAAAAACAAACACTTATTAAAATGTCAGTGTTAGTTTTTGTTTTTAACATAATTCTGTAACTACTAAGTTAGGTACGAAAAGATATTACGCGAGACAAAAACTCGTAAAATCATAATTTACAAGAACCTATTACAAATAACTAAGTTGCTACATACACAAACTTGTAATTAAAGTTGTTTAAATTAATTGGCAACATAATGTCATTGTTTTTGAATTTTGAACTGGCTTTCTGAATATTTTAGCAATATTGTAGTGTCATAATAAATTATAATTATATTATTTTATTTAATGAGAAACGAACATTTTAAAAATAGGCACAATACTTATAAACAAGGTTGGTAAGTACTTTTTTATAGGCATTTTTTTTTGTTTTTCTGTGATCAATAATTCAATATGTACGTACAATTAATAGTCTAGTGGAGGAGCAGCTTTTCACAGCCTGACTCCACCTAAAAAACAGGCAGAAATAATTCAAGAATGAGAGCCAACGCAGTGATTTCACATTTCCTTTATCCTAGAGTTAAAGATTTGGGGTTCTCGATATAGTTCAGAATAAACCTGTTAAAAATACGATAAAAATGAAGTGTTTTTTGTTGTACAAATTTCATACTTTACTAGCAAGTGTGAGTAGGCATTCAGGTATGAGTATACCAATCTAATGATGCGCGTGGGCAGCGCAAAGTGAATTAGCTTGTAGTAGTGTCGCGCCATCTGTCGGTACCGGTCACCAAGCTCGTGGGCGTAATTGTATTGTGTATAATTTAACATTTATGTTTGGTACTGTAGTTAAATACAATTTTACTTACATAAAACAACATTTAAAATTTGGGAAGTTACGCTTTTACTGTTTTATTCAGAATTCATGATTGCCTGGTTTTTGCCAAAATATGCGAAACTGAGACAAAGTATGGTTTGTCATTTTTTATCAGCGAACAGTTGACAAAGCATTCGGGGTTATCGAGATTGAGGCTAGTCTGACAGTAAAGTCAGCTAGACAAGTTTATTGTTTGGATTTGCAGGCCCTCACTGCGGCGACGTGGCGTCCGATGGTAACTAATCTATAATTGCTTCAAAAATTATTTTAGGTGGTAATTCTAGTATTCCATAATTATCATTAATGATTTCGGACCAGGCCTCTCTTAACTAGCCATTGGCCTCCGTCCTGTGGTAATCGGTTCCAGGTTCGACGAACCATGATGACGATATCGTTGACCCACCTTGTTGACAGACGACCAGTGCCCCGCTGGCCTTCCCTTGAATACTTGCATTCTGGTATTCCACGAATATTATTTAAGCGAATGTAACTATAATCTATGTGTCAAAACCAGGTCAGTTTTCATAGTATAACTATAATCTGTTAGTTTGAAAGTTACGTTTTCACGATACGATAAACATTGGTCAAGGCGGAGTACATCACGAGGTCGGACATCGGATACTTTTTCGTCCGGATTTTTTATTGCTACTTTAGTAACGAGACGAGCAAGTCGGTCTCCTGATGGGAAACGTAATGCTTGGTCATAACAGTTCGCTGTAACCCAGAAAGTTGTAAGTTCAAAGCCACGGGCGGCAATGTACTGCGCTCATCGCCGTGATATCACAAGTTAAAGCTCTTCACTCTTAGTATTTTTACTGGAAACATTTCCTTCAATCCGGAACACAGAGAAAAATGCGAGGAAATTGAAAAATCTCCGGTGAAACAGCAGAATGCAGCTAGTTTAGGATAAAGTCAATTCATCTAAATAACAATCACGAAACATTCCTCGCTGACATCCGAAACTGCATTCCATTTTATTTCCAGTACAAGCAGCCGCATTACCGAGTGAATCAGATAGGTGTTCCTTCATAATGGTATCGATTCAGCGGAGCACGCGGCCCGGCGCGCCGGGGGGCAGGCGCCGGTCGCGGCGCGGGTTCCCTTGCCGGACCCGGTAGGTAACCTTAGTTGTTTAGGCTAAATTGTTTTATTACTGGGTGAAGGCTTCCCCCTATTCCCTTTGATTTCATTTTCATTTTACTAAATTCTGTAAAGACCCCAGACCCTCAAGCTAAAGCCCTAAAAGTTTAAGTTCAATGCGTAACACCATACAAAAGAAAAGATTCTGCAACAGGCAACACTGTCACTGTTTCTGTCTAGGGAACACATCATAATTAAGTTATCACAAACTATCTAAGTTTAACAGATTGTATTGTAAAGTCTCTCTTGAAAAAAAACCAATTAGAACACAAAAAAAAGTTGCATGAAGTTTTTTCAATATTACTCTCAATAATCTATCTATATACAGAACGGTCCAAACGGTGACATTAATTCGAGAAACTTAGGTTCCCCACTCCAAGGGTTTCACGATAATATCTCAAATATGTTCTATGTTTTTTCGTAGTTTTGGAGTTACGAGCTACCTACATTTTTCTCCATCAATCTACTGTTAAGTTATTGAGGAGTTCGTATTCCACCTTCCGTATCCATCGTCAGATCAGCTCGCTCTCATAATATAGTATTGTCGTCGGAACTTGACAGGTATGCAACATTTTAACTCAAATGAACAACGGGAACTGGTCTAAAATATGATTTGCAAGATTTGATCTTAACATACATACATACAAACATTATAAATTAAATAAAAGCTTGTAAAATCAATTGCAACATGTATGACGGAGCATTACTTGGGAACGGCTTATTTATTACCCGACTGCTAAAGAAGGAGGGTAATGTTTTTTTTGTGCGTTCGTTATTGTCAGGATAAGTGTTATTTTTTTCAAGGTTCTTCTTTAAATCGCGGTCATCACCTATCAGCTAGTTTTATATGTATAAATAAAAATGTTGATTGGGCGAGCAAGAGAACGTGTCCGTAAACACAGCCGCCACAAAAGCTACAAAAGTTCACATCGAATGAAACATACAGTCAGAAAGATCAAATTATTTTTAACCAATCTCTCGTCATAAATCTCCGATTCCGATTCGACTTTTTAAATCGTGATACAGATATCGATAAAGGGACTCGATTTCGCAAATTGATATTTGTTGGGTCGTTTTTGGGTTTTTGTCGATGTTTTTACATTCGGGATTGAGATAAGAGAAGCTTGTTTACGCAAAGTATGGCTACCTTAAAGAACAAAAAAATAATGAAAAAAATGGGAGGAAGAAAGAAAACAATAAAGAAGGAAGTGTCTATCTTTCTACATATAACATCAAGCGTCTATCTTTCTACGTATAACATCTGCTGCACCTGGTATAAAACACTATCACAATTACACAACAATATGCGACGCATTAGGTTATAATTCTTCGTTGATTATTAAATAAATAGTGTTCTATCAAAATGTGATAAATTGAGCTACTCTTATGAGTCTTATCAAATCAAAGATAATAAAACTACTTGACCACGTATCAAAAGATATTCCCTTTTAAAATACAAAAGAGCGCCGGGTGCGGAAAAACTTATTCATCGTGCTTACGACTGGATGGCTCAAAGCTCATTCATGCGATTTGCGTCTAACCATAGGCTATTTTGTTTTTAATATTTTCGTGATGTACGTGTCAACAGATTATATAACATGATCTGTGCAGTAGGTACTTCAAACTTAAGTGATTCAACCCTCAAAAGCTCGAATATGGGCATAAAGGACCACGAGCACCCTTGACTAACACGCTAAGTGCTCTTTACAAAATAGTAAACAGCGAAGCAGAATATTCAGTTATAAGGCGTGCAGTTATAAGCAGGTGTCGATTATATTTAATTCATATGACATTAACACTGTATTTTTTCACACAGGAATTTACAAAATTGTTGCAGCATTCTCTGAATGACACAACTATTAAGATATGAAAACAAGTCACTACTAACGTGAAATATTGGAAACTATTAACTTCAGCGCATACCGAAATTCTTATTTGAAAATAAAGATTAAGATTATCGTTCAATATCTCAAATCGACCGGGACATTAACGTCTTGATTTCCGACCGCATAATAATATCTTGTAAATCAGCGCAAGATATAGCATTCAAGCGATACACGGTGAAAATTATCGTCGCACTCCTGTAATATACAAAGTTTTTGTTGAGGGGTGGAGTATAATGAAAACAAATGACAGTAGCCCACGCGTTCGCCATAAAAAATTCAATTCATGGAGGAACGAAAATAGTACTCGCGTCTACCCGAGTATTGAATTTAATATCGGGCGAGTATTTTAGGGTTTTTTTTAGCTTTTTCATAGCGGCAGTTAAAAAAGTGAGTTATGAGTGCTTACAATTGAATTTGAATCTTTCAGTATCAGCTGGCGTTATGATAGCTACAGACATGTGTCAATTTGGTCTAATGTTAGTTGTGTCGCGTTCGTTTTCATAATAATAATTGCAGTTCTTGTCGGTCAGGAGAGAGTGTTTATTTGCATGTTATAGTTATTATTTTGAAATGGTGGGTTTCGATCTGTTAATTTTGTACCAAAGTACTAGGCACACAAACCTATAAAGGAGCTCACAATTTACGACGTTTACTAATGGAAAGAGCGCATTAAGTGCGCATCTAAAGTGTTTACGTATTAATAGACCAGGGTACCAGGTGTTACTTAGAAGGTAATAGCATATCCCGGACGTTAAGTGATGGTATTTTTGAAAAGTGCCTATTAAGTTATTAAAACAGTCTCAGTAGGAAGCCGGGAGAATGCCACTTACTTGGTTTAAAATGAATTGCGATAATTGAAATAAGTAAGCTTAAATGGTTAAGCTATAAACGCGTAAAAGGTTACTTGTACTAAGTTTACTGATCGTAAAATGTAAATATCCACTTTTTTTTCCGCGTATGATACGGTGACAGTGTACTATCGAATCTTTTGATTAAGGTTTATATTTTAATAATAATACTTGTTTATCGGAATAATTCTTAGTTTAATCAAAATAGATCTATCCAAATTATTTTGTGAAGTTTACTATTGTATCTATATTATATGATATACTGCCTTTTATCATCCTACTGCTGGGATATCGGCCTACCCTCGAAAGGTGATTGGCCCAGTGCGGGTTGGCGGATTTACATAAGGTATCAAATTTCTTCTTCGGAAATATGTTTTTCTTCGGTATATCACAGAACCATAGACATTTTTGTGAGCTGAGTAAAAGCTTCCGTAAACCAATTACTAATCAAACCCTGTCCAATCTCCAACCCTTCCGAAAACAAATTAAAAAGCATAAAGCACGATTCCCACTTAACCCTCTCACAATAAAATTACTCTTGTAAATTAACCCTCCTATGTCCTGATGGGCCTAAAACACCCCCAAGGCTTTTAGATTATCGACGCTAGGGGTTGCTAGTGGTTCAAGCCTGAGAATTTATAATGTGAAGTAGCAGATGGCTTGATGACAGTAATTGTCAGTATTTTATTGACGGTTCAGGTGTAATGACTAAGTACTTAGTTTATCATTTTATTGTGGATTGATAAAAAAGTGAAGAAGTGGCTGATAGCTGCGCTGCGTTTCGATGGTTTACCCGTTTTGCCGCATTTTCCGGAGGGAAAACATACCCCTAACAAACGCCAGAGCTGTCTGTTACCTTTTACTTAGGCATGTTAAACTATTATAGTATTACTAGCTGTAAAGCGCGACTTCGTTCGCGTGGCCCTAAAAAAGTACCTACGTCCGACTACACGGCTACGATTATGTATACGATTCTGTCATTTTCACGGCATGAAGAGTAGAGAGTGAGAGATTTTGTCGCGGTGTGCTAGCCCTGTTGGGCATACTTATACCTGCGAGCTCATAAGATACATACGGATTGCCAAATACTTTAGAAAATAATAGAAACGCCACGGTAGCGCAATACTATTACAATGAAACAACCGGTGATGTTTAATGACCTTTCGTCTGTAGAAAATCTGACGGATCTGCTTTCATTAAATTATATGAAATATAAGACTGCATTACAAACATTTATGGATTCTACTCTGTGTCGACACGCATATAGATTAAGTATTTCCAATGAAAATAAATGTTAATTCCGTTTCTAGACTTTCGTTGTAATTAAGTCTGTGACCATTGACGTTCTACGTGGTGCCCCCGTGTTACACCTGCGGCCACAGACGTACTATCTGCAGATGAACCAAGGAAGTAGCATCGCTACATCCGCCTGTAATTTGCTCGGGAGATCGCGCTCTCCAGGGAGGTGGGGTCTCGCGACTCTTGCCATTTTGATGAATTAATTCAGGGTTGTCGCGTAAAGGACAAATTTTGTAAATATAGTAAATACAGAAATTGTGTTTTTTTCCAATAAGTACGTACATTTTACACCTACTTACAAAAAAATAGGGAATTATACTCTTAAATATTTATATCAGTGTTAAGTACATTACTTTTAGACGTTTTTTAACAATACCGCTTAAGTTTAGTGTCTAAAATGCAATTGTCAGAAAATATTATTAACAGAGAATAACATATATTATCGTCTTTTTATCATTATTAATAATTGCGATAATATTTTATTGCACGAGAATAATAAAAAGTTCTTATATCACAATTACATTTGACAATCTATTAGCTCAGCAATTAAACATTATTTCAAAAATGTATGATCGATTTGCCTTAAAAGCAAGATGCCGTACTCGATGCCTATAAAGCGAAATGCCCAAGTGTATGAATACTACATAGTGAGCTGAGGGGGAATATGTATAGGATCATAACCGATTTCAACTGCTAATAAATTCATAACAGTACATTTGTAAGTTATTGCTTTTCAGTGTAGGTTTGCGAAATATCAGCGTAGCAGTAATTTAATCAATGAAACTTATTACAGCAATATTTTTTTATTTCTCGAACCTGACTATCTGTATTCAACAGTTTTGCTTGCGACTGTGTCAATCCAAAGAGTAAGCTATCCCTAAACCAAATATCATCAAAATTCGTATTGCGTTACAAAACAAGCTCAGGAAGCACGTAATAAAACTAATTTCGTTTTTATAACCTACTGCAATTTTTAAAACTTGTTTTGCTCAATTTTTGCAGAAAACATTAAAGCAAGAGCCAGCCCTACGGAACACTAGTAGGCCGGTTACACACCACCCCGCATGTTTTGACTCCGCCGTTTCCCTCACATAAATCACACGCCTAATGTATCGAAATGACGCACCAGCGCATCACGGTACTTTCAGTGTATCGCAGCCCTAACATTCTACTTTATTTCATACAAATTTGAACTCTAATTTGGGCTTCTCAAGGTTGAACTTGGTTTATATTTTAAAAGATAAAGTTGATGTTTGCAAAAAAAATTACTTTTTTAGAGATACAAAATGCTTACTTATGCAAGAGCATGAAAGTGGATTTTTGTTTGTGAATCGCGGCTTCATAGATCGAGAGGACAAAACATTGTACAAGCTAGTTTGTGACTGCTAATAGAAAAGTACTCTGTGACGCTTGTTTCGTAGAAAATAAGGTTGCAAATTATTAAGATTTTTGTAAAGTGATGAGAAATGTAGAGTTGTCGATCTGTAATCCACATGAAAGCTTTCGGATTAGTGTTTGATGACATCATTATTTTTCAAATGACGATCGTGTTGCGATTTGCTGTGCTCTCAAGGGTATTATAAGGGTGAAAAAAATTTGGTTTTTTAAACAATATTTTGCTCTGATTTATTGTTTGGACGCAATTTGGATAAGTGTAGGTTCTCAGACGTAGGCGCTTGGTCTGTAATGTAGATTATTCGATTTAAAAAATGCACTGATCTTCAATTGATTTTAACTTGGTCAAGAAGACCTTTTTACATAGCAAATCAATGTACCTGTTGTAATAAATTTAAGATATGTACCTAGAGTACCTACTGAGAAAGATAATTTAAATTTGTTTTTTAAAAAAAATATGGTTTTACAAAATATTGCGCAGTGTTCGTAACTTTCGTGAGTTCTGTCAACTAAATAAAACACAAATGATTTTCTAATCATTCTCTGAAATCCTTGAATTCGCGAGGGACATGAACCAACCCTATTATTCAAACATCTCGTTAGATTTTACACTCTATTATAAAAGCGATAAGGTTTACAGAAGTTCGACTTATCGTTTGTTTCAATTTTCCAGATCAGTGGTCCCAGACGAGTGGATAGTGAGAATAGAATCGCAGATGTCGGCAAAATGTTAATTTTTCGTACTATTACAGTAATATTATAAATGCGAAAGTTTGTGTGTAAGTGTGCAAGTATGAACGTAGGTAAGTATGTACGTGTGTTTGTTTACGTTCAACTCTTTAACGGCTGAACGGATTTAAATGAAATGTGGTATGGAGGTAGCTCATACCCTGGTTTAACATAAAGGCTAGGTTTTATCCCGGAAAAATATTCAGTTTCTGCAGAATAGCGAGTGAAACCGCGGGGCGCAGCTAGTTTATCATATAACGAATAAAACATGTACACTCTGTACGGAGACCGTGATAACTCGCTTATTATACGCATTCAACAGCAATTCGGCTAAAAGTTAAAACATTGAAACGTGAATCTTCTATTGTGTGACGTACTCTACAGTAAGGACGAGCTCGATGTTCGTCACTTACATTATTACTAGTGTTAAGTGTTAAGCCCGGGTAAATCCTAAAACTGCGACCAGAACCACCTTAGGACGGGCAACAGCGTTCTCTAAGTGAACCGTGAGCGTTCTGCGATCCCCGAGCCGCATACCTTATAGCTCCTCCTGTTTCTAAGGCCATTGTTCAGCAGTGGAACCTCTGGCTAATGTGCGTCTAAATGTCTAATGGGAGGAAGTCATTTATTCCCAACCCAGGCTAAGCGTTTTATCATCATCAAGCGTCAAGTGCCCGACTTTAAACCTTATTCAAGAATCTACAAAATATAGGCATGCAAATGCGCATCACATTAACTATATAAGATTTGATTTCAGACCACCAGAATGCAATGTTATACCTTGTCATCTTTTAATTTTAATCTTTACTAAAATGCATAAATATATGGCATCATCTTTGGACTATCATACCCCATCAAATAGTGTAATGTGTGTACAAATTGTCTGTCTGTACGTGTCGGGTTACGAGCCTCTCGGGGGGGATTACAAGTATTACGACCCTCTTTCTGTACCCATGGGATGGGACTGTTATGGCTATACATATGCTTGCTTGTAGTGGTGTAGGAACTGTCGAGTGTGATCTACCTATGCCCAATATATTTTCGAACTTGATCGACACGTTATCTACATGCATCTGTGTCTTCAAACTTAGTCGATCCATTATCGAAAGCATAGGAATGATAAATCAAAATAGTATTATTCAGATATATTATCAAAATTATACGCAGTTTTGCTTGAAAACAGTACAATATTGATCAATACCAGTATCTTGGATTACTACAAATACTCACGATGTAATTTTATAGGGTACTAATTAAAGATTTAATGATTCAGGCATGCCTCTTCCTCGTGTATGAACGACGTAACGTGTAACAATCTTATTTTTATGACAAGTATCACTTACCTTATCGGCCGATCTCCACGCAACTCCACGACCATAACTTTCCTCGCCTTATCTCCATCTTACCATACCTCGCTCGAGAAGCGAAAAACTCTCGTGTTTCCACACTTACCTGTAAATAAAAACATACAAAATGATACCCATACACAAAAGTACTGATAATAAACAAAATATTAGAAATACGAAAGTTTGTGTGTTTGTTTCTTACATTTCATTTTCATTACGAACAGATTTAGAAGTTTTTCAAAAATGTCTTGATTCCATACTAGTCTAGACTATTAAATAGCTTTCGTGTTTATTATTTTGAAAAATATATTATATTATATAGCCACAAAAATATGTAAAAACAATGATTTATGTGAGAGTAGAGGTGTGCGAATTTTTAGGACAGATTTATAAAGGTTGTTGTAATGTAATTTTTCGTAACTTGATACGTGGACAGGGTTATCTATCCAGTGATCTGAATTATGGAAGTTAGTTATGAGAAAAAACTGAAATTAAGGCTTTTTATATGATTTGTGGTTTTAATTTACATAAGTTTTAATACTTATAAAGTTTAGAGGTTTAGATAAAGCTCTGCTGCTATAAAATTGCTAGAAGTGACAAGGACTTTTTGCGTACGGTGATCATTATGAGAATGGGCCTGTTTTTTATTTACTATAAAACACTTTTATTTTTCATAGATGAAGCTACCTGGCATTGATGTTTTTTTTTACTTGTGTGAGCCTGTGGCCGAGCTGCTAACCCTAAATTCAGTTTTCAGGTCACTTGAAGGTCCATTTCATAAACGTTTGTTCTTAATGTTCAAAATACCAACATAATAGTGTTAACATACAATAGACATGGCATGGAGGTTTTAGAGCTACAATGATAAAAATAATCGTATTAACAAAATCTACTTTTTTACCTCATATAAAAATATTAGTTTTCAAATCGTTATGGTATGGTTACTCATATGATAAGTTCGCTTGCAATGACTTCGATTCTGTTATACTCTTTCCTTGTCAACCTAATCTAGACAGCTCTAGAAGAATTGTCATCTTTATTGAAATGAATGGAGGTGCAGACCTACCTACTGAGTCTGTGCTTCCCGAGAAGTACAATATAATGTCTTCAAATCTAGCTTATACAGGTGCCTACTAGGTAAGCTTGCTCCAACCTAGACCACATCATTGCTTATTAGCAGACACGGCATGGTCAAACGCAAACGTATATGTAGAAACTAAAAAGACCTGTCGGATTGTTTTAGTTTAGCGAGTGGCACAACAGAATCGACGCCACTGTCAATTTTAGATAGAAACTCCTAAATGGTATCTCAATGTTTGGTACTAACTACCTATTTCCGACCGGCCCGGTAGCCGTGGCTTGGGTAAAGTGAGATTTACGCACGCACCCAGAACTACGCAAGTTATCTGGTCAAAAACTGGTCAATCCCCATAAACTATCCACTATCTTAACTACCAACTACTATGTCGTTCTACCACCTCCTATCTATATTCTTCGGTCGGGACCACACCAAAGGTGGCAAGCTTTGATCTTAGGTGGCTAAGATGCAGGCAGTATTGCCAGATTATTTTATCAAGACTCCAAGCGAGCTATATCGCCATGTTCATCATCATCGTCAGTCCGTATTCGGTAACTGCTAAGTATATCTAAGCCTCACTTCTAGTACGTCAGTCATCCCGGTCATGTGCCAAGCTTGGCCACGATACGAATACACCTAATAGATATAGAATGATAATAGTTGATAAACTAGGATGAGTTATGTAGACTAGGCGATCAGTGCCACCAAGTTTGCCACCTGCGGTGTAACCCTGGCTTAACTACCCCGATTGCAGGAATGTCGTAATGAACATGTTAATATAATTGTTGCTGGTTTATATCTGGTAGAGCTACCATAAACGTCTCTGCGTAAACTTTTACGAGACTTTTATGTGAAAATTGATATAAAACTACGCCGTAGAGAATGTAGAGATGATCATAGAGCCTAGAGTCAAATAAAGTAGATATTAATAACGCGTTTCGTTATCTAAGTTATTGTCGCTAGGCTCGTTTCGAATTCCGGTAAGTTGAATATTAAATACCGTTTATTATGTTAAACAAGAAAACTTGTTTGTGGTTTGATGAATAAAAATTTGTTGTAAACGGAATCATCATTATTAGACATATAACGTTTCAACGAGTGTCATTTTCTTAAATGGCTATAATCTCATAAGATAACGACAAATTCATATTCTATAAATTATCGAGTAGTTTAGTTTCGAGTTTTTTTTCATATTGGTCGACACTCACATAAAGGTAGTTCTGTTTATAAACTTTACAATCTTTCTTTTTTGTCCTTTGTTTTTGTGGCTCGTTTTCTTTTCACTTTCGTTTCGGCCTAATATTCAAAACAACGATTCAAGCCCCAACATTACCGAAGCAGCTGTCACCTACATCCACAGTCACCCGTATAAATATTGTCAACAGTCGGCTCTCCAACAATGGATGATCCATGAGGCGACGTCACTGACCACTCACCGCTATGGAAAAAATAAAGCACTCCCGAGAACAACGCATAAATATATCAAAAACAAAACAATGGGACATCGAGATATCGCATCACACGCCAACGACCCACAGACATATTTCAAAAACGAACAAAAAAAAAACCCACAAGAAACAGTCGAAAAACTAACATCGAAAAAAATACGTGACGGGCATTAATTAAAACGGACCCACGGCCAGGAATCCAGAAAAACAAAGAGGTTAAACAAACTTACGCAGTGGGTTTCTATAGATGATCATCATTTCACATTTTTAATCATCCGGCGAAGTGGTATCGGGTCGATCGAAAACTGACCCTAAAGATAGAGCGCTTAGAGCGCGAGTGCTCGATCTTCTCCGATATAAAGTTCATCTAAAGGGTATAGCACAGATCTTCGAAATAATAGACGCCCAATTAACATTGCAATGATACGTGAATTGACGAGTTTACAATGAGCATGGTGAAAACTTTCGAACAATGCCATCTTGAACGGTGTGTTGTGGTTTTCATAGATGCCCGAATGGTTTTGTGCCTAGCTCTGCGGCATTAAGACCTAAGCTCTACTTGAAATGCAATGAAACAAATAATAATATTATGCATAACATGTACTTGTAACGGTTCAGCCTTGCCTTGTCTATCAATTCAATCCTCTTCGCCACAAAGACCTGTTGAAAATTATTTTTTTGTTCGGATTGTCACCGTTGTTTTAATGGCATTACGCATCGAGGAAGGGTTATCTCCCGGTCCGATCTGGTCCGCGGGGCGCAGGTACGCCAGCAAGATTGATCGGACGACACCCAACAGTTTTATGCCAGATTCTGAGATGTCGACGGAGAGGTTATTAAATTAGTGATAAAAGCCATAATTATCGGGCGTATTTTTTAAATTAGAATCGCCATTTTTATCGACGCTTTGGTGAATGACTGAATGGTGTGTTTAATGGATGCGGTGTCTTGTTTTTAACCGACTTCCAAAAAAAGGGGGAGGTTCTCAAGTCGAATGTTTTTTAATGCTTGATCTCTCAGAACTCCGTCATTTATAAACCGATTTGAAAAATTATTTTTTTATTTGAAATTCGGAACGGAACGATCTATATAAATTTCATCAAAATTATCATTGCAATATTTAGAAATTTTCTCTTTTGCATATTTTATCGAACTACCTTTGTATAGCATTTTTATTATTTTGCAGTTTCGTTTTTATTTTTATTATGTTACAATTGCTTTTTAGCGCTTCGCCGGCCGCTGCCGTGGCACGCTCGGTTCGCCCGCTCGACTCGCGCGTTGTTTCTCTTAGTTGAAACATAACATAAACTAGTGTTCGATGCCACTACATTATGTTACAGTTACTTTTTAGCGCTTCGCTGGCCGCTCTCGCGGCACGCTCGCTTTGCTCGTTCGGCTCGCGCGTTGTTTGCCGCGGTTGTCAAGTCATAATATGTTGTATAATGAAAATCAATTCAATATGTCAAACGTTTATATGATAAGTATAGTTTTAGATAATAAATGATAATAAATGTCGAAAAAGAAAAATAGTCAAGTAATTCTTTTTATACATTAATTATTTGTAAAAGGATAAAACGGCGATTCATGTTTTTGCTAATGCATTGATTGTCAAATGAAAATTTGCTAATTAATTTTAGGTGACAAGATAGGATACCGTATTTGTTTTCAGAAAGTATCATTTGATGAAGTGGATCTGATGAAAAAGACCAGAGATGGCCAATGGAACTCCTCAATGATAAGTATTTCACGGGTGGATCGGGGATATGAACATCCCGATAACAGTGCATTTTTTCAGTTTTTTTTTTTTTTTAATTTATTAATGTAACTTGTTTTAAAAATTTTCTTGAACATATTTTTCAAACGGTATCATTTTGTACATCTTTTTGTAACCGTTGTCGACAAAAAGGCGATGCGATCGCAATGCAGCGCAACAATAGTTGTCAACACAATGTCAGTGTAGCAACATTGCGCGAGGTATGGAGTGACAAACAGGCGGACAAAAGAACAACGGCGATTAGTGGTCGAGGGGCGGATAGATCGGCGTTCGCTAGAAATGTTTTATTGCATGTTTTTTTTTGTTTGTTATTATTGTGAAGCATTAGGAAGGGTGGCGCTTGAGTTTCTTCAAGAGAGAGAGCATTTTGCGAATACGAAGAAAACTTTTACGCTCTCGAAGTATATAAACATCTATAGAAAAAAAAATACTATCTAATATCCTCAATATTATAATTCGAAAAATATTTTTTCATAAATCTGTCAGTTTTCAAAGAAGTATGTTAAAAAATGGGGTAATGGATCGGTAATTTAATAAGCATTATACTTATTATAAACAAGAAAAAGTCCGCCTTTAACAATAATGTAACAGTCTTCATAACAGCTGCAGCAAACAAACAGACATACATCTATCTCTCATCTATATCTGGCATCCGTCGCTGAAATACGATCCGTGGATACCGTAACAATGCTATATTGCATTACCTTTCATTCTAGTATAGAAAATGCCCGAGAGATCACTTTCACAAACTTTTAATCAGTCGTTACTGATCTCAAATACCGTGTTTTGTTATAAAAGTGATTAGGCGAGCAAATCGCTCTACTGATGGTAATCGTCACGTTTGCCTTCAGCTGTGCACAGCGCTTCAGTGTCACCCAGAATTTTTAACTTCACTAGTTCAAAACCATTTCAGCAATACACTGCGCTCGTCACTCTCTTTTACAACTCTTTAAATGTTGTGAACTCTCTTTAATTATGCCCTATAATTTTACTTGAAACATTGCCCTTCAAATGGAAATACAGTACCTAATGTTTGCCCACTACTTATTGCTTTGTGGTTTAATGCCTGGCAATGGTGTGGTACTTCCCTAAGATTCAGATTCAGATTATTTATTCACCTTATAACAATGATTAGTTATATTAGGTAAGTCATTTACAGCTTAGGATGTCACTTATAGTAGTGGAATGTTATATAATAACTCTCTGCAAGTCCTACTCCACATACCACACTTAACTATTGCAGTGCCGTCTAGAACTTTGCTTTTCTAGGGTACCGTACATTAAAACTAAAACGGAAACCTTATAAGATCACTCTTGAGGCCGTCCGTCCGTCTGTGACAGGTTTATTACAATTATTATTTTTAATGTGATATGACTACAAATTATAAAAGTATAAGTAAATCCTAACTAATATTATAAATTCGAATGTAACTCTGTCTCTGTCTATCTCTCTGTCTGTATGTTTGTCGCGTTATCACGGCTAAACGGCTGAACGGATCAAGCTGAATTTTTGCAAAGATATAGCTTAAGGGTCGGAGACGGACATCATCATCATCATCATCAGCCATAAGACGTCCACTGCTGAACATAGGCCTCCCCCTTAGAGCGCCACACCGACCGACAACGGGCCACTTGCATCCACCGGTTGCCCGCGACTTTCACAATGTCGTCGGTCCACCTAGTGGGAGGCCTACCTACGCTGCGTCTTCCGGTTCGTGGTCGCCACTCAAGAACCTTTCTTCCCCACCGGTTATCGGTTCCTCGAGTGATATGGCCTGCCCATTGCCACTTCAGCTTGCAAACTCTGAAAGCTATGTCGGCAACTTTGGTTCTTCGACGAATATCCTCGTTCCGGATTTTATCGCGCAAAGAAACTCCGAGCATAGCTCTCTCCATTGCCCGCTGTGCGACTCTGAGTTTTTCCAAAAGGCCAGTAGTCAAGGACCACGTTTCAGTTCCATATGTCATCACTGGCAACACACATTGATTGAAGACCTTCGTCTTCAGGCACTGCGGGATTTTGGACGAGAAGATATCACGTAATTTTCCGAACGCTGCCCATCCGAGTTGGATTCTTCGGGCGACCTCTTTGTCGAAGTTGGACTTACCTAACTGGACAGTTACGGACTGGACGGAGACGGACATAGGCTATTTTTTTTACGTCCACGCGAACGAAGTCGCGTGAAACAGCGAGTATTTAATAATTAAGATTAAAGACTAAATAATTCCATTTCGATTAAACTGTTGGAATAAATATGGTAAAACCACTGGTTAAATAAGGTAAAAATTAAACCAGTGGTTAACGATCACTATACCTTATTTGTAGAAAGAAAAATGCTTTGGTCCGAAAACGGATCACAAAGGGGCAAACAATACTTACTCAATAGAGATTTAAGAAGGGATTTGGATTCAAAGGGATTTGAGATATTTTTTTGTTTCTGCAGGCCTTTTAAATTACGTCTTGCCTACTCGTAACTGGACCGCGCCGTGTGGTGTCACTGCTAGCGGAGTAACATGAAGGGTGGATTTCTAAGACTCGACAGTAACGTACCTTAACCGTTTTAGTTACAGGAATACGTTCCTAGGTGACCATCCACAGCTTTTTGAGATATTCTAAACTGCATTCACAGATTTCGGGAAAAAAATTACAGTCAGCGAAAAATGCAAACGATCATATTTTGTGTAGGGATCAAAAGACTCTACGGGACCATTTAATGTCTGGAGTCTGAAAACACGTCTGTGGTCTTACTAATTTTGTGAACTGCGTAAGAAAATGCGAGAAATTTGCGCGTCTACGGCGTCATTACCAAACGCGATTCTTAATATTTTTCAAAATACTACCTTAGCCAGGGAACATCCACACTGCACACTAAAATCATTTAACAAATATTTACTCGAAATAAATTCGTGCAATTTGCGCCCAGAGTTGGCCAGTTTGAAGAACCGGCCAATCATAGCCGACTTAATTTCCTGGAATCTTATAGAGCTGGGTAGTAGGTACAGCCTGTGAAGTGGTTATATAGTCTGTGATTGACATTGCTATCTATCACTATAAGTACACTGGTCCTATGGCAGTCCACAGGTTCACAGAGTTCTATTATAATTCCTGTAGTCGTCCAGCAAAAGCTAAAATCAAAAACCGTATAAACAAACACGCTCTTGATACAATCGCTTGTCGCTCACAGTGCAGTCCAACAGCCAAAATTCAATGCGATTCCTTCAACAGTCGGCGCGCTTTGTCCCAACCCTAAACGGGTAGTGATGTGCTTTTTGCCGCGATAAAAAGGCGGTGCGAGCACAACCAACGGCCTGAATAAAGCGAATAATAGTTTATTGTGTGAAAATAATATGTTCTTTTTTGTCCAGTCGCTTATTAGAGTGGGAGGTTCGGGATTTACGTTTTGGATAGTGTTTAGTGGTGCGTGGGTACTATTATATATTCTGTGGGCTTCGAGAGTTGTACAATTAAGTATTGGAAAAGGGATTAGCTGTTATGGTGTTCGTAAGTGCCAGCCTGATTCATAAAATAAATTTTACTGGTGGATTGGGGTCTATGGTATGGGCTTGAAAGTAAACGTTGCTAAGATATTTTAGTATCAAAGAAAATCAATTTACTGATTTTTAATTTGTCAGCAAACTTTGTAATTTGTAGTGGTAGGGCTCTCTTGCAGAGTCCGCCTCGGGAAGTACCACACCTTTGCCAGTTATACAACCGCCAAGCAGTACTGTGCGGGCATTGCTGTGTTCCGGATTGAAGGGCAGTGTTTCCAGCGTAGTTATTGGATATACAGAGATTTGACATCTAACATCTCAGGGTGGCGAGCGCACTGTATTGCTGCGCTTGGTTTTCAACTGTTGAAGTTCAAAAATCTTGGTGGCACTGAACTGTTATGGGCAAGCGTGACGCTTAGAATCAGGCGAGCGACTTGCTCGCCTTGTAACCGAGAAACATAAAAAATAAAAACTTTTGGATATTTAGTTTGTTAGACTGTAGCAAGAAACAGTGAATTTCTGATTCTCCTGATAATTATTATAATGTTAGTGAACTCAGGTTTACTTCAACATAATGATAACTATCTTTAACTAAGATGATGTCCAGACGCCAAGTAAACTTGTCGAGTGTTATATGAGACGCTAAGTTCAGTCAATCATAAAACTTTATATCATGTTCATCGAGATAGTTTTTATAGACATCTATTGCAGGTGACAATTTTGGCCCCAGCTTGGGTGGCGAGACGCATCGAGCCAACGCATATGAAATGATAGATCAGTGTCAATTTACAAACTAGCACTACTATTTACTACTATGTAATGCATCGATGTACCTACAAATAAGATATTCCTCAAAATGTACTGTTACACACGGTAACTTCTATTAACTACAAGCTAGATGTAGTTAAGAGAAGTAAGAGTTTTGCGTTGGGCAGCAGAGCGTCGTGAAAATATGATGGATATTATATACGACACTATGAAAAACTAGGTACAGGGGCTCTCTTTTTAAAACGCACGCCTGAGTATTTTGATAGGAAATGACCGACTATCGAAAAAAGTTCCAAAAAGTCGCATTTTAAAGAATCATATCTTTCTCTTACGCAAATTTCGATTTTGTCTTCTATCAATAGAAAATCTGACGTATAAGCTTGTGTGTCAAAGAAATGACCGATTATCACCCACTTGCGCATTTACTCAGCTGCCAGAATCGACCCGCTGATCTACACACAAAATGCTCTAAATTTCAGACAAACCTGCTAACTTCATGATGCTTAAAAAACCAGGCGCCTTGTGGCTTTACCGTGGTAACCCGATCCATCAGACAAACTGAAGTGCAACCAATCATGAAACTCGTAATAGTGATGTTCGGTGTTGCGTGAAGCGAACCGATGGAAACCGATGGCGGAGACAAAGGTCGGCGCGGACAAAGGGAGCCTGATCAAGATATCAGATGTTGGTGGAAGTTAAGAAAATTGGCGGAGAGCTTCTGATGCGGGCTTCGTGTGAAATTCGGATTCAAAGACTTCATGATTCAAGAATATTATGATCAGCTCCCAATAACCCCCTGCCAGGCAAGCCCTTTGATTCTGCGACTTCTTTTAGTCCTTTGCCAGTCACATCCAAATGAGTCGTTCCTACGTCATTTTTGGTCGGCCGAAGGTTCTGAATTTCTGATTAGCTTCAGCAAATCTATACACCCGCCTTTCCACCTTAATCTTTTCCTAATTGGATCAAAGATAGTGACCCCGCACCATCAAAAACAAGTCAGTTACCCGATCCCGCTGTAACTCGTCACTCGCACCGCACGACCTGCGCTTGCGTCGACTCAGCGCAGCGGAGCGCACGCGTCAGCGTAATGTGACCGGCGCCGGCGGCGTACCTCCGAATAACGAGGTACAGTGCTGCCTTAGTTTGGGTTGAAATATTGAATAGGAATATTTATTTGCAAAATATTTGCAAGACAAGATAGAGTAAGATTCGATGTAGATTAATGTGGGTATTCTGGATAACAAAAAAATAATCCACAACAGAAACAGGCAGAAGCCTATATCAGTCTGTAAGCGGCGATTTAAAAAAAGTCATTTGATGGTGCTTTTACCATTTTCAAAAATTGCTCAGGAGCAGCCTGCCTTAATAACTTATCTAGTAATGGACTTTGCTTTCACAAATACCAGAAACGCTTCATGAAACCCAGTCTGATTTTCGTGAAGCCCAGTTTCGCTTACATGTAGCCCAGTCTTGGAGGGTCTTGAAGGGTTTCATCTAATCGACGGTAATTACTTTAAAGAAAAGTGACAAAATAAGCCCACTTCCTGATTGGGTTGGTACGGTGTTGGTGCGGTGTAATTTTCTATACCGATTATGTACAGATTCTTTAACGAGCGCATATAAGTACACGAGTGCTTTCCGACTGGCGCGGCGTGGAAGCGGAGCGGCATATGCAGAAAAGGCGCTTTACAGATACCGCACCGATACCTTACCAATCCAAACAGGAAGTGGCCTAAAGGTGTTGATTTGAGACAATTTAAATGAAAGAAATAATTGTACAATATTTTCATTTCAAAAAAAAACATAGAACTATTTATTTAAATTTGCTTCGTCTAATACGCTTATCATAATCGAGATTATCTTGGCGCCACCTCTGAAATACATACGTATTTACAACGAGGAGTTCCGGTGGCCATCTGTGGACTTCTTCATCAGTTCCATTTTCTATTTTCTATTTTATTTACCGAATGCAAATGAACTTGATTTGTTGATGAAAATACCAAAATCGTTATATGTATGCCTATAATATGTTAGAACTTCCCTCAATTCCCCATGGATCCCATTATCATAACTAGATTTTGATAAAAATTACACCAACCAGGAAGTATATCCTGTCAAATACAAAAAGTTTTTTCTAAATCGGTTTATAAATGACAGAGTTATGAGATAACAAACAGAAAAAAAAACAATCTCACTGAAAACCCCTTTTTTAATAGATGTCGGTTAGAATACCAATTTCTGCGTTTATGTAAAAATGACTCTGCAGCTGCTGAACTAAACAGATTTAAAAAACAGTTTTCACTAACAAAGTGAAACAAAAAACAACTTGTTAACTTATATTATAACTGTAGATGATCAAGATAGAAGTACTTAGTGTAGATATTTTATATTTACAAACTCACACGAGCGTTGCTAACAAAACATTCAAATTCAACTTTAATCCGATTTAGTGCACAGTTAAAGCAATTTACATCTCTCTCGAGTTAGCTCTCCACTGCACATACAATAATTAAACTTGTAACATCAACGTCTTTTTGTTGTTTTAAATTAATTGAACAGAGGAATAGCTCTGTCTAGCTGGCTTATAATTTTATAAATAAAAAAACCGCTATACTATCTGCTATGCAACTTTTAAGCTTTTGCGATTTGAACACATCATTTAATGTTTGTTATCAGGGTTTTAGCGTGGTTAAGTCCTGATAACAAACATTAAACTATCTGCTATATCCAGTTAGATATGAGATTTTTTATTATTGACATTAACGGCATTTTAATCTACTACAAATATGAATAGCTGCTAGAAAAATTTAAAACCAAAACTCCCGCCATTTAATACGGAAGTTCGTTAGTACGGTTTCGGTCGCTCCTCAATATGGGGAAGGCAGCAGTGGAGTCTAAAAGCTGTTAGTATTATTATTTATTACGGTAGTTTGAAACTCGTATTTTTTTCTTCTAAAGCAAATTTAGAGTAAAGCTATGGAATAACTAATTTTTTTAAAGAGATTAAGACATGTTCTTTACGCAAGTGGCCTAGTGGTCACCAAAGCGTCACTTGTACTAGGCTGAAATTTCCTAACCTCTTTGGCTGGTTTGCACCATAATTCCAGTTAAAGATACCGTTATAGTTAAATAAACTATAACTTTAACCTTAACCATAAGTAAGAGCCAGCATGTGTTATCCGTCATTTTGACCATAAGTTAAAATGGTGACGACGACGGATTTTTAACTGTAGTTTAAAGTTAATTCAGATGGTGCAACCCGGCCTTAGTATACAAATCATAATTCTGTTTACATACCCTCAACCCGTCTCCTCTCAGCATACTTAGTATTATTTGCTCACATCGCAGCTCCACCGGCGCAGGTTCCATCCGCTAATAAATTTACCTCTCTCTTACATAAATAATCTCGACTAACTTCTAATTAAACCTTGTTCTATTAAAGTAATTTCTGCTATAGAAGATACTCCCCGCCGCGAGTCCGCTGCGGAACCGGCTCGCCCTTTATCATTCATCCGTTGCGAGTCGATAAAACGTCCAACTTATGGGTGCGGTAAAAAACATCGACAAATTTTTATGTGACATCCCTAGGCCTACAGGGCGTCGAAAACCACGCCCTCTGCGTGAACCGACAGAACTCTGTGCGTCCTTCTCTAGCAATAGCATAACCGACACAATTAAACAAAATTAATAACTCGCTCGTGTTATAAATTAATATTAATTGATGTCGACAAAATCATCGCCATTAAATTATTTCATTTCTTCAAATGGCAATAACTAAACAATTCGAAGACGAACGCAGCTGTATTCGTTTTTTTTTTTGGAGCGTTTAATGCGATGACAGCTGGCTGTGTTAAATCATTGAGTAGAATAAGCCGGGGATTAGCAGAGTCTTAACAAAATCCGAACTACATGACGTTTTGATGACAATTTGTGGTTGAAGTGTGGAAGGTTACGCATATGCTTGCATGAGGAGAGGCGAGGAATGAGTTACAGCGTGAGGAAACGCGAGATTAGATCAGTATTACCAACTTAGCAGTTTTGGTGCTACATTTGTTACTTTTTCATAAAGCACTAAAAAGGATCATACAGCAGTATTATAACCGTTACTTACCGTGGTCGTTGCAGAAAAAAGTTACAGAAACAAGCGAAACAAGCGACAAAATAAGCATCGTTTTCGGAAATCCATTGCAATCTAGCACGTTTTGGAGATGTCATTAAGCATCCATCCGTTGTGAGAAAGCAGAAGAATGTAAACTGTTAAGGGCAAGATAACATAATGATATAGTGCATTATTCTAGTCATTATTAATATTTGTACTTATAGGATATGTCTACAACACAGTTACAACAGACCAGGTAGCTACTAGTAAGTTTATACTTTAGAGTAGGTGACCTAGATTAACATATCGAATGTTTGTAAATAATGATTAAACGTAAAATCGATGAAAAAAAAGGAGCCAAATAATTTATCCCACGAGAAGTCAGATGCAATATAATTTCACGCACGAGGAGAGCAGCGATCCGCAAGAGGTATCCGCGCGGGCGTGTCGGATGTGGCGCGCGGCCGCACGCGTGCCGCGACATTGCGACAAATCGCACTAGCGGGCACACTAACTTGATGGTTTCTAAACTTGATATGATTTATGAAAGGGATTGACTTATCTCTATACCTTTAACATTACTTTTTCAAATGCATATGGAAAAGCCTTAGATTTCCGATATTTTTTAAATCTAATATCAAAAGTTAAAATAAAATAGGAATCGGTAGGAAATAAAGAAAATATACTTCGGAGAAGATGCTGTAAAAAGAGTGATAAGTGCAGATTAATAATATGAACACAATCAAGTACTCAACATCACTGATACTCCTAAAGCACAATGCACTTAAGTCAAGTTAACTCAATAAATAAGTAATGTAATGCCGGCAAATGAAAACTAATGTCACTGCAGTAAAGGGAATAGAGAAGGGAAGGCACTGGTCCGGAAACTGGGCAGGACACAATCTAATTTGAAGCACCCTAGTTTAGAATGATGGAAAACAACAGGGAGTTCGAGACTTGGAAAAATTACAATTTGATTAATAGGAGTAAGGAAAATATGACAGTACTATCACGGACGAGTTTCAATATTGTAGATTCCACTTTGGTAATTTAACCAAAATCCTGGCATGACGTTTACCCGAGACAAAAGTGTCACAAGTGAGAGAACTACACCCAGCAATGCGCCCGTACAGGTTGATGATAAGGGTGAAAATAGCACGAAAAGACATAATAACAGTAAAGTACTTCTTTAATAAAAATAGAGTAGTAAAAAAGTCACTACTAACCAATAGTACATAGACGTAGCCTCTCGCTAGATGCAAATATCAGAATTTGAACGCCTGCTGGTTTTTTTTATTCACGTTGGTTATCAAAAGCTTCTACAAAGTTTTTTACAATCAATGTTTCCTGTTACTGACATCATTTTAAAACTACTTAGGTACCCTTTTCTTGTAATCACAACTCCATCACAAATTCATTACTCTAACTTTGAGTGCATCACAAATCATCGTAGGGTTGCCTGTAATCACTTTACCCTGCAGTGCTGCAGAGAGGGTCGCCAGTAATCTAGTTAGGTCCCTCGAGTCATTAGCCCGGGTAATCTAATTCGGATTTCATTACTAGCAGCCCTGAGGGTGGTTTGTTTGTCTGCTCATTGTCTCAAGACTGGAGCTTGAATGATTCTTTGGAATGAGTCTTGAAAACTGATACCTATTATCAGTTTTCCTTTGAAATAGATCTCAAGACTTCCGAGAGGTACAAACATAAGACACAATTTTATTGTATGCATAATTCAATATTTTTCAAGCGCGTCGTAATAATTAGTTTCTTGTGGGCTTTTGCGTACAGTAAGTAACCAGCCTTGAGCTCCAGTTAGCCTTTGCAGGTAAAACATGTGAAAATAAAGCATATTTGACTACCACGGCAGCGCATAAGCTATGAAGCATTGCCCATCGCCCACTGTGCCCCAACAATAAGTGTAGTGCTGCTATTGCTTATGTTATGTGGCGTTGTACTGGGAGGACTAGGACGCAACAGAATCAACTGCAAAATGCAAAAGCTACAAA
Organism: Apocheima hispidaria; assembly: GCA_947579745.1. Classification (NCBI taxonomy): domain Eukaryota; kingdom Metazoa; phylum Arthropoda; class Insecta; order Lepidoptera; family Geometridae; genus Apocheima; species Apocheima hispidaria. The sequence continues at coordinate 17,840,151 of OX388144.1, forward strand.
ATGCTTAGTTATCTTTTTTTACAAGTTTCAAGCTCGAAAAAGAGCCTAATGGTCCATCATCTGAGCTCTAAAACAAACACGAGCGTCCATTAGATGGGTGCTCGCAGGTCGAGTTTGATTTATCATCAGTGCCTGCCTCCGCGCCGACTGCCCGACTACTATAAATTATTATCGGTAATGATCAATGTTATTGATTTATTATCACGGCACACATCGGGATAACATATCGACGATTCGAATTAATAACGCGAGTACTCGAATGCATAGACAGGTTGATGGTTGAATATTCAGGTGGAGGTGGAATATATTTTACTTTAGTTTGTGATGTTCGTTCGTGGTACACCTATAAGTTGCAAATAAAGACTCATTGACCGAGTGAGCGAAGCGAATGAAGTCTTTGCAACAACTGGCATCAACGGTCCGTATGTTGGTACTCACGTAAAGTCGTTTTGAATTAATCTTGAAGAAACTTAGTAAACAGGAACTACAACTTCGTAGTTATTTTTTTGTCGTGGCGATTTTTGATTGGACGGGTAACACCCCCGAAAAGGACGGAAGTTGGCTGCGGTTTCGTTAACATTTGGTACTCAATTCTAAATCCAAGAATTTCGAATATTAGCAAAATCGGTCAAGAGGTTGTCATGATATGAGTAGTAATTGCGATTGTGCAAAAAAGTTCGCGAATTGTGCTCGCGAAGTCTACTGTTCGCAGAAGAACTAGTCAAGTTTGTAGTTGAATAGAAGCTAGAGCCTTTCTTTTTAACAGACCTCCAAAAATAAAGCAGGAGGTTCTTAAGCCATTTTTTTTTAAATGTTTATGGGTGTTTCCTCATACCTCCTTCATTTAGAAAATTATATTTCATTTGAGAGAAGATATTTCCAACTTTTATTTGGTTCCATTTGTGTCAAAATCCAGTTCTGATAATGGGATCCAACAGGAATCGAGGGAACTCCTCAAATATTATAGGCGATTAAATATATAAAGCGATTTTGGTATTTTCATCAACAAGTCAATCATTTTCATCAGAAATCAGAAACCACACAAGTATTGGCCATAAATAACACAGAATATTACAGGCAAGTCACTTTTACAAATTAAACTATGATTACGCAAACTAATCAATAATTTTAAATAATTTAATAATATTATGACAGGTAGGTATTTATTATGCTTACTCCGTTTTTCATTACACAAAAATGAGGATTTCGAGAATTTGACATAATATATTCACTTAATTTGTAGAACGGATTATTTTCAGATAAAGGCATAAGATCTGTTCAAACTTGCTATGATTTAGTTAAGTTATAGAATTATGAAATTTATTGTACATTAATATTTTGGCGTGACGGCCCAGGTTCTCATCGGCATCATGAATTTCTAGCAAGCTATTATGTATGTAGAGATATATTCGTATCACTGTAATTATTTTGTTATTTTGGAAGTGTTTTTTTTTGCATAACTACGTTTCATTAAAGCATTGATAATTCTAATCGCTCCCTTTTGACATCTTAACACTTTTGTAATATTTATTATATGTTAACAGCTTTCTTACTTTGCGTCTCATCTTAGAATAAGTAACAGCTTTAAGCCGTGTAATTGCAAAATGACAAAAGCGCAAAATGACAAACTTGATCATTGTGCGCCTTGGACTTAACTCTCTTTTGAGAATTTGAGACCGTTAGTCATTTTGCGACCGGGTTTAAGCAAAGTCCGACTGTTTAATTCTTTAAACATTAATGTCATATGTCATAAATGTTACAAACTATGTGTGAATAAATAATTCATTGTAGATGAACATGGATATGAAAAAGTTATAAGCGAACATGAAACATTATTTTACTACTGCCGTCGAGTCCTCAACATCTTTTACATCCCATTATTTTTATAGCTCTCGTTCAGCTATCTTATCTCTATTGATTTCGAGGCGCGCTTAAACTTTAATATCGACATTTAATTATATTAAACGTTATTTTTTCGACGAGATTCCTTTAGAGAGATATCCGAGAGTAGTGGCTTTATTTTTACGTGAGGATGCTTCGAATAGGCGATGAAATTTTAATGCCTTTGCAACCCATAACTTGGGAATAAAGTTGACAGTAAATCTCTTTTCTTTTTACCCGACTACGCGAAGCAAAACGGAGGGTTATGATTTTGGCTGTTATGTATGTATTTTCATCTGTTCCCTCATAATTTCTAAACTACTTATTATAATTTGACGATCGAGGTATCCCTGAAAGCGTCTTCATTGTCCGCTGCTAATAAGGCTATGTGTTGTCACGCGTCACATTAAATTGAATATGGCGCCCTCTAGCGGACTATATTTTAATGATATCTATATTATTTTTCTGGGTATTAAATGAAAGGGCTAAAATTAGCACATTTCAAAAAAATATATATATTGTTAGCAGTTGCTTGCGGGTGCATGCAAGCACCCGCGAGCAACTGCTAACGAAAAGAACGGAAATGCTGCTGCTAATGAAAAGAACGGAAATATTCTCTCGGTTTATCTTTTGTTCACATCGGCAGGAACCCTCCGTCCGTGTGCAGTTGGAATTAAAACATTGCATTTTAGAAGAACGCGCGGAGATGGTATCGCGGCACGGACTCGCCCGATTTATTGAACGAGAGGTGGCTACTCGACGTTGCATCGGTTCTCCAGTATTGAGTTTCAGTTTAACTAGTTTTAAGAAAACTATACCACACAGCCGATAATTTTAAAGGAGAACAACGTAAATTGAATCGACGAGGTTTCTGTATACATTTGACGTTCAATCTATGTAGAATGTTGTTTTTTCTTTTATAGATTCTTGTTTGTAGACGCCGGCACATGTTTGTATGGGCTGAGTATACGAGTATTACCACCATATCGTGCAATGGCAAAGACACCGCTCGTGACTGGCCGGCGCCGGCGCGGCCCGCGGCGCGCTAACGACCCGCGCAATTGATTGATAAATCAGCATCCGCGGCCGGCACCGTGCGCATACGCAGCCCTTTGTACTCACCGCCGGCCGCGGCCGCGGGAACTAACCAGTGGTGCGCTTGTTTGTTTGATTGATTGTGCTATGAACGATTGTTTGATCCGTGCCGTATCATACTCATATTTTATAATTATAGTTATAGCATAAATTTATAGTACTAATGAAAATAAGCAAGGTTCAATATCTTCAAGTCAACAGCGAATCGTTTTTTTCTATACAAGCGCATCGTTGACCTCACCATAGCCTAACATCAGGTGACGGCTTTCAAACAACCCCATTTATGAATATTGAAAAAAAAAAACAATAATAGGATTCTTTATCGACAGAACATTAAAAAACCTGCTCCTGGTTTACACGCTGTCTGAAGGATAAAGGACATTTTAGTTCCTGATCATAGGTTTAATAAACATTTATTCTCATAAAGATAAAATTATCACTTACATGAGAATCAATTACATAGAAAAATTTATATAATATAATTATATTGTAAGTCGTTCTAGTTAAGGTAGGTACACAATTAACGCATTGTTAGATAAATAGATATATAGAATAGTTAGTTCATTAATAAACATTTATTATATGATGAGCAAGTTTCGTTTTAAATACGTGAAGAGAGTTTATGTTTTTTAAATCGGAGGGTAGTTTATTATATAGCTGTGCGCCTTCGTAACTTATTGTTTTTATTCCGTAGTTCGTACGACACTTGGGTAAGATAAGAAAGCTAGCGCGACGCGTGTTTCGCTTAGTTTTAGTGATCATCAGATCCAAAGCAAAACCTTCAATTCAATTCATTTATTCGGACCCTGGGTTAGCACAACACTTGGTAACGTCAAATACACAGCTTTCATATGAAATTCATTAAATACAAATACATTATTATAGCGGCTTCATAATGGCCTTGTCAGTTATATGCAGCTGTAAAGGGGCTTTGTCTAAATGTCCTTAATTATAATAAATTGATTGATATAGAATATAATAATTATTTTGTCAAATCCTTGTATTGACTTGATTTCATTACAGTTTGTTTCCATTGTTTTTTATCTATAATAAAATCTTCCTTATTGTAATAAGCCTTACTCATTAAGTAAGTTTTATAACATTTTTGAACTTTTTTTCTTTGAGACCTACCAATTCTTCAGGAATTATATTATAGAAACGCCAATAAATGAGGTATTTGTTTTCTGTAGCCTACATCTGGGAAATGCGAGTTTATGTCTATGACGTGTTTTAGGATTGTTATCAGACATTTTTTTTATTTTTTTTAGGTTTGTGAAATATTTCCTCAAGCCTCAACGCCCAATTACAATGCCCAAAAAAATTCCACGGTCATTCTTTGGATCTAAAAAGTCCCCGAATTTTCACCGAGTTTGGAAGGTTCTGAGCGCACACGTCTGGGAACGCGAGGATAAAGTGATTAAAGACAGCAAGCACTGTGTTTTTCTATTTAACGATTTGAAACGGAATTCCATGGTGGGTCGTGAAAATAAAACTTTCAATTTACGATCTTTAGAGACCTCAGTTTTCATGATCTTAGTATGACTACAGATATGTAATGTGTTTAAGGCCTGGTAGGAAAAACTTGCTAGTCGTAAGAGCTGCGGAGAAGATCAGGACACATGGTTTGGGAAATGCTGACATGTGGAGTGAGACGTAGGCCCTGTGCATATTTTAACGAGGACACATGGTTTGGGAAATGCTGACATGTGGAGTGAGACGTAGGCCCTGTGCATATTTTAACGCAGTACAAAATATATTATTTACTTTTCTTTCGAATATTACGTACTAAATTTACGTAAATATGTTTGAGTCAACGTCTGAACGTGAAATCGAAAGACGCATTTTTGATATCACAAAAAAATCCCGTCTCCGATCCTGATCAAATCACAACGGAATCTATAGAAATTATGATTCAGCACCAATATAACTTTTTCACCTCACCCCGCTCGCGTCGCATGTTTTATACATGACTACATCTGTTCGGATGATTGGACATGCATTCGCGACAGACGGACAACTAGTTTTTGTTGTAAGTTGTTAACAAATTCTTAAGTGCGTGTTGGAAACTTTTTAGTGGAGACGAGAACTGACGGTGACTTCATCAAATTGGATTCATTCATTACTCTGGGAGCGTCTTGTTTCCTTATTGATGGTTTGGTGAAACGTTCACTGAGGGGTGTTTACTGTATCAGCTTTTATACATCCCACAGCTGGGAATCAGTCTACCCTAGAAGGTCATTCGCCATCGAATTTCTTCTCCGGAAATATGCAGGTTTGAGGTTTCCTCGTGATGTTTTCCTTCACCGAAAAGCCAGTGGTATATCGGTTCGTAAGTTCCAAGGAACTCATTGGTACGGGCCCGCCGGGGTTCGATCCCGCAATCCCACGAATGTGAGGTGAGCGTGCTCCCACTGAGCTACTACTACTAGGGGTGTTTGCTGCCTACTAAAAAACTATTACCTATGAAGCATAAAGTAAGTTCGTATAGGCCGTGAGTTTTAGGGTTTTTTGAAAGCCTCTGACTTGGCTTGGCAGTCACTAATCACAATGTCATAATGACATTGAAAACCCTTCATTTGTCACATTGAAGTCTGTTAAATACGGCCATCATACTAATTTTTTTCGATATTAATTTGTTTTTCGCCATTCAGGCATCAGGCTTACACACACAGGCCAATAAAGAGAACAGACCATTACTTATTCTTCTTTTGAAAAAAACCTTGCGCTGATGTAAATAATATCAGCCTCAGAGACTCGAGACACCATTTATAACTGAAACCATTTCAACTTTCACAATAGCCTTAAAAACTGTGCAGTTTTTGCCCAACAGAATTCCGTCCAGCGCCTGTCATCACGCCGCGCGCCGTCGCGCAAAGACGAAGGAGTCGGAGAGAATAAAAAACAAACAATGGCGTTTAGAAGCGCCCGTAAGATTATCGATCCGTATCAGAGAAAACTCGGATCGAACGGTGAGAAATTTGCAGCGGCCGTGCTTTCAACTCTGAGAGAAACGGTTCAAATTGAATTGGGAATTGTGCATCACGCCGAAATCCGTTATTTCTACAATAGAATTTACCTTCCAAAGAATGAGTAAAGGCATTAAATATGACATTAATATTAACATAAGCTGCGCCTGGCATTTTTACAAGCTTTTATTTAATTTGCAATTTTTGTATATGTTATCATGCAACTCAATTTTAGATCAGTTCCCCTTGTACAATTGACTTGAAATTTTGCATGCCTGTCAAGTTCCGATGCCAATACAATATTATGCGAGCGAGCTGATTTAATGATGGATACGGAAGGTGAAAAACGGAACTCCTCAGTAACTTCCAATAAATTCTTGTTATTGGTTGTGGTTGACCGTGCCCAAATAAACACGAAGCACTGCGCAGATGGACAATGGCGCATAATTATCCGTGCGCCTGCGACGCCACCCGTTGTTGCATGAAATGCTCCATTTGTCAGTTACTAATTATTGTAGTCGTTACTGTTTAGTGTTTCTACTTGATTCCTGTGATGTCCGTAACTGGGAATTATTTGCGACCATAATTAAAATGTACGACAATTGATTGATTGGTTTTCTATTCAAGTTTTTGATAAGTAATGTTGAGTAGTGACTCATGTTCTAATGCGTTTTATATCTATTTCACACAAAACATACAGTCAGTTATTTGTAATTTAATATTATTAATTGCCATAAAGAATTCAATAACAAATCCAGAGTTACGGTCATATAAAAAGTCCCTATAAATCTGTTCGAAAGCAAATCGCGTGACTCCACTGCTACCGACATGTCTTTAGGTATGAGTTGGGGAGCTACTATCGTGTTTTCCCATCAAAACTAAAAGCCTGCCCATACAAAGTGATTAGTTCTTTCATTTGGCCACAACTACAGTTAACTTGGCCGCGCTGTACCATCCACGATGTTTAACGTAGAGCCATGATAATTACAATCAATAATCGCTTTGTTTAATGCTTCTACATAAAATATTTACCATCAGTTAAATGCTTTATTCGAAACCTTTATAAATGTAAAAAGGTTTTGAACAATCATCATCATAATCATCATCAGCCAGAAGACGTCCACTGCTGTACACAGGCCTCCCCCTTAGACCGCCACACCGCACCGACCGACAACGTGCCACTTGCATCCACCGGTTTCACAATGGCGTCGTTCCACCTAGTGGGAGGCCTTCCTACGCTACGTCTTCCGGTTCGTGGTTGCCACTCAATAACCTTTCTTCCCCACCGGTTATCGGTTCCTCGAGTGATGTGGCCTGCCCATTGCCACTTCAGCTTGCACATTCAGAAAGCGTTTTGAACAATCCGTTCTAATATAATTCCAAATGCACGAGACGTAAAGACTAAAATTGCAGTGGAATTAAAATATTTAAACATCTTTTCAAACATACTGAGCATAAAAAGACTTATTAAAAAAAAGTTGCGTCATAGCAGTGTATAAAAAATAAGACATTGTCTATAAAGCGAGAACATTGAATTTGTTAGTCGAGTGGATGCTTAGCGGGTTAAATAAAAAATATACAATTTAATTTCAACTTAAAAAATGGTAACCAGAAAATGCCGCCGCTATTATGGTTACCTCATGGTGGTTCAAGCTTATTGTAGAGATTTGACCCCGCGTCGTCAGATTTTCAAAAAAGGACAACCAGGATTTTCAAAAAAGTGACTGTGTTTACTTAACTGTCCGATATATCAGCTGGCATTCGCATAGTATATGCCATATCCTTTTGTCAGTAGGAACCAAATAGGTAGATGCAATTGGCAAGGGACCGAAAAGAAGATTTCTTTATTCATAAAGTCACGCGTGTACCTGGTATATAACTACATCCTAAATCACTCTATAAGTGGTTAGGGGTTATCTTATCCCATACGTAACCTAGACGTACCGCCTTGACGTATGATGTATGGCTCCAATACCGGGAGCCGGCCATCGCTCAACTTCTGATCTGGCTATTGAATTTTAATATTCACCTATGATCCCCTGGTAACAAAGTAAACAGAGCGCACCGGGATTCTATTTAGAAAGATACTTTTGTTTTGTTTGGTCCACATTCTGATAGAAGCATAGTCTCGTCACGCTTGCGTATAAACCCTCTTGAAAGTTGTAGTAAAGTTGATAGACTTTAGACCAGATTTTTTACAAATGCGTTTACTTACTTGATGAACTCGATCGCGTTAACGTTAACTATGATTTGTATGAAATAAGAGCAACGCCACCTAGCGCCATCTAGGTGGCACAGATCCTACTTCATACAAATACATTATTATGGCGGCTTCATAATGGCCTTGTCAGTTATATGCAGCTGTGCGTTAATGCGTTCGAATAGGTAAACGCAATTGGAAAAACTCGCACTCGCACTTCGGTTTTGACTTATTTGACATTACATGTCTTTTTTGCTAATGCTTGTTAGATAGTTTATTTAACTTAAAAATTAATTAAAAATTATTTTACTAATTCGTTTATGAATATGGCCTCGCCTGAAAGCTTGTAAAATCTAAATTATGCTACGCCATGCCAAGTTGTTTAGGTGGACATAACAGCTTAGAATTTAAAAGTATCTTGCTAATTAGGCACATCGTATCAATATATTTTTTATGAGACAAACAAGCCGAAATGTTTATAACAAGTGCTAAATCTATCTATACTAATTATAATAAAACTGTAACCATTAACGATTACTGTACATTGAAGATATACTTTTTTTAGGAATATTTGGGAGCAACAGAACCCTAAAATATAGGTTTCAAAATTATTGTGTGTCTGTCTGTCTGAGAGATACTCAGAAACTAAGGCACGGATTTACATGCAGTTTTTAAGATGATGTTCTGTGGAATCAAGCGAATTTACATCGGGTCGCCAATAAATGGCGGCACGAGTCTTCTGAATCGCGATGACGAATTTATCCATGATTTAGATACCGTTTCGGGGATTTAGCTGTTCCGATCAATAGGTTCTATTTGTAAGAAGTTATGAACATAAAATCGAATGACTGATTATAATATAGCAATCATCTCGACCGGTCAAGAAGCGTTAAAAGCACAGGAGTTCCTTATAAAATATATTGATAATGAGCACTAAATTAAAGGCATTTCAGGTATTATATCTAAGGGATGAAACTTTATGCGGAAGTTCGTCGTTTTTATTTTTATATTTGAGAGCACTAAGTCCGAGTCTCAGTACTGAGTACTCAGTACTAACCTAGCCTAACCTAAACCCGCGCACGAAGTGTGTTGTGTGTTGTCTATGGTTGTATGAACTACCTAATTATTTTGTATATGTATACATTATTTTTGACGTATAAACTTGTGTTTACCAATAAAGAACTTTGAACTTTGAACTTCGAAGTCGCGCGCATCAGCTAGTGTATAATAAACAAATTCAACAAACGATTTTCAAATCTCTACTAATATTATAAATGCAAAAGTGTTTTGATTGGTTTGTTTCATCCTCTTTCACGCAGCAACGGTAACGGATCGAGCTGAATTTTTCTTATCCCGGGAAAATTTACGGTTCCTGAGGGATTTGTCGCGAGGGTGAAACCACGTGGAGCAACTAGTAAACCCATAATTTAAAAACTACATATAGTACACATAAAACCATTGTATGTTAATCACGTCCGCTAAGTGCGAAACAACATAGTGATATGTAAAATTGTGTAAATCCAAATACCTTAGGAAGGCATTTCTCGATGGAATAAAATTTCTAGGCATGCGCTTACGCAGCTGTTACAAGAAACTGCGGTTAGTATTCAGTCAGTTTCACACAAGCAATTAGGAGCGCAGAAAAACTAAGAAATGGCGAATAAAAAGTATTTGAGAATTTAAAAAGTAAGTTAGCACGTTACTGGCCGTGAGAACTTTTATCATGTCTTTAGAAAATAAGTATCTAGCTATTAGGAGCTTCTAGATTAACAAGTGGTCATGACAACAACATGAGAAATCGAAGTGCAGACCACTAGGACTGCATCAATACAATCTGGTGCATCAGAATGTTACGCTTCATGTCCATTTTACGAGTAAATTATGGTAAACTCGGTGTGAAATCGCGGCCGATTTTCGAATCATCGGTGTATTGATAGAACAGATAGCTCCAGGCTGTACCCTGGTCAAACTTTAAGATTCTGGGTTGCACTGAATTGGTATGGGCAAGTGTGACGCTTAACATCAGGCGCGGGACATGGTGTAGTTGGTACGTTGCATAAAAAAAACACTCTAAAAACAAAAACAGTATGTCACGATTGGTAATCAAATCTTACATTCGTGTTACTGGCCTTCATCATTGCAAGTTAAGTATTTCATAATTGACATAATGAAACGTGAACAGATACAAAAGAACCGATTAAAATAGTAATAAATCATATTGCACTTCAAAAACAGTTTGTAAGTAAATTGTAAAACTTCGCATCATTATTGCATCCGAATTAGGTACGGCAAGGTAGCAGGCATCGAGCGAGGTCGCCTACCTCGCGTGCCCTAAAAGGCAATATGCGTCGCCGGCGATTCCTCGAAAGAAAACACGCCGCTATCGCCGGAACCATCTAACCGAAATGTACAGAAATGAGCCAAAACACGGGAGTGATCGCCGCTTCGGGTGGAGAACAAAAACAAGTCAATATTGCCGACTTGCATGCATTTTAATTTTTCAGGCTAACGCTGCAAAATGTAGACAGCAGGTTTTTTTTTTGTTGTTTACCTTTATTAATCCTTGACCACGGGTAAAGCAATCGTTAACAATACTGCGTATTACCATTACCTACAGTCTAACTACCAGTTCTGGGATAATAGATCCTGTAGGCGATAGATACACGCGATAGATCATATCCCTTTCCACTCACTGAAAGCACACACAATATGAGTTTTTTTACGCAATTTACGTAATTAGGTACTTCAATCCCCGATTTTGTTTCCAGGAAAAAGCTCTACAAGGACTACATATTGTCTAGGTTGCTTCCTCACAGCTAGGATCATAAACATACACTGCTTTTGGTAACTGGCTAAAAGCCTCTCGTAGACAGCTTCTCTACATACTTAACAACAACTTTTAAACTTAATACATGCATTAAAAAAAAGTTGTATTGTTTTTTTTTTTTCTTTTTTTTTTGTGCAAATGTCCAGCACCTTCGCTTCACCCGAGCTGCCGCGTTCCTTCTCATGTGAAAACCGCGTAATGTTATTGTCATTTGAAGCCCTAATTAAACGTTTTTGTTATTATTTTGGAAGAAAATAATTACGAATTCTTATAAAAGCCATGGAACAAAAGTTGTAAGTCATGATATAGGGTAGCTGCCTACGAGAGATTGTTGGCTAGTTACCAATAACTCTGTATACTTATCCGTTTTTCACTATGATTTGTATAATTTAATTTTTGTCTAAAGCTGTGACTCGGATACACGGATGACTACACGAAACAACATAAAAATAGTTCCCTTTAAAACTGCTTAATTGATACGTTTTTAGAGCAATTAATAAAGCAAATCATCAGTAAACTAGCAAACAGTAGGAGGCTAATGATCACAAGTAATGATTGGGTCAACAATTAATTGAATTTTTTGATCACACACGATGTTGGGGCAGAAAAATGGTATTTACAAATATATCACTGATTTAATAAATAAATCAATCATGCCTATTTTACAAAACATTAAAGTCCTACCTTATATTATGAACCCTTAGAGAACCGATATAAAACTTCACAGAAACATTAAAATGACCAACAAAACTCCTATTAATTTTATTTTAAACAAACCTTTCTGACATTTATTAACATCGCATTAAACGGATCCACAAATTTTTATTAATTTAAAATAATTTTCCAATAACATTTACATAAATTAAATTAAAAAACGACGTGGAAAGTACCAGGCAAGCATGAAACAAAAGGGTCTTTTAGGCATAAATCAGAATGCGACCGTTTTTGAGCAGGAAGCGGTCGATCATGCCCCTTTTGATTCACTAGACACAATGTGCTGCGATGGATAGCGGTTAATAGGCCATCAAACAAGGGACAAAAACAAACGCTCTTAGGCGCACCACACATAAATACTAAAAAATGTTGTACACCACACAAAACATTTATCGTAGACCTAATGTAAATACGAGTGCGCTAATAGACAACACATTTCTTCACAAACAGTGTACCAGGTAGCACAAAATGTCTTACTGCACGTAAATGTGTCTTATTATGTTGTGCTCCTTAATTTAATTGTTAAAAATAGTTGTATTTCAAAAATATCTGTTCTTTTAAAAGTTTAAACCGAACTACTGCTACGAAAGGAAAGAATTGAGTTTGTTGGAATATTGTTCGTCAATGTGTTTTATGTTGCACAAGTTTAGCTTAGACCAGTTAGTGATATTATTATAAGATTCTTGTAGGAACTATTAATACTATTAAGGATAAACAAAATACCCGACTGCATAATGTAGCCTATGTCACTACGGACGTAAAGAGGAATCCAACGACACATTACTCGTCAAAATCGGTCAATCCGTTTAGGCTTGAGGAATATAGGAGCACACATACATACATACTCAGATAATTACATAATATACCCCAAAACCCAACTCTTTCTTGGACAGTCAGGTGAAACGGAGCTGAGTCTCTTATTAGAGCTCTTTGCTACTTGTGTTGCTCAGGGCATAATTATGTTTCCTATATTAATTTATATTTGACTAGCGGAGCCCTGCGGTTTCACAAGTTTTTTCGTAAACCAATTTATTATATTTATTAACCAAACATTTACCCCAGTATAGAGGTAAAAAAAAAACGGTAGAGCCATTTTAGAGTTTTTGCGAGACTAACCCACGGCAATTAAATTTTTATACAAGCACATTTTTGGACGCGTTATAGAATGATTTTCCGTTAAGTTAGTGGCCCCACATTATGTGACCATAGTCAAAGCCACAAAAACAAACGTCACTAATTTAATTCGTAAAACAATCGGGGGGTTTCAATTCTATAACGAGACTAACCCTTGCATTCACGTCACGAAGATTGCAGATAACTTTGACGAACGTACTGATAATAAATAAAAGAATATACTTTTAAAAGGTACTAGCTGAGATATATTATATATATTTGTATCATAAAAACAGAAATTTAGAGAAAAATGTGTATTAAGGAGGACAGGATGCGATTCATAAAGGGAGCGGACGGGTATAAAGACGAAGAAAAAGTTTATCAGACCTGCACTGAACAATTTCACTAAGAAGAAAAATCAGATCCGAGTCCTCTGACAGAGCACTGCGGCTGTCCTAAGACCCCTATTCCCAAAAGATGAGACTCAATCTCATCTCGAAAAAAATTTCGAACTTCGAGATTTCTTATTCTCAACGCTATCTTTCGAGTTATTCCCGATGGCTAGTGTTCGAGATACATAGAGTCGTCAGACCCAATCGAGACGAGAGACAGTCGAGATCGAAATGAAATTTCTAAATCGACATCAATATGTCACATCTCCGAATAAGGGATCCAGGAACGAAACTGTTCAAACGGACTTATCGACGTATGTCTAAAGTAGCTTATACCTAAGAATATTTATAGGATAGAAACTGTAAGGCGCTAGGTACATCAGACACAAAAAAAATACAAATTAGATAATATGGTCAAAACTGCCAACGCGGCGCAAAATGGGACCATAATTATATTGGGAATAGAGCATAATTATATGGTAATAGGATCTTCACAGGTTTGTTGCAGAATAGTTGCAGAATTGATATCGCAGAGGGCAAAAGGTTAATTGATTCCGATGCACTTAGCTTGTATCGTACGAATGCAAATCGAAGGTATATGCAAAGTAATGTTTCCGTTTGAAAGGTTACCCGGTTGGTAATCGAAATAACATGCTTTTGGTCTTACATTTGGTTTGTTTTAGTGTTGTAATGATTAAACTTCCTGGAAGACGTTAAAAATGCTCTCTACTTGTAGCTTTGTTTTATCGGGCAAATGCCTTTATTAACTAAAAAATATATACACAAACTAAAACTACCTAAACTTCTGAATGAAATGATCAATTTGGATTACCCGCCGACATTTGATGGTCTAAAAATCCCAATGTATGCTATTCGTTGGCAGCGTACCCAGCATTCTGGTGGCATTACCATGCACGCTGAATGGCCAATGCTTTGCGTTACACCGAATACACAATTGCACTTTATCAACTATAAGTGCTTGTAAGTGGTAAATCGAACCAAGTTGCTCAATGTAAAAAAATATATCAATTTATTCAGTCGTGTGGAAAGCCGTATTTATTTCTGTTTTAATCTCTGGCTATAGGGTCACTCAGTTTGCACGAAAAGAAAATTGTTTTAAGTAAAACGCGGCCATATTCAATTACACTAAACTACCAGGTCATCATCAACTCCGAGCGGTTAAAAACGCATCAACGAGCGATGCTACCAAGCCACTTACACTAATTGAATTTGTCTGACGAAAAATATTAACAGGTTTAGGAATTATGTTTGTCTGGTCAATTTGGAAAATACGTGTTTAAAATAAAATGTGAGTGTTCAATTTGGAGGTCGAATATAAATAAATTATTAAAAATAATTAATACAAACATAAATACTGTTTAAAGGCTGATACAGAATAAAATAATACTTATGTTTGCTGATAAAGATATTAAATGTTAACGACAATCCTGTATAATTATGTCATAGACAAGATATCATAAACAAACAAAGTAGGTACAATAAACATCTAATTGCATTAGAACGCCTACACAATTTGTAATTAAGATGTTTGGGAATTAAGTATCTTATTTATGTTAAGCTAGTTGTTACCCGCGACTTCGTTCGCGTGGATATAAAAAAAGTATTCTATGTCCGTCTTTGTGATATACATTAACTTCTTTTCAAATTTTATCAAGATCCGTTCAGCCGTTTATCCGTGGTAACGCGACAAACATCCAGACAGAGAAACAAAGTAACTTCCTATAGTTCACTAGATGGCCTTGATTCATTTCTGCATTTTTTGACGTATCGTATGGACTGACAGTTGTAATGCAGGGAGTTCTGAATCGCGCAAGCGAAGTCTTTTCCTCGAGACGAACGTATACATTTTTATACCTCGAAGCTTCATTGGTCTTGATACGACAGCAGTTATATTCCTCTGAATTATAATATTAGTGAGGATTAGGATTTGTAGTTGGACGACGGTTCAAATGTAATATTTTAGCTTTTTATTAAGCCTTATAATAATAAAATATATTGTTATTAAATGTACCTATAATTTAATGTATCAGGACTTAACCACGCTAAATGTACCTATTTCGCAGGTACATTATCCTCAAAGCGCTCGTGGCATACGGAAAGCTGGCTGGTCTCAAGAAAGAGCAAAGTTAAGCAACCTATTAGCACAGAAAAATTATTCGAGAAGAATGACAATCTCAGACAAAAAAGTGTACCCTCGATGAAACGGCGAATAATTAGATGGCGCTTACGTATTTAGTCAGCTTATTGTCAAACCGCTATAAAAGCCTATAAAAATAAAATAAAAATTGTCAAACTTTAGCGCTGAAGTCTTAGCGCTAGGTAAGAGGGGCGGAATTATATCCAGATGCCTCATTAACAGTCGAGTTATAGGCAATAATATTTCTAGTATTCTACCGTGCAAACATACTTGATAATATGTGGAGTTGGTACTGTGCAGGTAGAGTGGCCCTCATTAGCAACGTTATCAGCGCGCCGGCGCCGCGGGCGCAGCGCATTGCATAAAATTATGCGATGCATTAGTGCAGGACACGTGGCGAATCAAGCGCACAATAAACGCAAACGATATTTTTATACAAACTTTCCTAAGAATGTCTTCAAAAATGATACTGAAGTAACCTGGCTGATAAAAACTGAGTTAGCAAGTACAATGTCTTTATACTTAGTGTCTGCTCTATCTTATTTTACCTTCTACAAATAAAATTTAAAAAAAAAACTCAAAAAAAAAAATCTTTTAAACGGCGGATTTTAATCAGCATAAAACCTGCTTTCTAATAAAGAAAACTTTATTTAATTCAGCCTACAAGTACTTACAGTGCCACAGATAGACAGACATAGGCATAGCCTACTCTTAAACCATGACATACATAGCCTTCACAATTATAATCTCGTTTTTGTTGAGATTAGTTCCTATTCACTCACATCACATCACATCACTCGAGGAACCGATAACCGATGGGTAAGAAAGGTTCTTGAGTGGCGATCACGCACAAGAAGAGGCAGCGTAGGCAGGCCTCCCACTAGGTGGACCAACGACATTGTAAAAGTTGCGGGCAACCGGTGGATGCAAGTGACACGTTGTCGGTCGGTGTGGCGCTCTAAGGGGGAGGCCTATGTTCAGCAGTGGACGTCTTCTGGCTGATGATGATGATGAGTTCCTATTACAGGAACTGCGATTTGCGTCTTAATAACAAATAGAGATGTTTTTAAACTGTCACTTTCATTTGGCAATAGTATGATATGGTACTACTAGGCGGGTAGGTACTTCATGATCAAGAGACATGCATGCGCATGACACGCGCGGGCACTTCAGACACTGCGGCATGCGGATTTGACTCATTTCCGATTCTTTTTTAATCTCAAAATATTAAAATATACTTAAAACAATAAATAATACAGCCCGATAGACAGCCTCCTCCTGTTTTGTTAGCTGAGATATTCGAAGCTGCTTGCTTGGCTGACAGTGGAGGACTTGCTGAGCAGTTACATTACCGCCGCACGACAACCATGAGATAAAACATGGCCGTTGATAACATACGAAAATAAGACTGGATTTGCGTGTGCGACTTAATATAATACACCAGCAAAATATTTAGAGCAAAATGTAAAACTTCAGGCACAAATATTTTACTGTAGGTATTTTTGTATTGGCAGGTAACTTGCAGTGGGTAGAGAGGTTTTGCTTTTGGCCACAGCTTATATAGCTGATGGTAAGCGTTGCAATAGTTCAGGATGGACCACGGTCGCCAAGAATGTACTTACCTGTTTTACTCTTGATTTTAAGGCTCATTGTACTTTTTGGGAAACATGCTCTATTACTGAGTTCCACTCCACACTGTGCAATCGAAGCGTGTGTGGAATCGAAGCGCGTACGTGGGTGGGGAATGTCCACCATATACGGGTGGCGCTTATATCATACGACTATCTTTTTAGAGATAGGTGATAGAGTCCGGTCCAGAAGAAGACGTGGAGAATGTACAGGCAGGACTGGGTTTCTATAAAGAAAAGGCCTACGTCCAGAAATGGAGAATGGATCGATAAGGGGCTATTTGGTATCGCTAATTAATTTTTTGGCTCCGCGAATTAGACTGTGTCGTAACCACCTTTACGGAAACTTGATTATATTAAGTATTTTAAAATCAATCAACTAGAAATTACCAAATTAGTTATATTTGAATTATTTTACACCATAAACAAAATTTTGTGCTCAGTTTAACAGCCGCATGATGTACACGTTTACAAATCGCGGCAGTTACATTAAATTAAAACCATTCCGACATCATCATTATCCCAAAAAAATCAATATTCCGCCAGGACTTTTGCCCCCTGGCCATCAGACGAGCGCCTTCGTATTTATAATCTCTAAGGGCGAACACACATGGGAGTGTACGACGATAGCGCACGAGATAAATAGTCGCGCGACTATTTACGACGATTAGGCAGCCGCAGACAGACAACGACCACATTATCTGTTTACTTTGGGGAAAATGATAGAAATAATTTGGGCAAGAGTATATAAAACTAATCACAGAGGTGTTAAAATAAATTCGTACAGGCTGAGTGTCAGACCTATAGTAATAGAGTTATTTGTATTCAGCCAGCTCTATATACCTACCTAACGATTTTTATTATAGAATCACTTAAAAATATTACAACATACAATGGTAAATATTAAAGTATGGTCACCTATCGGAGGACTATCATGGCTCAACTTTTTTAGATCTATTGAAGCCGGCTAGGCTGGTCGAGAGACAGTACGAACGGCCAACTGGGCACGGTGTCAACTGATCATGCAGTCGTAGTCGTAGGGTAAACGTCTTGCGACTTTAGCTCTCTCGTCTGCAGCCAGCCTAAAGGCTTTGTTTACACAGCGACACAGAAAACCCGCCACTCGGGGCGAGATACTGACTTGTAATTAATATCTGACATTCAGTAACTATCGGTTATTCTGTGGCTCCGCTCAGAGCGCCGCACGATTTATAGTATTGCTAGCTAATTATATATAGTTATATAGATAGCGAGCCTGGTGAACCTTGAGAAAGACGATCACAGCTACAATTAATATGATTCGGCAAAATAGGAACTTTAATTGGAAATCTGGGTTTAAGCTCAAACAGGTGTGGAGTATCTATAGCTTGCAAACGGTATAGCAAACGTACTTGGGAATAACACATTGCTTGAACCACTTAGAAATAAGTTAATTTATGAGTTGACTACCTACGTTCTGCTGCACTTAGCATCACTATTAATTTCTGTCATACTTGTGCCGGTTGAAAAACATTGAACAGCGTTTAATAGGACCACTACCGTTTCTTACAAAAAAAGGGACAAAAAAATCGAAAAAAAATCGCATGTCCTAACCTGTAACCGTGGAGTCAACAACCTTCCGCACGTCAGTCGGTCTGTAGGGCCATCACTCAGCGTGTTTATTTTTCAATTGAACCCGTCAGTGGCGAGCGGGCCGGGCGGGCCCGCTGAGTTAGGGCCGCCACACACGGCGTCGGCAAATTATGCGAGTCGGTAACGCCCTAGTAAGTGCCGAGGGGCTGTAAGCTGCAACCCTAGTGTAATTAAAATTGTTGTTTTTGGGTTTCGATGACTTTAAATTTTAAATGATCAGTTCGAGTTTAAACTAGAAGTAGACTGAGTAGCGAAAATCACGTTTTTTTTTTGCAGTAATATTTTTTGCACACACTGAAAAATATAAATGTGTCGTATATGGTGTGAAGTATACAAAAATCTAATTTCATCTTGTAGTGAAATCAAACAAACTATGTTATTAAGACAGAATCTTAGAAAGACAAGTTTAAAATAAAAAATAAACTTTCTAATAATTACACTTATGATTATTTACATAGGTGACAAATAATTCTCATAAGCTCACCTAGCTTTTCACATAATTAAAAGATTTATTAAATTAAATGCAAATAAAAAGGCGATAATATTAACGACACTTTGACGCGACAGCCCTACTAACAAGGCTCTCATACGATAATACGAGGCGTCGAGAACCTACAATTAGGCGCGGTCCAACAAGACAACCGCTCTGGCTGCTAATACGCACTTTACCAGCTAGCATTCTCTTCCCAGGCGAGATACGAAACAGCCCTCGTAAGTTTAAACTTTAAACCTCGAGTTTACGGTCTACAAGACCGCACGTAACTGCTAAGGGGTTAAGGCAGCACTATGAGTCTTCGCAAATTTATTTCTGCTTTCACATTCTCCTTTATCACTAACACATAGTGTACATTTTGCTGGTTATGATGTTTGGAGATAAGGTATGGGAAAAATGTTGTTTATAGTTTATTGGCACAGCGTAAAAGCCTCAATGAATTATAGTGTCATAAATATCGAGAAAAATATTGAGTGAAATTGATATTTCGACAAACTGCTGATGAAAATGGAGAAGCTATCAAAAATTGCGTAAAAAAGAAAAAAACGTGAAATTTACAACGAAACGCGAAGTAATTGAATTACTTTACGTCATAAACTCAGATATAATCATTTAAAACAGATGGCGTGGTAATCTTTAAACTTTTAAATATTTTTCTTTTTAAATGTAAGTATATTGCCATAGACGGATGTTGTTCAAAAATTACGGCGCCATCTAGTTTGGATGAAATCAACTGAAATTAAATGACATATGAAAACATCTCTTAAATCTTAACAATTAATAAATACATCTGTATACCTACATATCATAGCAAAAATAAATACAAATTTAATTAAAGGTAAGAATTTTAAAAACATATTTTTTTTAGTTTTTTTTTAAAATGTTTTTTAAAGTTTTTTTTTACTTATCATTACGGTTTTGAGATTTTTGCATTAGCGTTTTTATATTTTCCTTTTGGACATGAAAATCTACAAATATCAACGTTTGGCCGCAGACTCGCTCATCAGCGACGGTTGTAAGGTTGATAAATAGTTAGTTCTATCTGAGACGACGCGCATTACCTCCCACCGCTTACAGTACAAGTGTGTAATTTTGTGCTAGAGTGTAGTCACACGCATACTAACTCACTAAATTGACCAATTACGACTAAGAAAAAATGAAAGATTCACGACCAGAACACAAGTACTAGTGTAGTGTTCTAGAGTATTCTTCTTTTCTTAGCATTATAAGCAAAGAATATGGTCTTCTTCCTCGCTAGTCTCTCTACCCACGGAGCTGGGTAGAAGACTTTACATGAGGACCACACAAGAGGAAGGCGGTAGCGATTTTACTATGTAGTTAGCGCTTCATCGCCTCGAGCAGAGCCCTGTCCTGTCTCGGAACCTCGTTTGGTGAGAATCTAATTGGAGACTACGATCAAAATAGGGAGATGATTTGTGGGGCACTCGATGTCAAGTATGGAAATTGGGTTGATAGTGATAGGCCGTGGTTAAACAAATATTTCGAAGCTATAAACAACTTTAAACGTACGTACGCCGTACTTAAACGATACAATATAAATCAAGATAAAGATGAACTTTTTAGACAAAAATATTGTAGTTAATTTTAATCACCTTGGTTTTCAGTATGTTATCGAGGTTTTTTATAGAACACTAGTTGTTACCTGCGACTTCGTTCGCGTGGACATAAAAAAGTATTATATGTCCGTTTTTGTAATATACAGTAACTCCTTTTCAAATTTTATCAAGATCCGTTCAGCCGTTTATCTGTAATAAGGCGACAAACATCCAGACATCCCTGTCTGGATTATATATAACACTTAGATACTTACCTACTTACATATACTTACACACAAACTTTCGCATTTATAATATTAGTGCGATTCTCTCGCCGCTTGAAGATACTCAGATTCTGTACAAGTGTATTGTATGTACTGGCGAATATTTTTGGACAGATTATTCTTAATCTCAATCAACCTTTGTGATGTCAACATTGCCAAAATAGAGCTGTCTCCTGTCTCTCAGCTCTCACAATGGAACGAACGTTGCCAAGGAATGTTAAAACCGTGGTTGTAATTAGCAACCAGCGGTAAGTGACCACATTTATTAGCAGTAAAGAGCGACAACGGCCGCAGTAACTCTCCGACGTGACTGATTGTGACAAAACACAATAAAGTCTTCGGCTAGTTGCTTCTGATAATCTTTTACACGATATTAATGTTTTGTCTACAGTTGTTGGTGATAGTATCTGCCTGCTACCACTAGCTGCCGCTGTTGTTGCTGCTGCTTTATTGGAGATAGAGATTATAACATCGTCGCGACAAAATTAATTTTAGCACGCACAACGAAGCGTAACTTTTGTCATAAATCCAGAGAGTCGCGCAACGCGTTCGAGAAGGCGAGACTAATACCAAAATTAAACAACAGACAGTCAGTCAGTCTAGTTTGACTAGCCTTGTTGCTCATAGTGGGAGGATTTCCACCTTCTGAGCTGCAGGTTATGGGCTCGATTCCCACCCAGAACAAACATAATTATGTGTGATAAATGTGTTCTATGTATGTATTTACAACTACAAAAAAAAGTATTTATGTATTCTATTAGTGATCTGGTTCCCATAGTACAAGCTTGCTTAGTTTGAGGCTAGATGGCGCTGTGTGTGAAAAACGTCCATCAATATTTTACAGTCTTGGAATGAGCGCTAACGCGGTTCTGGTGAAATTTAAGGTCTTGGTTGTATAACCTATGACAACAATCGTTTACATGTTAAAATGTCAAGTTATCGTCACCATAAAAACTCTAAAATTAGCGCTATTCATTCAGCCTATATGAAACTATTTACGGCTACACATGTAATTTTAATCTAGAACTTAACACAAAGAAAAAAGAAGATAGAGGAAGTGTGTAGTTAGGAATACTTGGTGCCGAGTATTGTAAATCTTGCGTTCCTCTCTCGAGACGGTCTTAAAATGTAACTAGACATGGGGCTTATTTATTGTATCGCTTGTATGCAAGCGACGTTGTCGATATGTGTTAATTACTTACTTTTTATATATATTTTTTTTACCGATTTCAATAATCACTTACTATGACGAAGTTACGGTAGGGCTACTGGTGGCTAGGAAACTTACCTGAAATCAAAAAAATACAAATTATTATATATTTTTGCCTACTTAAGATTTTGCACAAAGAACTCTGTCTCTGTTATTTTTTTCTCGTTTTCACAATTAAACTGCTAACATGGTTTTGATGACAAACATTTTTCAATGTTATTTAGAAAAAAAAAATATTTAAAAAAAATTACAATGTGTGAATGTATAAATAATAATGTAAATAAAAAAAAGGTTATCTATACTTAAGACAAATTGGAAAATAACAAGCGCATTGAGTAGTCTTAACGGTGTACTTTGATAAAAATGTAATTTTTCTATTTAGTGTATCTCGCTAGTTCTTAATTCATTAGAAATCTTATTTTGAGATATATGTTTTTTTGCTTCTGTCAACTAGTATTGCATGGCCTATTGATTACATGACTTTTTCTCGATATTTTTTTTATTGAAAAGACCTCGACTTGCACACATTTTTCGCTGGCGCTCGGAACCCCTAGTGTATATTCAAGTGATTATTACACTAATAGTGGGGTGATAATAATATCTAAGTTTGCATGGAACAGAATTTCGATTGATTTCCTGGTTTAGTTATTATCTAGTTTTTGGACAAGCGCGCGCTGAAGCTATCTCTTTTCATTTGTGCGCGAAAGTTTATAGCGCTATCTTTCTCTCGAAATACCCTCTTAACATATTATATGTATACGTACTTAAGGCGTTCGATACAAAACATTTCAGTCCATTCAATAAGTTTACGACTAAAGTTTTCCACAAAAACTTTAACAATGGCACAATTCCGTGACAATGGCCTTAGAAACTTTTCAATGTTATAAAAAAGAAAAGTTAGAGCATGCTATATATCCGCCTAGCACGCAACATTAATAACCTACTTTCTTAATAAATAAATAATAAACACGTGTCAGGCGTCAATTAAAATCGTATTAGGTAAAGGAACTTCCAAGGTGTTTGTAAAAAACTAGTAGGCTTAGGTAATCCATTTAGAGATAAGTTTCGGTTCAATTTTTAACCATATTTTGAGAGTAGTAGGTACCTAAGTATGGTTATTAGTTTTTATAGTTACAGTGTTTTTTTTTTCTTATATTTTGGCTCCACACGTTGTGTATTTAGCCAGTGTCAAGTATTGTAATATTTCAAGTGAAGTCAAATATTTCACAATTAAAATAAGGCTCAGTCATAGTCTAAGTCAACCACAGTAAGTCACGGTCAAGTCCACGTCATGCCCCAGTAAAGAGGTGGAGACTTTACTAGATGCTTCTATGGAGTTTTGGAAAAACAACAAAAAGAGTCTCGTTTCACAACATTATACTATTCACCAACACTCGTGCACTTTCACGAATACCCAATGGATACAAATCCACCATTTTTACACATTAACACTGGAAATAACACAAGTTTTGTAAAATAATACAATGACTCGACATGACTTCTTCACGTTCCCGCCAAATACTCAGTTACAGTGTTAACCATAGCCAGCTATCAACGTAACGGATGATCCAAGGTTGGCCAAGAGATGGCGGTAAAATAGTTATTTTAAGATATATATTATATTTCGTCAATTGCAATCAAATTTGAACTAAATCATAAATTGCTGCCTTATACTAATACAATAAAAAAATATAGTTTAACTCATATCTTAAATTATAAAACGGACACAGCCATTTTTGTTTCCTTACTGCTGGACTGCGTTCAGTAAAATTATCATCATCACATTGATGGTGGTGAATCTTCTCTTGTCGTTTTGTTTCCAAAACTCCGAAGTTGGACTGGACAGTGACTTAGACTTGTTTTTGTTGTGAAATACTATACTTACTTCAAAAGTTTCAAATTTAACACAGGCTAAATATACGTTTCCTTGAAAAGCACTCATTTTTATTTTAAACTAGCTGATGCCCGCGACTTCGTAGGTGATGAAGCTCGGCCTTCGGCCTCGCTGACAATTGCGAACGTTTTTGGGTTTTCGGGACTAACGAACGGCGATTTATTTTTATAGATACGTTTTTGTGGAAAAATATATTTTTCCAGACAAGCTTTTTTAAAATCCGTTATTGATACTGTAGGCTGTTCAAAATGAGACCATACTCCATCAATCTACTATTAGATACCGAAGAGTTCCGTTTTTCGCCTTCCGTTTCCATCATCAGATCAGCTCACACTCATAATATTGCATTGTCATCGGAACTTGACCGGCATGCAAAATTTCAAGTCAATTGAACAATACGAATAGCGGGCTTATCCTCGAACTTTGAAACGTTCGTGGTTCTGATTGCGAGAGCATGCCATCGAGCTCATACCAACTTAGTCGCACTACGCGCGGTCCCGCTCCCGCAACTCTCGCTTTCGCTTTCAGAGTTACGGGATAAGACGCCCACTGGTCTAAAATTCAGTTACAAGATTTGACCCGAACATACTTACATACAAACATAGCAAAGTTAAATAATAGCTTGTAAAATGTATAAACCACATCTCTTTTATCTACGACAAGCAGCGCCCCGCGGTTTTACCCGCAATATTATGAGAATTCTGTATACTTCCGGGATTAAAATTAAAGTATGTGCTAATCCAGAGTGCAAGCTACCTCCATACAAAATTTCATCCAAATCCATTCAGCCATGACAAAGTCGATTGGGAACAAACACTCATACACCTCATACACACAAACGTTCGCATTCATCATATTAGTGTGACGTGATTTTCTTTATCAGGTACTTATCTCATTTTGTTGTCCATACTCGGTACGGCTTGGACAGTTGTACCGAGTTGTCGTATAAGATCTCTGAGCGAGTGATGATCTTGTACATGTACGAGTACAACCTAATACAGGGTTATAAGGAAAGGGTCTGCTAAGCCGAAAAGGGGTCATACTATTCATCATTATGAACAACTTTTACTATGGGACCTACACAGAAGTCGAGAAAAAAAAAAACATTTCCAAATAAAAGTTTCAATGAAGTTGTTCACAATCATGAGTACTACTATGAGCTCCTTTCGGCTTAGCATACCCTTTCCTTATAACCCTGTGTAGTTGTCAGAATACCAGATTTGCAAAACAAAAACTTGCATCTTGTTCTTGGGTAGGTACCTAAATTGCTGACCCAAATCCCTCAATGCCAGGGCCAGTTTACCCAAAGGCGAGATAAAGACCGTGCGCCGTGCACTCAAATTGCCTCGGACACGGACTGCGTACCGTTATTGTTTTTTAATCGTCGCACCGCCTCTATACGTACCTCGCCATCCATCATAACTCGAGGATCTTCTGACTGAGAGTTTCGGATTTATTTTTTGTTGAAGGTAAGGTCCAGGCGCCAGTCGTCGAGGTAGATTTTAGATTTCCGACACCAATATTTAAAATGTCCATCTTTATTATATGGCTAGCTAATCTGTACATAGTATAAAATAAAGTAGCTCTCCGCGTCTGTCTGTTTTGTAGTAATATACAGTATTCTTTGCTATTATACTACAGACTGTTCTTTAGAACATTTACATACTTTACTTCAATAAATTATTATTTCGCGCGTCAACAACAAAATTTTGATCGATAACTATATTCGTTTAAAGCTTTAAACTTTATAACTTTATACCCATTCACATGACGCTCTTCGTACTGAATCAATATTGGTTTAGCCGTTGGTGTATTATTTTATAAGCATCTCCACAGACTCCGGGGTCTGTGCCCTTTGTCAACTTATGAAGTACTAGCTGTTATACGCGACTTAGTCTGCGTGGACAAAAAAAGAATGCTTTTGTCCGTCTCCGACCCTTGAACTATATCTATGCAAAAATTTAGGTCGATCCGTTCAGCCGCAACAGAGTTACATTCGAATTTATAATATTAGTTAGGATTAATAGTTGACAAAATCCTAACTAATATTATAAATTCGATAATAACTCTGCATCTCTGTCTGTCAGTCTGTCTGGGTGTTTTTCGCATTTTCGCGGGAAAACGGTTGAACGGATCAAGCTGAATTTTTGCATAAATATAGCTTAAGGGTCGGAGACGGACATAGGCTACTTTTTTTTTAGGTCCACAATGACTAACGAACGAAGTCGCGGGTAACAGCTAGTACAACACAAAAGTAAATGACTAACTTTAACTGAGGATTTCACAAGAGGAATACAATGTTGCTTATCATCATACTTATTACTTGCTTACTATGTTTCGAATTATTCACCGAGCATACACGCAACATAGTAATAAGCATCGTTTCAATGTGTATTCGTGAGTTCACTAGTAAAATATCCAGGAATCTACCCTAAAAAGTAAACATTCGTAATTCCCCGCGGCGGCGGCGGCGGGCGCGCACATTCTTCGAGAGTCGAAACAAAACGTAAATTAATATCACTCGGAAGGGTTAACGATATTCAACCGAGGCCGCTATCGATGATAATCATGTGTGTTTAATAATGGTACGCGTACTTAAACGTTTAGTTAAATAGTTATTGAATAACGTGCCGTAGAGCGACAACATGATATACTTACTGTTTATCGTGCTGGTGCGTGTCGTTTTGTCGCTTGCGAATACCTGACACATTTATAGTGTTGTATTTATGTTGAACACTTTTTATTTCTTGAATTGTTTTTGTCATATTCAATTCAATTCATTTATTCGGACCATCGGTTAGCACAACACTTGGTAACGTCAAATACACAGTTTTCATAGGAAATACAATAAATGAATAAATACAAATACATTATTATAGCGACTTCATAGTGGCCTTGTCGGTTATACAGGAAGGCCCATCGACAAGTGACCGCCCGAAAGGAGCTTATAGTACTCATCATTATGAACAACTTTTGGGACCGACCCTGAAATCGGGAGAAAAAAAATGTTGTTCCATACATTTTGTTGAGTGCCATTGATAGTTTTCTATGGAACAGCAGTTTTGTTTTTCTAGATTTCAGGGTTGGTCCCATAGTAAAAGTTGTTCATAATGATGAGTACTATAAGCTCTTTTCGGGCGGTCATTTGCCGATGGGCGACATTGTATATCAAAGAGTTCATGAGCCCTCTTTGAACGCAAAATCTATATATATATAAAAATGAACCCCTATTTTTCCTGGTCACGCTATAACTTGGGAAAGGCTCGACCGATTTTGATGATTTCTTTTTTGTCATGCTCGTAAATGTGAGGACAAGTTTTGTATGAAGAGTTTAGCGAGGCGGAAGGCCGAGCTTCGCGGGCGTCAGCTAGTAAATAAATAAACAAGATAAGACTAAGTAAATTCGACCAAGTCGTGTTGCAAATATACGCTGATACGTCATAACAAAACAATATATGATATGTAACCGAGTTTTTTTTAATTCTCTGTGCCCACAATTTATTCTATTCCATTTGCACCCATACAGAACCGTCTAGAGCATCTTAATTATGCTGTTTTAAACGTGTGCAATAATTTTTGATTAAAAAAAAGTATGCAGACTAGAAATTTATACACTACGATAACTTAATCGCATGTAATTCTTGTTAATTAACTTCAGTATACGCAAAAATTATGCACATCATAGATCAAAAGCAGATGTTTTTATATAGGTAACTGGTGATAAATCTACAAACATTTATAAAAAAAAAACACGGAATTCCTCGCCTGTGTTAAGTAAGGTGTTTCACACAAACATGATATGATATTTTATCTACAAGGTTATTAACCAACTGCCCAAGAAGGCGGGTAATGTTTTAGGGTGTATGTAAGTATGTTTGTTTTTTCCTATATTACCTCCTGTAGCCTAAACGGCTTGACAGATTTTGACGAGTGAGTTGTCGTTGGTTTCCTCTTTACGTCCAGATTGACACAGGCTACATTTTGCAGTCGGGTATTTTTTTAAATCTTGCCATACCTACCTATTACTTGTTATTATAATCACACTAATATTATAAACGCTAAAATTTGTGTGTAAGTATGTAAGTGTGTTTGTTCTTGTTCAACTCGGTAACAGCTGAACGGATTTGAATGAAATTTGGTATGGAGGTGGCTTACATCCCGTATTAACACATAGGCTAAACATTCGGTTTCTGTAGAATAGCGTGTGAAACTGCGGAGCGCAGCTAGTTTACTATATACTATATATTTCTAAAGCAGAGCTGGTTACATGCCCTATATAGCGAGCTTATTTACATGCTATAGTAATGATTTCTGTAACCTGTCATTCTCATTGAGACGGCCATGTCTGTCTCAATGAGAATGAGCTGAGTGGTAGATACCAACAGTGTTGATAGCACTAAAGGCCTGTTGATAGCACTCATGGTATTTCGATTTAAAGTTATCTAAATATTTGAACAAAATTAATGTATACTTCGGAACATGCGACGAATTGTTGGAAGCGCAAATGTATGAATAAAGCCTGTAATGTGGATAAAATCAATTATAGTAAAAAGTGATAAATGTAATCGTGATTGATGAAAGCGATAATGAAACAGCCTTGGTAATACTGTATGCCGTAGTTAGTTCACACCGACAGGCAAAAAGGCAATTTTGAAAAACACATAACTTGAGTCCTGAAATGCCTAATTACTGTCAAGGTTATTTTTCACTAGCATGGCTAGGTCATTTACTTACAATAATACCACAACAGTTATGTATACCCGGGTATGTTGTTGTGATATTTTCATATCAGAGTAGAATACTTACTTGAAAAATCTTTCATCATCATTATCATCAGCCACAAGACGTCCACTGCTGAAAATTGACCTCCCCAGAGCGCTACACCGAACGACAACATGCCGCTTGCAACCAGCGGTTACCCGCAACTTTCAATTGAAGTTAATTGTGAAAATAAATGAAATTCCTCTTCAATATCTGAATTTCACCTTCTTCAAATAAACTTGACTTCTTTAATTATTTAAAGAAGTGAAGTTTATTTGGCTACCTATAAAGGCTACCTTTATAGGTAGCCTTTTCAAATCACACATCGCGTTCTTATTCCAATCACTCATAATTTACATCACACCAATTGATCATCACATAATTAAGGCGCCATAATTGGGCGAAACATTCGGGCGCCATAAACATAGGCGCCAATTTTATGGCGCCCCAATAAAAGCGCTCGTTAGGTAGACTCCAGCAGTTTACGACACAAAGGCCTCGTGAGTTTTGTCAGCTGTAAAACGTTTTGCTTCCGATGTGTTTGGAGTTTTTTTAATCACTTATTGTAAAAACGTATTTTGTAGACACATACTGAGGGGAAATGTGTAAAAAAGGCACACATTACATTACTACATTTTAGGTAACGTGGGGAAATAACATTTATAATCTAAAAACTTTGATTTACAAAAATCACGTTCAATAGAATGACGAGACGATTAAGTCATTCAGTTGTTGGTAAGCGCCAAGCCTACTTTTAATAATATTCTTAAAATAATCCATTTATATTAGAATCAAAATCTACATTTGATCAAAACTGCCGGTAGAGAGAACCAGAAACATGCAATCCTGCTTCATTTGTTTTGCTGGAATGTTGGAATTCTGCAAAAGCGTTATCTTTTCCGTTGCACTTGGTCCCTCTGCGTATTTTATTGATGAAATAAATGTATTTAAGTAGGTACATATATTTATTTTAATTGGTATTAAAAAACCTGTATCTTGGTATCATTCCCGCCGACAGGTGACTTGCCAAATGTCGTCGATATCCGAATAGGGTTCTTATCCTTAATGCAGTATAGAATTAAGAGTAAGGGCATTTACAACAAACTGCCTTGGCTCACTCCTTACTCTACTTATTTTCCATATTAAATAAAATATAAAAAATAGAATCACTTTCTGTTGCCGATGGTTTTTGGCCAAGCCGACTTTTAAAAAAACTTTTTTTTTTTTTTTTTTTTTTTCATTTAATTAAGGCCAGTAATCCGCGACAGTTACCCCACGTACAGGTACAGTCAGACTCACACGCACACGCCCTAACAGGCATGAAAAGTTTTCGCGCTCGGATAACAACATTAGCTAATGTAATTGGTTTCACCATGTTAGTTATATAAATAAATAAATGCTGAACGGCCTACTTTGATAAAAATGTGATTTTTCTATTTAGTGCCCCTCATTAGTTACGTAGATTACAAATATTATTTTGGGATATATGTTTTATTGGTTCTGAAATCCAGTAATGTATGGCGGGAAAACATGATTACATGACATTTTTCTCGATAGAAAAAAATCATTGAAAAGACCTCATTTACACACATATTTCGCTGGCGCTCGGAGCCTGTAGTGTGTATATATTCAAGTGATTATTACAATAATAGTGAGGTAATAATAATATTTAGGTTTGCATGGAAACCAGAATTTCGATTGATTTCCTAGTTTAGATGTAATAATTAGCAGTAATTGTTATGATCTTTTCTGACTAGCGCGCGCTTAAGCCATCACTTTTCATCTGCGCGCGAAAGTGTATAGCGCTGTCTTTTTCTCGAAATACCCTCTTCATATCTTTGTGGTTATTTACAATAATGTTTGATACCTCAATTTCGTTCTAGGATATAATTGGCTCGTCATTATAAACAAAATATTACTAATGCATCAAACCTGTAGTATATATAATGGGCGGCTAAGCTTCTATTGGGCGGCCTTATCGCTTACGTTACGCTTCGAACATATTATATTACATCGACATTCTCTATGGAAGTTGTTTTTTTTTCGCAATTAATATATTATATGACATAATAATTATGTCAGTCGTCTAATCGAACAACCAGTAGAGTTAGATGTGTCATTGCAATTTCAGTTTCATATCTTCGTAGTCTACAGGCAAGAAAGAGAAAGATAGGTACTTACTCAATAAGAATCAGTAAGCTACAATTCTAGAACAATACCGGCAATATTTTCCTATTTATATATATTTAATATATTGTCGTCCTAGCCCTTACTACTACAATAGTTTCCACACTATCTCCCCGACCTTGTCAAACACATGTCGCGTCACAAACACACTGTTGATTTTTATTAGCAGATGGATTGCCTTCCGATAGCCGTCTGATTAAGGTCCACGTTATCTAGAACTATCAATTAGACGGGGCCTAGCTTGTGAAGGTATTGGTGTTTTGTCATATAAAGGTTTATAACGATTTGTTTCCGTTTGATTTTTTTATACAGGGTTATAAGGAAAGGGTATTTACTTAGTTGGCGCTGACCGCCGTCTCACATAAGACAGAGAAAGAGAAATTTACTTTTATCATATTTTCTCTCGCTGGCTCGCGATCCGTGGTTAACACATGTGTTAGCACTCTTAATCTAGTACTACAGGGTTGTAAGGAAGGGGTATGCTGAGCCGAAAAGGGCTCATAGTACTCATGATTGTAAAAAACTTTTGCTATGGGACCAACCCTGAAATCGAGAGAAAAATACCCTTTCCTTATAACCCTGTAGTACTAGATTAGGAGTGCTAACACATGTGTTAACCACGGATCGCAAGCCAGCGAGAGAAAATATGATAAAAGTAAATTTCTCTTTCTCTGTCTTACGTGAGACGGCGGTCGGCGCCAACCAAGTAAAGTTGTTACGTGTGTTAGAACAGTAAGATAAATAAAAATCAAAAATAGGTAAATTGATACTTGATTCGGCCAGTAAATAATTTAGAATGACATGACATGAAACGATACTAAAAATGTCAAAGTGTCTCTAGTGTTCCGGAACATTTTGTCAAAACGGCTTGCAGAGAAAGGAGAACGACTTGGCAAATTTAATGATGAGCTGCATCGTGTATGGATGGAAACCTTCCAGCTCGAGGCCGAAGAAGGTATGATTGTGCAGCTTGTAACAGATATGGATAAAAGAGAGATGAACTCCGATATGACAAATAATATAAATAAATGGACGTGCTGCACAGGCTGTATCGAACCGTTATACATTAGTAGTAAAAGCGTAGGCATAAAATAAGTAGGTAAAATGGTAAGAGACTGTTGATGACCACTTCTTGATGATTAACAAATAAATAGTTGATTATACGTAACGTTTCAACAATCAATTTTATACGACTTTTAAATATAGATTAATTTTATGGTGAACTGAAGAAAAATAAATAAAGCCTTGTCTAAATTTTGACCAATCTGAAGAATTTAATGTGTGTACTTATGTAGATCGCAGTATTTCGAATGTTTGCAACAACAATTACAAGTATATTTTGTTAAGCGTCCGACCGTGGCATGTACGAGTATGATTGACGCCGAGCCGCCCGCGCGTCGTTTACATATAAATTACCAATTACATCTGCCACCAGGGCTGTTTGCTGATCCCCGGGTACGCAAATATATGCATGCATAATTATATATCAACTAAAACAATGACTAGGAATAGCACAATATGATTTACGATAACATATTTAAAATCGTGCTGTAGCTTTTAAAAATTAAAGTTATATCAGATGATCTACTTATTTTTAAAACACTATTTCGATAGCCTTCTAGGACGAATTATTAATTACTAAGGAGTTTCTCATCTCCAGTATTATGAAGACGGCAAAGTTAAGAAGTTGACAAGTCGCCAAGTGAGCAACCCTAACTGTAGATATTCAAAAGTAACAGAAGTGACATTTTTATGACACGATTAATGGGAGTTTTATTTTTATTCTGTTTATTTAGGATTTTAATAGGCCTCTCTATATTTTAAAATTAAATTTGATGAGGAACAGAAATAAAACGGCCTTTGATTAGTTTTCACTTTTGAAGTGCTTGTAAATAGATAGGAATCATTAAACAGTGCATAAATTTGGTTCAATTAAATGCTATATAATTACGTACTTTTATAATTTCATATATAGGAACACGAGACCAACTGTTTATTGCTATTTATTTTTATACACGTGAAAATAAAATAAATATTTTCGTAACTTTTCTTCTCGGTTTGTTAAAGCATAACTACCAATATTTAGCCTGATCCTTTTTTTATTATGCTGTTAAACTGAAGTATACTGGGAGGTGCTTTTTTAGGGTTCCGAGGAAGTAATTCTTAACGCAGATACCAACATTAAACCAAAAGCTCGAGAGTTTTACGAGCACACATGTTCTTTGAAGTACACCGCCTTATTAGACCGATGATTGATTCCATAGCAAAATCAATTCCGGTAGTGGCTACCGTACATACTATCTATTAACTAAACTATCTAATTAACTCTCTTAATAGGGAAATGGGCTCTTGTAATGGACTGACAAGCCAGCGTGATAAATGAAATGACCGCGTCAGAACACTTATCTCGATTTCTTGAAGTATGGTTTGGGTAGATGCTTGGTAAAAAGTCGTCTGAGCACTCGGTTGTATATAATTATGGAATAAAACATATATCTAAATTAGATATAGATTTCAACTTGATGGGAAACAAATCGGCCAATTTAAAAAAAAAATATATTTTTGTAAATCTTATGTCTGGTATTCCAGAAAACGAAAAAAAAACTTTATGACCCTGAATCAACTTCTCTGAAACAATGCAGAATGACAAAGTTGTAAAGTATAGTATTATAGCAAGGGTCCCAAATTATGGTGTAATAATATGTGTAAAATAAAAGATAGGCATAGAAACGCTGCTAATGGAAGTACGGCGAAATCGAGCTTTATATTATATAACACAATTTTTTTACAGTAGAAAAATTTAAATTGTATGTATATTAGCCGAATACGAAGAAGGAGGGTAATAAAATAAAACATAACTTATATTTTGTTTGTACAGAAATCCCCCTGTAATTACAAATCAGTGTGGTTAGTGGTCGGGCCACCCGCCGCGCAATGCCTGCCGCCCGAGGCACGCACGCGTCGCAAATTGCGCTCTCCCGCGGAAACCAGCCCTCAGTGCAACGGTATCTCCTATGATGCCGTGCTTGCCTGGTACTCACGTCATGCATCAAAACGGGTGCATAACAGGATAAGTGAGGAAGTTCGCATGAATGTAAAGAAACCAGCAAGGCCAGCCCTGCTGTTAAAGATTTTAGAAGCCGTTATGGAAATTGTAAACATCAATATTGCAGAGAAAAGTAGATCGTTAATTGAGGTTGTAAGTTTAAACCCTAAGCCAATTGCAGGCTATCCACTTCAAGACAGTAATTATTTACATCTTAGCTTTGATAAATCCTAGCAGAGAATTGTCCCAAGACTACTCAAAACAGAGGATTACCGCAAAAAGCAACTTATGGCATGCGCAAACTCTACTAATCATAGCGCCTACACATAATTTACAAAGTAAACGAAAATGTCCAGTTATGATAATATTATAATTACCTAGACCTAACAGTAACGGTATAACAGAACAGTTACCCATAATTGATTGTGAGAACACCATGTAAGAATGGCTCACAGCGGCGACAGGTGACAGTTAGCGTAAATAACGCTTTGATTTCTCAGAAAAGGACATGGAATTGACTTTCGTACATTGCATCGACTACGATTTCCTATCACGTACGCAGATGACTTTATTTTAATATCGCACCTGCGACGAATAAAACAACATGTCTTTACAGATGTGTCAATTGTACAGTCCCCTGTTTATTGTTTAATTGCCTATCGACAAAAACAAAAGTAAAGCGGTTCTTTTCGGCAAGCAGAAGAGAGAGAGAAGCCTATTTTTATAATAAAAATAGAGGTACATTTTTTTAATGTCATTACTTGTCTTATATTTTTTTTTTTTTTTTATATAATTTGTCTAATATTAAAAACATATCTGTGATTTTCAATTTCAATATTTTCGAACAAAATAATTTAATGACAAGTAACTTAAATTGTCAGATAACTCACAATAACACAGCGGGAGTTTTGGCGGGAACGTGAAGAAATCATGTCGCGTCATTTTATTATTTTCCAAAACTTGTGTAATTTCGAGTGTTAATGTGTAAAAACGGTGAATTTCTACCCGTTAAGTGTTCGTGTACATGCACGAGTGTTGGTGAATGGTATAATGTCGTAAAACGTGAATTTTCGTGTTGTTTCCAAAACTCCATAGAAGGCTCTAGTAAAGTTTTCACCACTTTACTGGGGCATGACTTGGACTTGACCGTGACTTGCTTTGCACGACTTTGACCGTGACTATGACTTATTTGATAATATCTAACAAAACTTGAGAATATATATGTATACTTGACACTGGCAAATGCATAAGACGTGCGACGCCAAAATCCTCTTCGGAGGAAAAAGAAAAAAAAAAAAAAAAATAACACAGCGGCTCTTCTCTGCGACTTTATTCTTTGGCCTTTAATTTCACGTGATGTTCTTTATCGCCCATTGTATTTATATTCAAATCAAATTTGTCACAGATTGATTATGAGTCAGTAAGGACGTGCCCGAATGCTGGCGCCTAGTTTTATTAAAATTCATACGTTGTCGATATTCGGGAAAGGTGCAGAGAAAGGATTCAATCGCTTCTCTACAAAAAAAAATAAGCTTACTCGTTGTAACTGTTAAGTGTCAACTTAACTATTATGATAACCATAGTTTCCTTTGAGATTTCAACTTCTACACTTCAAGAAAACAAGCGAGACTTGCTAAATCGAAATAAAAGTATATTAGTGATACAAATGCAATGAAAAACGCGCGGGTTTCATTAGACACGAAAAACATTTATCTCGCCTAAGCCAACACGTTTTAGTGTAGATTTTGGTTACAGTCTTTACAAAACATATATCTTTTTTAATAATCTTGTATTTACTACAGGTTACTAAGAAACTGTTTTTTACTCGACTTCCTCGTAAGAAGAGTATTGTTTCTATAGTACTTACCTCTTATAGTCTCAAACGGTCTGAGAGATTTTGGAGTCGTTAGATTAGTCCGGAGTGTTCTAAATAGACAAAATCCTTTTTTTAGCCGTGATTTTTTTTAAATACTTGCCTACTTGTTCCCTAACTTAATGCCGTCTAGCGTGCAGGATTGGCATCAAATACCAAATATCCTCGTATTTTCGCTATACGGCCGAAGTTCCTCGCGTGGCAGCCGCGCTCCGAACTCTTTTAATAATTTTGTTTTTGTTATTACAGACATAGTTTTGAGAATCGATAAACGTCGCCTTGTAAGTACTTTATAAGTTAAGTTAAGGTTTTTATTATTATTATTCTATGTTTTGCTCCACAGACTCTGGGGTGCCTTTTGGCAAATTTTAAAATTTTTGTCAATTAAAACTTAATATAAAAACTAATGACATTGCAAAAGGAATATACCGAAGAAAACTTATACTATTATTACAGAGTTATGTAAGTTAATGTTAGTATTAGGACTTCTTGCTCCCAAGTCGAACATGAGAGATAAGATCCTCTTCAAGCAAACAATTAGAACGCGCAGCCATCAAACTTGCTTTTACTCCTTCTTTAGCTTGCGTATAGTTTTGAACACCGCCGTCAGCGTGTGCTCTTAATAGTCTCACATGCATGTTTTCCCAGCGAAGCGAGTCCCCAGACGATCAATATTGTCAAACAAATTAGAGTAACTGATCTCTAGAGAGCGCCCACGACGCGCCTTCCTGCGCTAAACAGAAACATGCTCTTCCTCATAGAAATATCGGTTCCATTTTTTCGTAGCACTCCTAATGAATAGCATGTGAAACTTTACTACTCGAAATTAGCTGCCTGGTGGCCTAGTACGACGTCTAAAATATTTATTTCTTTTCTCACTTAAACGTTCAATTAGTGCAGAAAAATACTTCTATCAGATGCATAATTCTAGATATTAAGTCGCTGCCAGCATTGATGCGCAAACCATGTACATAATTGCTACCGAATTTATTGATTTTGGAAAAACTCAAGCAAACCTAAGCTCTACCGGTAAAACTTACCACCAAAGATGCCAATTAATTCAGCCAATTAATTAATCCATAATTTAGGCGCTCTGCACAAGGTACAGGACACCCCTAGAGCTGCATTCTTCGAATGCTTGTCAATTTCTTGCCGGTTATCTCTTCTTCAAGTAATTATATATCTCAAGTACGTACGTCGGTAATATGCAAGAGCTATTGCTCCTGGCGACTAATTAGACGGAATTCATAGATTTATGAAGGGGCAACCACATTATAACGAACCTCTGCTGAACTTCCCAATTAGTTAATAGCTTAAAAAAAGTTTACATTCCGGATAGTTAGAATAAATTATGTATAGTCACAGATTACTGAATATCTGGTTTGTTTACACTTGTACAGCCATACTTAATATGTTTAACTTTATGTAGAAACAGCTCGTTTTCGTCCGGATTTTAAAATGATTGGTATCTTGGTTTTATACGAATTGCTAACTAAAATTACGAATAAAATTATCTTACAAAAATTTCCAAACATAGTCACAGATACATTTAAAAATGTAAAATTTCGCCAAGCAGGCAAGCAGGCCAATCAGCGCTATCAGTCTATGATCTCGGTCACGCAGCAGGGATCGACCATCGGCCGTGAATCACATACGATGGGTTATCGAACGCATCTGGCGCCTAAATTCCTGTGCGTTTTCAACAATGATATTAGATCTAAAATAATCTTGGGGTATGAGTGTTTTTGCAAATTACTAATTTTCGGATGAAAATATAATGCGTACAATTTGTATGGGTATGTGTGGTGAACAATTATTTAGGTAGTACCAAGCTTTTTCTTTTGTGTATGTATATAACAATACCTCGTTAGAACAAATTCTTTCGTTTATGGCACTCCTGTACATCATACATCAATCGAACTTTGAAAAGGACTTTAGGACATTAGGGCTTACCACTCAGCCTGTTCGATCCTACATTGATGCAGAAAATATTTCTGAAGCATATAACCACCAGAGCTTTAAGTTAAATTTTCAGGGTATTTTCCATCTTTAGAGAGTCGGATAAGTGACGTTAGTATACTTGATTACATTCTTGAAACACGAAGAAAAGTGATTATCAGTAGTGACTAGTGATACTCAGCAAGAATAAAAAGATTTAGGTAGAGTCGACTATGTGAAAACATTACTAAAGTAAGAATATCCACAGCAACATCAAAGTATCATAAACGTTATCAAATCCTAATATCTCTTAAACTAACATATCAAAACAGGTAGTAACTGATACGATCCACTGTACAATGAAAAATACACGCTAGCGGATACGTGCAAAGTCCAAAATACAAATGGCCAAGTTTCTATAAATCAAGACCATGACACGTGTCAAAATCCCAGGAGCTGTCAGAGTGACGTAACGTATTTATCCGCAGCTATGTCATGCCCTCGTCAGCGATGACGTGGGAGCGCAGCGTGATACTTCCTTATAGTTCCTAACGTCCTGATACCTAACTATAAAAAAAGTTTCTTTTCGAATGACAGGATCAACAAGGAGAAAGGTAAAATAGTATACGTTATGCGTATACTTATGGCATTTGCAGACTCCTGTCACTAGCGCACTAGTCAAAAAAAAAAGTTTACTAAGTAGTGCGTTATCCTTTACTTGGGTAGAAGGTTATCCCTACCAAATCTAAACTCAAATCTGCCGAAGATAGGTTCATTTTTGTTATATATTAAAACCAAGTGGCGTCGTACATTCCACATGTTATTGCAAATGAACCGTCTTCAATATTTTAATACTGAGATGCAGGTTTATACAATTTGTTTATCATTTAACTGACATGTTACAGCTGTCAAACCGAAGCGAGAATAAACTGTATCAAAAACCCTTTCTTACCTTAAGAGAGGGCTTAAAATAGCCAAAAATTACTTGTAATAAAATAGATGAATACTGCGAGGT
This sequence comes from Apocheima hispidaria, assembly GCA_947579745.1. Classification (NCBI taxonomy): domain Eukaryota; kingdom Metazoa; phylum Arthropoda; class Insecta; order Lepidoptera; family Geometridae; genus Apocheima; species Apocheima hispidaria. Next base: position 17,879,014 of record OX388144.1, read on the forward strand.
GAAGTAGGGATGTAGTAGTAATAAGCACCAGTATTCAATACATGCCTCCTTTTGATTTATTTTTAATTGCCTGCATATGCAAGATTTTACTGAAAGGTTCAACGTTATTGAAAGGATCGGGGATCAAACCAGAAACCGCTAAAAAAAAATCTGCGGTTCCATAGAAAAATTTCAATGACCCTCAAGAAAATAATAACAGGGATTTCAGGTTTGGTCTCGTAGTTAAAGTTGTTCATAATGATGAGGTACATTCACGAAGGTAGCTCAGTGTCACAAATAATGGAATAATATGTACGTATACGTAATATTCAAGATTTACCTGTTACCAAACAAAATGTTTTAATGAATTTTTCAATAAAATTAATATCGAAATAGGTATTTAGAGATAAATTGTAAAAAGTTCAATAAAATAAGCCAAACATCACAAATAATTTTAACATTATGTAAGCCCACCGGGTTTTTTGTCTCTACCACCCAGACGATCTCCCGTGGCAACCGAAACACTGTAATTAATCAAAATGGTAATATTGGTAATTATGAAATATGCACCGATATATTATTGTCATTGGATCGCCGCATAGATAGCATTCCGTATGAACGGCGCCTTTGGGGATCAGTGGCAAGCCGAGAAAACGTGACGAGATATTGCACTATTAAGCTAATTTCACAACATATGCATATGCTGGTGGTAAACTGCTGATAACTTGTCATTATTTTGTGTTGATAGTATTATAGTATGGAATCACTTGGAGCATTTATATTATAGAAACAGAAATGTTGGTTGTGTTTTAAAGTACATCAAAGTAGAGGCGTATGGCATAGTTGCTAAAAAAAGATTTAAAATCTGCCAAATTTAAGGGGGAGGCCTATGTTCAGCAGTGGGTGTATTATGGCTGATGATGATGAAATAATTTTTGAAATTTGTAAATTATTACATAGGCTTCTAATCCACCCTGTGATAAGAACCTGTTATAATCAAAATTTTCCGTTTCGGTTTAAAAATCTCCTCTATATATATTTACGTGAAGTTCAAATGGATATTATTGCAACGCGCGATAACAGCAACACAAATAAACTGTACATTGAGCACCCGATATCTGGTGGTGTATAGAACCATGAGATATGACATGTTGCAGGATGAATACACCGTGGAGGCGAACTTGTTTACACACGCGGCACGGCACCGGACGCGTGTTATATGCATGTAGACATGGAAACGGACCTTTATAGATATAATAGATTGATAGGTAGCCTAGAGGAGCGGAAAGGCTAGTACCGCCGTCCAGGTGGGTGTTTGACGGCATCAGGTTCCAGATGTAGATATGATAGACGCTGAACCGAAAATAATGGTGTAGAATGGCCTACGATCAGCAGCAAGTCGAAAAAATATCAAAGAATGATACGGAACCATATTTCCGTTTTCCTTCACCACATAAGCCGAGCTCTACCCGTCCCTCTCTACTTCTACTCTCTCTCTCCCTCACTCAGCATAGTTAATTAAACCCCACATTAGCATAAACAAATAAAACTGGCCATTAAGAATTCAATTTACAATCTTTCGTACGGCTCGCATTAGTCGCAGTAAATAATATTCGAGAGTACCGCACCGACCGCGCGGCGCAAACCATCAACTCGAAATATAAAACTAATTCATGTAGATATAATTTAATACTCACAAGATATGTACTACGATCGACCGCGAAAGTCTAACCCCCGAATACTGAAACGTTTGTTAACTTTGACGACAGATTAAGTCTATTGCTGTATTTGTCATTTGCTTAGTGCCAGACAAAGGCAGTATTAGAATTAATCTGTTGTCAAAGTTAACAAACGTTTCAGTATTCGGGGGTATGCGTTTGAATTCATGTAGACTGTATACCTACCTAGTCTTTATAAGGACTGGTCAGCTCTTCCCAACCACACGCTAATCCAATTGGGATGAGAGAGAAAAAGCTACTGATTCGTCTTTTTTTTCTCCCAAAACAATAACATATAAAACAGGAGAGTTACTAAATGAGGCTAACATCACGCAGTTTCTAATGAGGAGATCTGGGGCCCAAGGTGAGAAGTTAAGGCATTCGTTGCCCGCGGACCTGCCGCGTAGTTCTACTAATAGTTACCAAGGGAAATATTTTTTTAACTAGTAGATAGTTTAACTGGCGACACCATAGGCAAATTTTATTTTCTGTAGTCCTTTTATTGCTACGAGAAATGTTTGAGTTTGATGTAGGCACTTGACTTTCATTCATTTAATTATATCGTAATACAGACTAATATTTCTAGATACAAAAAATATATTGAACTGGTCTACTTCTTATGATTTGGACCACAACAACGAACGTACAAGTCATAAACTAGTTCTCAAGCAGTGTCTTCGCTTTGATATTATAAATGTATAATAATCATGAATAAAATACGTGAAGAAATATCACTGGTCATAATTATGTAATTTTGAATATTCATGTTGCTTTTAATCAAACAACTTGTATTTGGAAAACAGTAGCTGAATAAAGAAAATAATGTATTTAGCGATATGTTCAATGTTTATCTAAAAGGTTAACAACTTCAATATATTTCATTATTTTACGTGGTAAAGTAACCGTTACTTAGGTTTCGCACTAGTTCATAGTACGTTCCTCCGTAGTTCATGCTTATTAACAATATATTTGTTATTTCCACTTTCGCAAGATCTGTTGTTGTTGTCCCCCAGAAGCAGTGCTGCAGTCGCTCATTCTTGAAGGTTATATTTACTACACCAAAAACCTTTCGCAGCTACTTTCTTTACGTACTACCCAACCATTTAAATTTCATGATTTTTTTATGAAAAAAATATAAAATATCCCGAAACAAATATAAAAACGTTTAAATTGGGAACTAACATACGCGGTTGTAAATGAGAAGAAACGCGAAGCCCGAGAGTAGCTTAGGAGCTGGCATTTGCACCACATACGTCTAAACTTTTTTATTTTAAATTTAGTTGAGGTACCTTGTTAAAAAAAAAAGTTTTGTGTTCAAAGTTATTGGGTAATGAAAAATAATCCTGTATATAAAAAAAAAACATTACAAAAACTTCGTCGTATTGAATCTTAATGACCTCTTCGAATTTACTTACTTTACTTTACTTAAAATTATTTGCTACCAAAAACTTCGTGGGACTTGGTAAGCGGACTCTGCTCTATTGCTCATCGCGCTTTCTACAGCATACTTATAACGCAGGTGGCGTTGGTATAAGAATAAAACTAGTAGAACCGTCGGAAGCGTTCTAGCGGTCTGAAAACTAAGGCTGAACCAATCCACCTACTATTTAAACCATTGCAATTCGTCATAGTGACGCAACATCGAGCCTAAAACATCGACATCGTATCGATAAGTCACGCATCAGAAACGCAACCACCTCCCCCCTCCCGGTGCACCGCCCGTCGCCCCCTGGCGCGGGTGACACGCGGCGCGCCGCAGGGCGCCATTGTCCCGCTGTCCGAGACTGAGCCAATGCCCCACACGCCGGTCCAGCTAGAGACGGGACGACACTATCGATATTTTAAGTAAATGTCCTTTTTTAGTGCTAAGAAGTGACGAGAAAAAGTTTTGCCTAGCAATCAAACAGCATATCATGGTCTTAGTAAAAAAACTATTTAGTTTTTATAACTATCAAAAATAACATATTGTCACGTAGCTTTTAATGATGGAGTTCATTATACTTTATTCGGGTCAAAGACAACCAGAAACTAAATATTTAGTAATAGAACCGAGATCTAAAAATGCTGACTGAATGAATCGTTTGATAAAACAAACTTGTAGAGTATACACAGTTGTTTTGTCGCACCAGTATCACAGAGCAATGTGAAGGTCAGTCGGTCACGATTTTTAAAACGATTCATTCACAAAAATATTATAAACGCATAAATCTCATTCAACTTCGTTACGGCTAAAAGGATTTAAGGCTACAGGTCTGAAAATTTAATTTTATAATTATTTCTAGATTATAGCGACATTACATTTGGTTAGTAAGTTACACAAACAAGTTTTACTTATTTTATATTACATCATTGATCAAAATATATCAACAACCACCCAGCACTATAGTGGCGCCTCGCGGGCCGCAACGCCGCGGGGTCGCATTGTCCGTCCGCCTAAATGCCCCATATTCGGTTACTCGAGCGCCTCACGAATATATACCATATCGATATTATGTTTACCCACTACGTAATGTAACATCCCTAGTCCACCATTGCTATAAAATAATTTTAAGCCTTAAAAATTTGAGAACAAGGTTGCCTCTGATTTGACTTTTTGTTTGTCGCTTATGTCGACCTATAGCGTTTTACAATACGATATAATTTTCATTTTACTACACCCTGAACAAACACGAAACCTCAATAAATAACGTACACAAAGCGTGCGTGTCACACCTTATTTGAGCTCAGTTTTGTCATACTTTTGTCTCTGAGTTTCTATAAAATTTATAGCTCACAAGATCATAATAGTTTAGAAAAAAAGATGTATCTCGTTGGTAATAAAATGAATTTATTGGACAGTTACATAATAAAGCGTAAATTAATTTAAATTTTGGATAAAAGGCATTTTATTGTCAACCTGTTCGAACGCTTGAGAATGTCATTCGAATACGATGTCTTCTTGGGGAGTCAATTAGTAACGATGACAATAATTGTGGTTGCAAGCGAAACAACCACGTGACTGAACCTCCAATAAAATGCAACCAAAAATAGCTGCCACAATAAATTGATCTTAGCCGAAATGTTTTACAAAAAAGTTGCAACTACGAAAACCCACGATATTATTTTATGTAAATATATTAAAAATAATAATATTAAGTTATAATCTAAACTTAAATATACAAACTAGAAACAAAATTAAAATAAATACTTAGATAAATTAAATCTAAAATATCTACAAATAAAAAACCGCATTTAGGTCGCTGTCTGCGGGTAAGGTGCCCAAAAAGCTGGCGACATTACCCCGTTGAATTGCCAAACTCATCCATTGACCGAGGTAAGTGCCAGCTCTTTGGTCACCTGTAATTTCGACTAGGCGCCTGGACAGCTCCTTTATTAAATAACGGGCGACCGGACCCCAAGGTCCCGTGGTCTCACGATTTTATGTAAATAAATTAGCTATTAAAGTAAAATTCAAGAATTGCTTCGAGCTGGCAAATCTTACTCCCGCAGATATCCCAGCGGTAGCGCGGTGAGCGGTCGGAATTTAATTATGACATCATTGTGCCTAATGATCAAAGAAGAACTAATAGTACCTACAGTAGTATTTCTAAGCTGACGGTGTTCTTATTGCGTTGTTAATATACATATCCTTGAAAAAGGGTTCAAGTAACAGAATACAATGAGCTGGCGCGCTACTCACCTCAGGGTCTATCTTCTTGTACTCGGGGTCGTCCTCATCCACCTCGAAGTATAGCTCCGTAGAAGTGAGAGACACGGTCCCCGGCGCCACCAGCCCGGGGGCCACTAGCTTGGCCTTTGTACTTATGTTTACAGGACCTGGTAAGGAAATGAGCTTGGTTATTAGATGCCCTGATGCCGGGCACTAGAATACGGCATCGGTATCCCCTGCCTGTAGTAAGGCCTATAGAAAGGGGACCTCTGGGTTAGGAGGTGGGACTCTATCTATCAACCTACGCGAGCCCGGAGAGGACGACAGCGTCGAGTGGCTAACGCTGTTGTAGGCTTAGATGTCTCAAGCTAACCGCTAGCTGTCCCTGGAGGAGCCGAAGCGTGGTGCTGAGGGCTCCGGTGCGTTCCCTTGGAGATCCCGAAACCCTCGGTCAAGCACCAAGGAAGGCCACCGGGTGTTTTAGTGCGTACAATCCCACATAGCCCGGCTGCATCCCAAAGCAGTCTTGTGAAGATATCCCAGTCGCAAAATAATAATAATTAAGCAGTTACATTAGGAACAATAATAATAAAGAATGTACCCTGAATTCTAGCGTGTTATCTGAGGACTATTGAAGGCTAAAGAAAATTAATTTTTCTTCTATATTATTTATCGACGTTTCTCAGACACGCCGTCGAATTCCATAAGGCGAGTTGGTGAGCTAATTTTCTACTGTTAGAAATTATCTTGCGCCTGTTGTAAAATTGTTAGCAAGTGCTTTATTCACATTGCCACAATTTTATTGGCAGTACCTCTATCGTAGTGAAATTTCATTTTATATGTATATTTATTCTATGAACCTATCAACGCCACAGTTATGCTGTGATTATCTCATTACAAAGGAGTCCGTTAGTAGTAAGGTTTTTCGGCATAAAGGATTCATATGAATTTAAGTTGAGGTTTCGTGTGTCATATCAAAATATTTGAAATATATTTTAAAAAAATATTTCGGTGGTCGAATCTGTTGTTGGATGTGTTGTTGTTTTGTTCTCGTGTTTTCTTACCAGTGAGGTCGGCGTCGATCTCCCGGTCGTCCAGCAGCAGCTCCGCGTCGTCCAGCAGCTCGGCCGAGGCCGGCGTGGGGAGCTGCGCCCCGCGGCCCGCGCCGCCCGCCGCTATCCGCGCGTGCAGCTCTTCTGTCGCCTGTTACACGAGGAACGATTCTTAATTACATTCAAACAAGACCTACCCGTGCATAGTGGCCATTCCCCACGTACGCACGAGATTTTTGAATCCTGAATCTATCTTCTAGAAGTTCTAGGTAAGCGTACTCCGTCCTACACCTCTTCATTGCATACAATCAGGCAGGTTGTGGTCAATCGCAAACGTATACAGAATTTTAAAAAAAACAATATGACGTGCAATGGTTAAGCAATGGCTTAGCTGTACATGTTAGGGGTATTTTTCTCAAAGGTGCTTTCGGTGGGCTTGTTATCTCTGTAAGTGTACCTGCAGGATGGCGTCGTGCGGGGGCGGGTCGGGCGGCGCGCGGCCGAGCGCGGCGGCGGCGTGCCGCGAGCCGCGCGCGTCCGGCACCAGCCGCCGGCGGCGCCGCGCGTCGTCCTCCCACGAATCCAACTTCCAGAACTGTGTGCTGTTCCTGGAATACACCAACATATATTACAACTTGCTATGGAATTGTGTCTCGTACAACTTTATTTGAAGAACGACTCATAATATAAAATTTGTCAGCTAAACCTGAAAATATTGACAAAATTATTCGACCGCGTAGCGACCACGCGATAGCAACCTGTGGGCACGCGTTTGTCCCGGGAATGGCGATCGCTGCGTGTCTGATGATCGCCACCGTAACTCAGCACCACGTGATCGCAACGTAATCGCATTATTTCGCGGCAATCGCTCGCACGTTCGCTCCATGATACTCGTCACCAAGTAAGTAGGTATAAAGCAACGCTAACTGGAAGTGCGGTCCGACGTTGCCGGCGGCGTGCTTCAGTTTGTCGAGGAGCCGCGCGGCGGCGGCGTGGTCGCGGCGCCGCGCGGCCGCGATCAGACGCTCGCACGTTCGCTCTTCGTCGGCGCGTTCTGCACTACTCGTCGCACACAGGCACTGGAATGCAACAATACTGTTTTAAATAGCATTCAGGGCAAAGCGCTCCACGCACCGGTTAAAATACACCAAAAAAATACAATTTTCGGTTATATTTGGTAGGCGCGAATAGGTGTAACCTTAAAATAGCTAATGTGAACGCTTGAGCACTGTCCCAGTAACCCACACTTTTTTCCAACTTTAGTGCGTCTTTGTAGGAAAAACTATCTCGTAATGCGGTATCTCGAGGGGATAATTTATGAGGTAAGTTTGTTGTCTGTACAAAAAAAAGCGTATATTTTCAAGAAAATTGTATTAATATTAACCTACGTGGATTTCGGCTAACTAAAGTACCTAAGCAAAAGATATTTCTTTGTACCTAAGCTCACAAGAATTAAGAATTTTGTAGACAGACAGACAGATACTAGAACAAAGTCTATGGAAGACAGCGTCTCACTACTGACCTTCGCTCAAATATTTAAAATTTTGTAGATAGAGACGACTAACCTCGAAATCGGCATGTTTGAGCACGTCATCAGCTCTCATCCTGTTCAGTATAAACTCGGCTTCATTCGCCACCCGGACTATATGATCCCTCATGGCGTGAGACAACAGCCTGCCTTCATTAATCAATTCTATGAAGGCCAGTCCAGCGTGTTTCTGGAGAGAGTTCTGCCACTCCTGGGAGCAGAGCAGCATCACCAGCTCCACTACGGAGGTGCTGGATTTAAACGTTTGGAGACCTGGAATTGACATGCAAAGTAATCAGAACAAAAATATTAAAAGTCCCATGTAAAACTATAAACCGTCAAAACATGTATAGCTAAGTATTCCATAAACGCTGCAGTTACATCGTTTCAAGTAATAGTATCTTGAATGATCATTTAAATGCTATAAACATAGTATAAATACAAGGTCTTTACGATAACAAGCCATACGTATTTACTAACTATTTTAATTATAAAAAAGAAAATTGTAGCATAGCAACAACATGCATCCAAGTAATTCATAAATTATGGCATATATTTTTTATTCAGCAACGGAAAAATATGATTTCCATAAATCAAGGTCTTTAAGACAAAGTCTACCATCTCGGTTTAGGCACACATTGGAACATCAGAATAGCTTAAAACAGTTTTTCCAAAAGACGTAGATAAGTACAGAGGGGACTTCAGTAATGACAGGAGGAGACTGAGAAGCGCGAGGTACGAGAGTACCCTCTCGTACCACTTGCTTCGTGTGCTTTTATGGAGCAAGGAAATGCCCGCCTCCTCACACGTTCCTTTTTCACCACCGATACGTACGCAGAGTCGCAGACCCTATCAGTACGTATGATCTACCTACAGTCTAGCATGACAAGTTCATAACAGCTTTCCTCCATCGGTAGCTTTATGGCCAACAGCTTATGGGCTACAGAAACCAACTGAGTGTAGGGTAGAGACAATGATTTTTGAAATTAATCTTTGAAATCGATGCACCAAAAACGGCAACAAAATGTAGTGCTTAGTAGTAGTGGGAAGCACGTCTATCTATAGTTTAAAGGATCTGTGGGTAGGCAGGAAAAAAGCATTTGGGGACAGGGAGGTCAATCTAACATGCCAAGTACATCACACCTTTACCCTCCATCAGTAGCTCCTGTCCGTGGCTGCCGACGAGGGTTTTGGAGAGGAATGGCGCGAAGTCCAGCATTATCTCCCGGAGCAAGGGGCACACCGGACCCAACGCTGTTTCTAACTTGTGTGTTAGAGACGCTTCCCGAGACACACCGTCGGCTGACATGGAGGCGTTCATAGCGTTTAGGCCAGCCAGGGTCTCGTTATCCTGGAATTATGAAACAAAAAATGATTTTTCAAATCAATCTAATCCTAATTTATATTTTATTTTAATAATTTGAGTAAAGAGCATGATCATCGACTCCCCTGAAACTTGAAGTCTAACAGAAAGTGACACTTAAAAGGAGGAATAGACTGAAAAAGTTAAAATGTAGTTTCAATTTGGCGGTTGATCAATCATTCGGAAATCGAGATTGTTTATTCACGCGCATATTGTGAGTGACACAACTCTACATTTTTTTTTTTCCTACTACAATTTTTTTTTATTTCCTTAACTTAAATAACATTAAATAATAAATAAATTGGACTAAACCCTAATAAATTATAACTATATTATATACAACTTGAAACTAACAATAATCTAATAAGCCGCTACCAGCAGGCATCGTGCCCAAAATGCTGGCTGAATTGCCTTGTTGAATTATGAATGCAATCAGGCCAGCACAAACTAACTACACTAAGTTTCCAAAATCAGAAATTCAAATCTTACCGGATGTAAATGTCTCTGAGCAGCTTGCAGACTTCTGTTCTGATGCCTCTGCTGAATGTGGTGATGAGATTCCGAATTCCTCATGTGAATTTGTTTGTCTATATCTGGAAACAACACATAAATAAAATAAAATAGTATATATTTTTTATTTTTTTATTAACACTCATTTAATCTTATTTCGTATAGAAAGATTTGTCCTCTAGGTCTGTTTGTGAAGCTTCATGAATGAAGCTACCTACCTTCATGAATGTTCCCTTCGTGATCTCTTGTTCTACCTGTGATAGTAGCTGGCCCTCTCTCTCCATCTTCGTTCAGGTTGACGTCAGTCCACGATTCATCGTTGCTGACCTAAAAGTCACGTAACAAAACTTTACAGTGTACTGCATAGATAAATCCTAGCCTAGCATCAAAACAGGCTAAAAATAAGTAAATGAAGATGTCCTTTTGTTGATTCTAAACGTCATATTTGGAATTTTTCGCAAAAAATACCTATCGTCTCTATTCTAAATGTCATAATTCTCGATCGAAAACTACCATACTCGCGGTGTTGGTAAATAGCAGCTGTACTTTACTGGTAGTTAAAAATAATTTTTCTCTTTGTATTTAAGTACCTACTTCCTCCATTTTTTTTACGTGGACTGCAAAGTAAGCGCATCCTATATAAAGAAGTGTGATAATGTCTATAGAAAGATGCGTAACACGACTGAAGTACTGATAGGGACGTAAGAAAAGTACGCTACTTGTTATAATTTTTTTTGCATTAATAATATCAGTCAAATTATTAATTTTATATTTTATACAAATAAAATATAAAATTAATAACTCGCTAGGTTCGTTAAGAGTTAGTGAGTTTTGAGATGGCGTTGAAAACATTATTTTTGGAAACATGCTTTTTACGTCAAATATTGCAATCTAATTTGAACTACACCTTAAATAGCGGACATATACACTAAGTAAGTTTCTATACTAACCATTTTTTTCATCGGCTTTTATAGCGTTTTGAACATTATACGTACTTAATACGTAAGTCATCTAGTTTTATGCTGTTTTTTCGGGGGTATACTTTTTTTGTATAAGTTCGTCATTCTACTCATATTATTTTTCTATGCTAATACTAACCGGGAGCTTATTGTCGTCCAGAGCAATTTCGCTGGACGTCTCGGGATCATTATTCGTGGTTTCATTTGAATTCAAGTGGAATGAGCCAGCGTCTTCAATCGAATCCACACTCTGTTAACATGGTTATAAGACTTTTATTAGTTTGATAAAAACGCAAAACTAATGGTAAGAATATATTTGACACTGTTATTGACAAAGGTAATCATTGTCGTCTTGTCTTACCTTATAGAAACATTAAAAACCAAGTGCATTTACAATGTAAATAATTCTGAATCTAAAATATTGAGTAAATTATTTTTATTAGAAGTGAAGGCAACAAGGTAAATACATGCGTTGAAACAGAGTGAAGAAGCAAGCAAAGCACACACGCGTGCTGGAGTAAAAAATAATGATTTTAAAACCAAAAATAAACAAAACATAGGCGGTACAACATGAGGCGTTTTGAACGACCAATTTTTAAATGACCTTACCGTCCACAATTTAAAAGTAGTTGTTAAATTTGTTTTATATTGACACGGTGTATCGTTACATTTCATACAGTAAGTGCTAAGTGCTATTCGTGTGTTGTGTTTGTGAGCTTTGTCGTGAGCTTAGCTTCAACTATTGTGTCTGAACACACACATTATTTAATGTAGTGACAAGCGTGTATTTTTGTGAATGACTGGAGTTGGATGAGCTGATGGGTCAATAAATTAAATTGACTGGTGTTAAATTTGTGCTATAGATGTTTTCATATCTTTAAGTGATCCTAGATTCAATAAGTCTCCAAAACCAGCCACATGTGTAGACACTAAAACTCGTGTTGTTAAATATTGTTTACAAACCAAATTGACAACGGACACCGTTATTCCAGATAATGTTTTTGACCTCGAAGTCGGAGGCTTATAACAGGACAGTAATAATCGTTTAGTATACAAAAAACACCCATTGATTGAAGATAACAGGGCAGCAATAGATTAACAGGTATTGATTCCATAAAAATGAGATTCTATTTAACATGTCACAAGATCTGGAAATGAGATCTTTAAAGTTAAGTTTGGATTTCCAAAAGAAAGGCGTCCCATTTTAATGAAATCTACAACTACAATATAAGAACCCGAAACACCAGAGTAAAAGGAGACGCATTAACTAATACAGACAGATATTGAAATATCTCCGATTCTCTCTTCATAGATTCCTTTAAACTGACCTTGGGTTTCGGTTGTAATTTCATTCGGAGGCTCGATTTGAAAAGTGGCTCTTCTTTTTCAGAATTTGGCGACGGCTCAGGATTGTCGCTTGTCTTTGGTTTCTCCCCGGAGTTCGGCTTCAGTTCGTCTGTCGTAGAGTCTATTTTGGCGACAACCTCTTCTTTCGTCTCTTTCCCTTCCGTCTCCTTATTTATTTTATTGTAACAGCAAAACAAAACGGAATGTAATAAAGCGTCCACAAATCACACGAAAATTCACACAAATGTTTCACGCGCATTCATCATGTAGCGACATCGATAACAAAACGAATGGAAAAACAGCAAAATAATTTGCTAAACACAAAAGTTTAATGTATGAATCTGATAATAATGATAAGGGTAGAGGGTTGAATTGAAATTTACGGGGTACAAATAACATGCATTCAAAACTACGTAACCCTAAATCTAAGATTTTCTATGAATCTATGCTACTTACTATAAAATTGGATTTCGATCTCATACCCAATAAGAATTTACTGGAAACCATACTGAAGTACTAAATTGTCTAAAATACCGATAAAAACTAATAAGATAAAAATAACTACAGAAGAGTAATGACGCAGTATTTCTTACTTAAAGTTAGTGAGGAACATTAGTTACGCCAAGATGTCCTCATTATAAGAATTAAATAACTACATGCGGTCTCCATACAGAAAAATCATTGTATTAAGTAAACCATTTAAAAAATGTCTAGTCTTACCTTCATAGACGGAGAGTCCATTTCGTTTATTGTAGAGTTGTTTTCATCAACCACTATCATGGCGTATTCCACATCATCCCCGTTGTGTTCTAAAGAAATTAAAGAAAAAAAAAATGAGTAAAATTTTACAATAAACTTAAATTTAATTCAGACAACACCGACCAAGCTCGCTTCAATAAGCAGGAAGATTTTTATCTTTCTCACAGGAACTATAAAGGGACCATTGGCAAATGTTGCAAATTCTAATTTTAAAACGGTTAATGTTATATACCACTACATCAATTACTAGTAAGTTTTTTGTATGTGTAATTAACTGATACAGTCTACATGTATTTTAAAATTCTATATTAAATGATTTTGCAACTAAATCAAAAGGAAATTAAAATGATTAGCTGTGTCTAAGCGGTGCAAATCTTACACTAACTTGTCTTGTTATTCTTTAATTCACGTAAATCATAGTATGACCACTTATGATTAAAGAAAATTGTTGATTGTGGATAAGATATTCAAGACAAACCAGTGTTCGCGAACATCGACCACATAGAGTAATTGAGGCGTTCGCAACTCCATCCTTATTTTCAAAATTACTAAAGTACTTTATGGCAAGAGCGCTAAATAACCCTTATCAAAGCGTAGAAGCATCACATATTAAAGCAAAAAAATATGTTCTCAGGAGAATTATTGCTCTTTACTCCATACGTATTTTTAATTGAAGCTGACTTGTAGATTTTAATAAAGCTACGGGCATGTTTTCATAAGCCAAACTTTTACAAATAGTTTAACACAGCTCTAAAATTATAATACAGCTAAGAGAAATGTATACGACTATACTTCTCTTAGGCTATATTTTTTTAAGATTAATTTTGATTAATTAAGATGCTAAGATTCCCCTAATGGGAGCCTTAGAAGCCATATTTGGAAAATACCCATTGAAGCTTTGTTATCTTTTAATCTATTTTTTTCATTGTGTGAATTAAAAAGCCATTGACTTCCTCAGGGAAGTCTTATTAGACCATAACTTATTCATATGTATCGAAAGTACCCTTTATGCGAACGCCTCTATCCATTGTCAAAGGCCGCGTTACCTGCGTGAGCGCGGTGGTAACTAGCGATGCGTGTGTGTGCGTGCGTGTTATTGTTAACGTGTTGCCCGCATTCGAGCTTGCAGTGCGTGTGTGGGTGGCGGTGAGCCGGGTGCCCACCAGGCAGGAACTGGGGATACACGTGATGAGACCACTGGGGGAACAGCGGGCGGGAGCCTGCTTTGCCAAGCGACACACAGACGCGAACAGACGACATTTCAACAAAGATGGGAAAATAATGAAGAGAAAAGGACGTCAAAAAGAAGTGTCACGTTTAGACAAATAACCATAAAGAAATTTAAAAACAAGATTGTTACGACATAAAAAATCATGAGTAAAGTTTGTATTAATGTTAAAACGAAGAAGGGGAATGTAGAAAAAAAGATATTAAATGGATATAAGTTCATGATAATGCAGCAAGCAATGCGAGGAAATTGTAAACACGTGAAAACAAAGATACCAATGGAATATGCGATTTACAAAATATGCGAGTGGAGTGAGGAACATTATAACAGTGTTTACAGCGGTATTCGAAAGTGGCGTTAGAAACGATTGTTTGATTATGTAAAAATAATTGAAATTTTACAAGAACCCCAATCGATTAATTGGTATAATAGTGACAGTGATGCGGTGCCGCAGTGTTGTAAAATGTTGACGATTTTACCAGTGTTTCCAAATCGTGACGCGTAATTCAAGCGGCGTGAAAAAAGGAGAAACGACACACTTGAGAATATACAAGTCTATTAGTATCCTTCTTTTGTACTGACGCAGGACTATAGTTGAGTGGTGTATAAACTAAAACATCTAAGACCTAAGTATATATTAGATTATATTTGTTAGAAAGCCAATATTTGTTACATTGCTCAAATTTGTATTTTTTTTTAATTAATTTAATTTTTGTGTCATTTAAATTTCTGTTAGAAAAATATAAAAAATGTTTAGCAGCAGTATTTTACTTTAGTCTTAGATATCTTAGTTTTCAACTGCGCCTGTACATAATGATGATGATCGTGATTATTTTTCAATTTTATCAATAGATTAATAATAACATAATTAGAAATATTATGTCTTATATCCTGTGCAATAAGCATATAATAAGAAGCAAATAAATAGCGATTACAGATATAGTTCTAAACAAACCCGATAGTTCTATGGATAGTAGAAAAGATTATATTTTTACATTAATAAATAATCATTATTATATCTATATGAATCAAGACAGAAACATAACTGAAGAACAAAATATAATTTATATAGTCATAACAAACACTACTACATAAACTGTGGATGTTTGACATAAAGTTGTGCAAGACACTACTAGAAATAATTGTCAAATTTATATACAAACGTGATTAAGATTTTGAATAAGTTAAATATTTATGAAGAATATACAATTTCGGGACTTTTTAACTACTTTGGAATATGGTAATATCTGAAATGTCTATAGCTAAAAACCAAATTTACGAACTTTAGAACAGTGTGTCGTAATTCCAATGCACAGAACTGAAATTTTTCTTGTAGTATTTTTGAATGGTGACTCGAGTGTGAGTTTAAAACAGATTGAGTGAGATATCACAAATTCAATAAAAAAAAAATAAAAAAAAAGTGAAACTGATTTTGAATAAGATAATACCGAAAAAAGAACATACAACAAATTTTGAAGCAATGCAATTCATTAATACTTATTAGAAATAAGCTCGAATTTACCTAAAAAGCCTTCGGAGTAACCCGAAAGAAAGGTTGAATATTTTTTGTATTCAATACTAACAATAATAATACTAATAATTAGATTTTAGTGTCATAGTATTTTTAGACCCATATTAAACATTTCACCCTCCTCATACCAAGATGAAGTGCTAGGAGTAAAATTCGGTTACATTGCCATAGTTTGCCCCTTAATCCCTCTAAACTTTCCAACACTCCTTTATTTGTCCTTATTGAGGTCATCCGGAATACAGGATAGTTTCTTTTTAATCATAGTATTGAACATTATAGAAATTTGTGTTTAAAAAGAAAGTCCTACCGTGATGTTCGTGCGCATGGTGCGTGCGGCGGGCGCAGTCTGGCGGCGCGTGAGCGGGCGGCTCGAGGATATCGCGGTACTTCGACACCATCAGCACTGATATAAAGTAGACGATGGCCAGCGACAGGAACTGGGCCTGTTTGGTTTCTTCCTGAAACACGGTAGTGGCAGGTGGTGAAATAGAAGCTTCAATAGCTCATTCTACTTTCTATTACCTCAGAACGATTAAGTCATACATCTCAATTTAAAAAAAAAGAGGGATATATTATGTTGAAATGTCTAAATTAAATCGTACTAAGAAGTAGTTTTAGAAGAGTCATTTTATTGTTTTAATTGCTTCTACCCTAGTCTTCGCCACAACCGATAAAGTGTTAGTATGGTATTCATAAAAACTACTTCATTATTTGAAAATAATACTTTATCGATAAGGTCCTTGCTACGACGATTTATTGCAGGTTAAATATCTTCTCTCTTACAAACTCAGTTGTTTTCGTGACCAACAGTATTGAACAGCCAGTTTCATTGTTTAAAAGCCTTGAGACAGAAAACGATATGGAAATTAAAGAGATGCTAATAAGTATGTTTAAACTATTCCAATTAGCCTTCATTAAGGCTACAGTCTCACTTATACTTACAACATCTCTATAAATGACGGCTCTCAATCTGTTAACATCCATGTCTTGCAATAGTCTCTCTGGATCCTTCACAGGACTAGATGCGTCTGCTAAGCTCGCCACCACACTCTGTGTTCAATAAATATCAATTAAATATACCAAGAAATTTAACAAAAATTAATTTTAAAAAAACCTTCAATTTGTCAAGTGTAGAAGTGCTAAGTATCCTATAATACCTTAAATTATAGAAAACTAGATGTACACGGCATGCATAAGTCACTAGAAAGTCTCGTGTTGATGCAGAAGAGAGCTAATAGGGGTACATGCATATAATTGTGTTGTATAACAATGTTAGGTGTAGTAGTTAGTGGTGTGAGAACTTAGAAAGTGTGCATGCCATCAGGTAAGGGTAGAAAATTCAAAGGGTTCTCAGCGTGTGTGGTGGTAACTTTGTGTGTCTTTATTAATTTGCTTTTATAAAATCAATTGATTGATCCGTGAGCGGTGCAATGTGGAAGCTTAGGTAGGTATCACTACCAATATAAGTACCCGGTTATTATGATTAGAAAAGAGGTTTTTAAATCTCAGGATCTACTAAGTAATTCTTTGTTACCCCACAGAAATTCATTTTAATTTTAAAGGAACGTTTGAATAATTATCAACAGTAACAATACTAGAACTTCATAAAGATAGATAGGTACCAAGCAAAAAAACGAACCAAAAGGGCGTTCAAAACTCTCCTATTGGTTGACAGAAAGGTGCGTTTGATACATTATCATCAGTTTTTGTGACCCTTCAAGTGTAACAAATAAGGGACGACGATGTTTCTTTTCAGCTTACGAGAGGGGCGCGGCATGGTAATGACCGTAAGTTGTGAACACACACTGGTAAGATCAATTCAGAGTAGATAGCTTTAGATGCAATGAATGATTTGGGGTGACTCGAAACTCTTGTATAGGTTTATGTTACTCTAGTATTATAGAACGGTTTCATAGCAACAACGTTTCCGCTTGCTTGCGTTTGAACAAAGAAACCTAAATTGGATACTTACTCATAAAAGGCAAAAACTTTTTCAGTAATCAAAGTATTTGATGGGTATCCCAAGGAATATTAATAATGAGAGTGTTCTTGCGATGTACCTATTTTAAAAAAACACAGATATGTCTTGGCGTCAGGTGCCACAAAACGCATTCATAAGTGTTTTTATTCTGGGTCCCCTTCAACTTTCTGTTACCTTAGTACATTGATACGTTCCCATAGCAACAGTGTGTTCACTTGGTTGCACACGAACAAACAGCAGGAAATAGTTTATCGTGTATTCTGACTTTATTTTACAGACACTTTAATTGACCGAGCGAAGCGAAGGTCTCAGAGTTTACTGGGAGAAATCGGCATTTGTATGTATGTTTGTATATTTGCGTGTATATTTGATCCGACCTTCATGAAATTTCGTAGGCAAGTAGTTCATTTCAATACAATTTTTTTAAAGTTCGAATATGAGATGAATCGGTCCAGGGGTTGTGAAGATATAGGGATCGTGATATAGTTTTTATTAATTTCTTATGCTTTGTGACCTTAGTGCATCAAGGCCATAATAGAAATAAACGCCCTTTTCAGCATAAAAGATTTATTATTTATTAATCCCTGTTTTTTGGGGTGGTCCATGAAAGAAGTTTTGCTACATTTTATGATTTCCTGGTATATTGTTTTCAGTTTTACGACAAATTTCGAGTTGGTTTTGTCTATGGTTAATTCTGTTTAGGGTAAAAAATATTTGTTTGTGGTTCCTAGGTTCTATTTTCTGAAGGGTACAAGTTTCAAGGCCCATTCAGGGCTTAAACCGGGGTACACCTACGTATAAGTGAAATATATTATTTATTACCTTAGGCTCTGGCGAGTCATTGGACCTGGGAGGGCGCGCGGCGAACCGCTGCCGCTCCTTGCACTCGAGGCAGTTGCGCACCGCACACGTGCACACCTACACACACACGCGCGCGCTAGAGGCTAGGGCTAGGCTAGGCTAGCTAGTCTACGACTAATAGTATAAGGGTGACGAGCTCTGCCTGATTACTTCCACATAATAGCAGACAACTATGAAAGTAAACCATAGTAGACATGATTGATTTTTCAAATGTTAAGAATTTTTCTCCTTCATAATAGAAGTTAAAATAATAAAATATTACTAATACTAATGTACAATTAAATATTCTGCAAAAAAAACAGTATCTTTGGTGAAAAACAAAAATCGTGGCTCCATTATATCAACCGCTACAAAAACTTGTATTGAAAACGTTAGTTCGTAAGTAGAAGTATAAAAATAGTATATATAGTAAGTAAGTTTTCGTTTAAGTTTTTTTTTGTTTTGCGATTCGTACGACATTAATTTTAATTAAATCTTATTTTATATTTAAATCATCTCATACAACATTTACGTAGGCTGCGGAAACAGAGCTTGGCACCCCAAAGAAGTAAAACTAAAACTAGGTATAGATAAGTAAGGACAAATAGTACAAATACATTCAATCGCTAGAAAGTCCGACTAACTATAAATATTTCTACAGATATTGCTATACATTGTCTATGGTCGTCTGTCAATCCTGTGAATTAACTAATCTGAGAAAATAAAACATTTTGAAAACTAAACTGTCTCAGCAGAAATAATTCAATCCTATCGATATCGAAATCAAATGAAAGAAAAAGATAAGAAACCACAATAAACTACATAGTCTGCTATGCTGTTTAGCCAATTACTTTGAAGTTTTGACTAGTTTACTAATTAAAGATCTTAAATTTTCGTTAATTACTCCATTAGGTACATACTTTCGCCGACTCTTTCTACTGTAACTTTTTTTATATTCTCTGGTGTCTCCCTCTATTGTACTTATTTTCTTTTGCGTTATTACCTGCACATTCTTTCGTAGCTCCTACTTACTCCCCAGTTTTTCTATCTAATGTGAGATCTTTGCCAAAATCATAACTCTTTTCTTAATATCCTTAGTACCAAACAGCGCAGCAGACTCCCAGTACACTACCTTATTCCCCCACTCACCAGCCGAAGACACTGTCGCAGTATCCCGCCGCTAGACATGTTCTTCTCGGCTTCCAGTTCGGCAAAGTTCAAGGCGCTGGCGAATATTAGTACGTCGGCCATGCTCACGAGACGCTGGAGGAAAGTCACGGCCACTTCTACCGGCATGCCCTGCGTCGGCTCGATCACGTCTAGTTCATTCTGGAATTTCATAGGAACACTGAAGTCTTTGCGAGGCCTAAAAATCAGACATTACGGCTAGCCATCCACTATCACTGTCTATCACTTTTTTTTTATAAATCAATAAGTTATTGTATGTAGCCAATAACATGAAACCAATTTATCAGCTACTATTCAAAATCTATTAATTGAAAACTGAAAAAGTTGAAAACTTAATAAACAGTTCTAAGAGTGAAAGAAAATACTGCAATGTACCACGGATGCATATTTTCATATTTGTTATCATACTGAACTTTGTAAATTATAATCCCTTACTGATTCATGGGATTTTCAGTTTTGTACTCATCTCACACTGTGATGAATGATGATTAATAGCATTATTACGATAATTAATGCCTTGATCTCTGTCATTAAACATATTTATAATACTAACGTTGGGCGAGGTGGCGGACGCCAACAGCGGCAGCAAACCGCCGCACGCTATGATCAGGTTATCCGCCAATTGGCTAATCAGGTGGACAGTGTTCACCACGAAGATGGCATTCTCGCTGCAGTTCACGAAGTCGATCACAGATTTGGTCGAGTGACTGCGCCACACCTGAACAGGGTAGAAGAAAAGTCGTTGAAACTTAATTCATTTTGACAAGTTTCACAACCGCTGACGCTTAATAATAGAGTGAGATGATGAGATGCGTCTAAATTTTAAACTGTTCCAGGGACTGTGAACTGTAAATATTTATACATAATATTCTTTTTAGAAATGTAAGTTTTACTTAGCTAAAAGACCGTTGGCGATAATGCACCTTAGGACACAAAAATGTACATAGTACAATTTTGCCTTTCGAGCAGTAGAATGTGTAAACATGATCACAGAATATTTGGCGTAAATTTGGTAATTTTTAAATGGTTTCCTGCAAAAGGGTTTATCATACATAAGCTTTACGCTCGTACGCTCTCGGTTACGTATCGGTATTTTCCGCTCGTGTCGAAAGGAATAGTTTGTCGATATCCTTTCTAGCTCTAAGGCGGGATTCAGATTTGAACTTCGAGTAGGTTCATCCACTTATTTCCTACGATATAGAACATGAAACTGACTTGTATATCCGTCTCGAGCGAGAACAGCACGTCAGACAGCAGCCGCTGGTGTATATACGACCAGCGGAACTCGGGGATGCGGAACGGAGGCCTCGTCGGGCCCGGTGAAAACATTGCTCGAGAGCACCGAGACGGCCGTTTCGACTCTGAAACATTTTTGTTTATAATCAACGTTTTGTTTTAGCAACTGTATCCTTACCGCTATCTCTACGGAACCGCCCCTCACCGTGAGAACGCTCATCCTCAATTTGTGGATGCGTGGAAATCACAAATACTGTTCGTTTTTCCGATCCTTTCTGCAGCGTACTATCAAATTATGAATGCTCTTTCGAAATCTCAGAATCCTAACTCTGAAGAGCAGGTAACGCACTGGCAATGCTTCTGGTGTTTCAGCGTCAAGAGGATCCACTTGCTACTATGCCATCTAATTTATTTAAAAAAAAACCGTATCTGTACAAAAATTGGATACATCAGCCATATGCGCGCATAGCTTGAAAATCAGGAAAAATCGCCGAAACCTAAATCGGACAAGAAGGCAGACTAATACAGTCTATTTTTATTTACGCAAGCGTTTTTGTACGAGTCACACTTGCACATAACAGTTCAGCCAGAATTTTAAATGTCAACAGTTTAAAACCGTGGGCGGCAATGCACTAAGCTCGACATCATGAGATATTAACTGTGTATTTGACGTTACCAAGTGTTGTGCTAACCCAGGGTCCGAATAAATGAATTGAATTAGACATTAAGACGGTTTATGCCCTATAATGTCACAGGAAACATTTGTCCTCCAGTCCGAAAAACAGTAATGTTTGGACATTACTCCTCGATAGTTGCATAAAAACAGTCAAAAAAGCTAGTCCTACCAAAACGAAAAAAATAACAGTATTATGAAGCATTAATAAAGTCATAAAAGTTACATTTACTTTAAAAAATTTACTGCGTCCCAATTGAAATATTATGGAACTTAACAAGGTAATAAAAGTTAGCTTTACCAAAATGATTGGAATCCACTTGAGTGCTAGTAGAAGCACTCCTTGGCCGTTTTGGTGACGATGAAGTATTAGTGCCTTGCGTGGCCACACCTTCAGTCCTATTGCTGTCCTGTTTCATCTCACTATCACCTGGGAGACTCACGCGCCGTTTATCTCTTTCACTCTCGGAAGAAAGTCTGCTTTCTTCCGTCTCAAGTTCTTTGTTTGCAATATTCTCACTAATTGTAGAAATCGCGGGTATTTCTGGCGCTTTTTCCTCTTCGGGCGCTTCCGTTTCAGTCTCGACTTTCTCACTATCATTTTCTTTGTTAGGTTCTCTAGCCTCGTCGGTTTCAGTGTTTCCGGGCTCATCTGGTCTTGAATTGACCAAGAATTCACCATCTAGAGGCAAGACGTTGCCTTCGTGTGGATGGTCAGAAGGAATCACTCGTTGAGGACTATTTTCTGCCACAATATTTTCACTTTCTTCCACGTTTTCACTTGTAGCCTCACTATTAGGTACAACAGTGTTGATTATATCCGTAACAATGTCGTTTGCGATCTTTTCTGCAGTTCTTTGCTCGTCGATGATTTCCTCAATTTCTTGTTCGAAGTCTTCGCGACCATTCGGCGTGTTTCCTTCAGAATGCAATCCACCGGATATCGCTCCGGAATCCGTATCGTCATCGCCTTTTAGCCTCACAGTTTCTAAAGCAATCGACAATACGTCGTTCACAATAGTAATTGCTATATGTTTAGGATCTTCTAAGTCGTCATTATCGGTGTCAGTCTTTTCTAAAATTTTCTTAGGACTAGTAGCTTCACTCGGAGTTAGATACAATTCGGACGGATCAGACAATTCAGCTTCTCTTTCTGTAGTTACGTTTAGTTCCGCAATTCTTTCTGGACTTGCCGTTTCACTGACGGACAAACTCGAAGGCAAACCTTCACTTTTATCCGTATTATCGGTAATATCATCTTTAATTGTATCTCCTACGTCTCTTACTGGAATGTAATCTAGACTCCCTTGCCTTGTCAACGTTTCAGTTTTCTCTTCCAAAGTAGCGATTCCTGACTCTGAACTCTCTAACAATTTGTTTTCTAACTGAGCTAGATCGGTATCAACTTCGACCACTTCATTTTTTACTTCAATAGGTTCTTCGTCGATGACGTGTTCAACTTCGTTATCTCTTTTAGCACTATCATTGTCTTTTTTATGCACTTTACACACTTCACTGTACATGGCTGTCCGCGGGTCGTCACAACTGCACGATTCCACTTCTCGTAGGGATAATCCTTTGCCGATTTCTGTTTGAGCGCCGTGATTTAGCACATTTTGCTTGCGAATGGACGACGGAGAACTATCGACACTGTCGTCAGTGTCAGCAACGACTCGTGGTTGGCTGTCGGTGTGTCGGTCCCAGCCGGATATGGTGGAAATGGGTCGTTGTTGTCTCTCGGCCGGGTCCGTGATGTTGTCCGCTCGACGCTGTTCGTAGTGCTCGTACATTTGAGCGAACTGCAGCTTAAACTCTTCGTATGATACCTGAAATGAAACGAAGAATGAATTGAGAATTAAACGAGTTTTACCAAAATTGACAATTTACTTACAATAAAAATTAAAACAGTTTTTATTTTGATTCCATAGACTTTTTATACGACCCGCATTTGAAAAATCCGTAAGAAGGTGGCGGAAAAAAAAGTTTAAGAGGGAATGATCTTTCAATCCCACTTCTGAGCCCATGCTCAGAAGTGCAGTGCTCGGCATTCTGTGACAGGGACGCATTTTATTATAATCCTGGGTTTGGACTAATTAATCATATTGCATATATATTCCTGACTAAATTTGTGCCTTTAGGATTCGGGCCAGTTCCTGCGGACGGCCGGTGTGCATATCGGAATCTTTAAAGCCAAAGTATTTGAATGACTGAGGTACCTTCGAGTGGACGATAGCCAGCGTATCAACCCAGACCCGCCAGCCGCCGTACTCGTGTTTGATAGCGTGGTGTAGCAACATTCGGAATAATGAGTACACCATGTCAGACAGCTTTTGCTCTTCAGCGGACCGTGGGTGGATGTACGCCATCGCGATCAGCCATTCCTGTGGGGATGCAGAGAAAAATAAGCAAATTCGTAAAGAATGAGTGAGAATTTAAAACATCGTATGTATTTTCGCGATTTGGTAGACACATGAATAAAAACATTAATTTTACCTAAATTGTGATGGAAAATACTAACCGAAATAGATGAAAAGGTCTAGTCCGTGTATTAGTAACAATACTTACCTGCCAGACAGACATCTGCAGCACGGTGCGTCTGTTCTCTCTATTGTTGGAGCAGAGCAGCGTCATGTCACTGAGGAACAGCTTTTTTACTTCCAGCAGCTGTTCTGTTTGCTTTGACTGGCGGATGAGTGTCGCTACCACTTTCAGGATCACTAAGGATGATAAGATTTAGATGGATTATAGAAGTAAAAACAGGAAATTCGAGGGAAGAGTTTTCAGAATAGGCTGTACCTTTTTCCTAATAAATTATTATGCGCTTCCCAGTTAAGGGATGACAAGGTTTTCAAAAAACTGTAACTCACTAGGATTCTCTAGTCGGAAGTGCGGCTGCGGTTCAGGATGTCCGGTGTAGAGTATCTGCTGGCCAACATGCTCGGTGAGCAACTCGTAGAGAGCGTTGTAGACGGGCAGCGCGAGCCCCTCGCCGCACGCGCCGAGCCGCGTCGCCAGGAGCGTGTACAGGTTGTGGGGGGACATCACGTCGTATTTACGTCTGCAAAAGTCATAAAACCTCAGAAAAAAAAGGCCGATATTATATATTCCAAAATAATAAGACATCGATAACATGAACTCAATCAACAATAACATTAAAATGTACAAAAAAAAAGTAAAGTATGTTGCTACTTACTTATGTGTACTTCTGCTCAAAAAGAAACCAAGCAGTTTGAGCGCTTGCAGCCTGATGAGCTGGCTCTCTGACGCGAGCAGCTTGAAGATTGTCCTCACTCCGCCCTGAAATATTGTGGATTAGGGAGAGAGAATACTTGATTTATATATTTCTTGCAGGTTCTTAGACACTCGGATGCATCTCACAAATTAATAGCAGGGACATCTTTATGGACAAAATCTAACTACGAATTATTTACACATTAGCTATAAGACTATATTATTGTATTACCTTAGCGTCAAAAGCAGGCACCATCGAGCTGGGATGCTCAGACATCAACGAAATCAGCATTTGAAGAACATCATGTAAGTTTTCGTCCTGAAAAACGTATTAGTAATCATAATAAATCGCCAGAAAAACAAGATCGCTCAAAGTCTGTCACCGTAATGTTAATCAATGTGATATACAGCAATCACATTGAGTGATGCAGATAATATTACTAAAATCGACAAGCTTAGCATCGATACATGATATTAATCAC
Organism: Apocheima hispidaria; assembly: GCA_947579745.1. Lineage (NCBI taxonomy): Eukaryota > Metazoa > Arthropoda > Insecta > Lepidoptera > Geometridae > Apocheima > Apocheima hispidaria. The sequence goes on from OX388144.1 coordinate 17,904,268, forward strand.
TGTCTACCTTTTTTTACGAATGTCGATAACATTTTATTAGGACGATGGTTGGGGTATGTAGTACGTACCTCATGCATAGTAGTCAAGTAATTGAGTATGGATTGAAGTTCATCTTCTTTGACTCCATTGCCGATCATGATCAGCTGTTTCAGGAATAGGAGGATGTACGCTCGGATTGTTAGGATGTCCTTGTGTGCTGGTCGAGGACCCTCTGAAATATTTATTACAAATAATTAAGTGAGGTTTCTTCTAACTGAGAATTAATGAGAATGGTTTTCAAGATTGAAATTCGTCAAACTGTATAAGAAGTTAAAACACTGTTCTCAATTCCTCCTCAACTCGGCTCCTCAAAGCAAATTTCATATCTTGGCATTTGAATCACGTAGAATGTGGTCAAACGCAAAGGTCGAGATTTAAAAAAAAAACATAATCATTGCTATTTGTGGAATCGTTAGAATTCGAAAGACATTGTAGAGGACAAATGAAATTCGATCGTTGCCACCTTAATTTACATCTTAATTTACTGTAAGTTCACCGTTTTTATGAAGCTTGCTCTTGTTCGTAGATAAGTTTCTTTTCTCCACCCTCTACCTGCATCACCCATGGCTCATCTATAACATAGCGACATATTTGCGAAGCGTCCAACCTTAATCTACATGCGAGCCGCTTTTACATCTAACCCAACGAGCGCCAAAGTGACAGAACGATCGCTCTCACCTTCTTACACGTGTCACTCGCATGAAGACATAATATATATTATATGAACTTTGTAGCGACTGGAAAGTTTCTGTTTATATTTAATTATAATTTTGGCGGAAAATCTGATGTCAACTATGTATTACAATCGGATAGCTTTCGGACTTACCCAATCCTTTCGGCGTTATTCCGCTCTTTGCTCGTGGATTCACGACCCAGTAGTAAAACTTGAGCGTGTGTACTGTCTGCAGAACCGTACTGACTCTCCGCACGCTGCCGTAGATATGCGCATCAGCTAGGAAGTCAGTAGCTAGGTAGCAGTAAAGCCTGGCTTGGACTGCAGCTGGCGTGTGGATCCAAAGAGCAGGGTTGAAGAGGATGTGGTCCAGGAGCTGCCAGGTCAGAAAGGATTGGCAGAAAGACTGCGTGAGCATAGATTTGGGCTGCCCGATGGCTGTAGCGAATGGTACTCTTGCTTGGCGGTTTTTAAGATTTGTTAGTCATTGAGAACATTTGGAAATTTATTGGATAACAAGAATAGTGAGGTTTTAAATTTTTTTGAGTAAATTTTTAAATAGTGGAAAGGTCGATTCTCAGGCAAATAGATATTATTTATGTTACAATGAGAGTGATAGTTACAAAAACTGTTTCGATGACTTAGCCAGTTTCTCAAAATGTTATAAGTGTAGATTGTTGTCGATTTGACATGTCATGCCAAGACTAAAGGACAGATGAAGGAAATTTGGAAATTATTGTGATAAGGAATACATTTCGATACCAGCGAAAATGGGGTTAAAATAAGGGGTCCACGAAAAATTGTAACAAAGTGCGAAAAAACTATTTATGTATGTCTTGTGCTATAATATGTAAACATGCTCACCTTTTGTAGTTACATTCACATTACACGATCGAAAATAACCGGGGATGCTATTCACAGGTAATAGATATTATTTCTTTCACTTGTCACTCCCAACGAAATTAAATTAAGAGTGACAGGAACAAAAACGATGTCTAGTATGACAGTTTTGCCAAACTGTGTTTTTGCGGCTGTTTATGTGCATTAGTGCTGCTATAAAGCCAATATCGAGTGTGCCATTCTAACCCAAAATGTAACCCAACTATTATTTCTTGACACTAGAACGAAATTGTGCACTTTATTGCGACATTAGACGTCTTATCTCCTCTAAACCTAAAGCCCCGTGGCGTTGTAGCATGTTCACGTGGTGTGTGTTTGTGCAGTTGTGTGGGTAATATAAAACAGTCGGAATGGTATTTCAAGCAAGAGAAGCATGCGCTACAACCATCGATAACACGAATTAACATAATAAAGTCACGTGCTAAAATATAATAATATTTATTTAAAGCTTAATCGTCAAAATATTCAAATTTAATTTAAATATTTTAAATTGTTTTTTTTTATTGTTTTCGTTTTTGCTAGCTGAAGTCAAACGTCATAGACTCTCTCTAGTCACCAACAACACATATTAATACATTTTTTGACGAGTAAGCAATTCACCAAAATTAAAATTTCATAATTTACACGTAAATATATCCTGAAATGTATGGTATAACACAATTATGTGAAGGAATGAGGTTTCAAATTTATAAATAAAACTCGTCGAGATGCGAACAAAGTTCTGTCGTCACTTTCCTTACAAGAACCTTATAAGAGAGACAAATGATGCCGATACTTTTGTACTGAATATTCTACTCTACTAAAGTACTACTAAACTACTAAAGTTGCGCCGTGCTTACGCACAGTATAACTTTGTTAACTTGAAACAAGACTCGCTTCGAGCTTTCTTGCATTGGCAGCGTAGGCCGCGAAATGGTCTTTACGCTTATCTAAATTGAACGGGCTAAAAGCGTAGAATTGCCCTTGTCTAAGCTCTGCAGTCAAATGACACAGATAATTTAGACCTATAGTTAAATTTAGTTTAGAAAATTGTAATCGCATCGATATCGACGAATAGATACCTAAGTGAATTGACTAACAGACGTTTTTTATCCTAAAAATTCTCCACGAGAAATCTGCTTAGAAAGATGTTCAACAACACCGTTCTTCCTCGCAACTGGGCGCTAATTAATAAAACAAACAGGCGACCGGGCTTAGCGCCACTCTCATGTACACTGGCAGATGTATACGGAAAGATTAATACGGCGAACATTTGTTGGAATATTTGTTCAATTTGGTTTACGGTAATAATAACAATAATTTTAAATGGGCATAACACACTGTAACGATTAGTTAAAGCGTTTGTAAATTGACACAACCATATCACGGCCGGTGATTGGGCGTCCGCTGATCGTAGTACGTACGGGTTGTTTTTAAGAGGTTTCTAGTACGGTGTGCAAGGGCTATTTATATTTTCATAAGCAATGTTTACTTAAAACTTTAGAAACAAAGGTATTATCTACGAAACGAACAGTTACAAGTTTCAAAGTCTTTCTTCCGGTAGAACTTTCCCCGGGGACCGACAAAAACAATTTATTTGCCAACTTAATATATCAACAAAATAGGCTCGCGAGCGAACTGAAATCTGTTACCAAATTAGCTTAACTGTGTACTGCTATAAACTTATTTATGGTGGCAATTCTGCACCTTATTTATTGCTGCCATAGTTCAGGAAGAGCAGTGGGTATATTTGGAAGCAGGTGAAACCAGATTTCAAAGAAACTTTACAGTGAATGGACTATAAGACTTTTACTAAGAAGAAAGTAAGTCTATATTATGAGATTGCGTAAAGAAAAATAGTACTGAAACACGTTTCTGCTGCTTTTTATTAAAACAGGCTTTATAAGAAGAGGTCGAAGTTACCGGACTGTTTTCTTTACCCTGTGGGACCCCGTACCTCAAGTTGCCATATTTCAGGCGTAAAGTAAACACGAGTTAATTCTTGTTGCTGCGATAAAAATAAAATTAATTTTGCGCCATTTTCTACCGACGCCGTTTAATATTCATCAGAAATTTTTATATTAGCTTCATTTTGAACGATTTCTATTCATCATTTTAGAAGTATCTTAATTAACGCGCATTTTTACCCGACTGCACAAGAAGGAGGGTGATGTCTTCGGGGTGTACGTAAGTATGTTTGCGTGTTTCTATTTTACCTCCTGTAGCCTAACGGCTTGACCGATTTTGACAAGTGAAGTGCCGTTGGAATCCTCCTTTCCTCCGGAGTGACGACTTAATATAACTTCTTAATGTAGAAACTTCTTAATGTAGAATGTTTGTATTATGCATGTAATTTCTGGTGTGAACAATAAAGGATATATGTAGAAACTGTATATTATTCAGATAGCTTTTTATTAAACTGGTTCGCGTTATTTTCCGTAATATTAACGTAGGACTGGCGAAGGTTTGACCTTCAGTTTAATTTATCGTTTTTGGGAAGCCTTCACATACGGAAAGACCAGTCTAAACAGGCAAATTTAACCCTAAAAAGCCAAAGGCTTAAACTTTTTAGCTAACTTTCGAAAAGTATGCTAAATATATTTTTTTTTGAAACAAGTGAAAACAAAAACAAAAAAACATCCAGCACCAAACCCAACATACCTGCTTCAACAGCAAATCGCTATTAGGAGAGCAGCAAGTGACAAGATGCTTAGTGAGATGCAGGAACGACGCGAGGGTGTCTGCAGTGAGGTGGTCTCGGCTGCAGCGCTGCAGCATATGACTGATGACGAGGAAACCGCGGCATTGCAGCATGTGCTGCTGAACAGTGCTGCACGATTCCACCAGGGAGCACACGAACCCGAGGAGTTTTGAGCTGGAATACCAACAAAAAAGTTACACATTAAATATTGTAAAGGTGGATGGAAAATATGAAGGTAAACTTTTTTCAACAATACGGTATGCAAGCAAACGGATCGTCTGATGGTAAGCAGTCTCTGCACTAAGAATGTTTGTAGCGGTTTTCACCCCGAAATGTATAGGTTAACCTTTTTTAACCTTTTTCCTTCTTTTTTCTGAACGATTTTTTGAATCACTGCAGAATATGACTTTTTGATAAAATCTTTTAAATATTAGCACTAGCTACTACTACCTGTAGCTAACAGCTAATCTCTTTGGACTACTATAACAAAAGGTTTTAAAGATATGGGCTATGTATTTTCATGTCTGTTTCTGGGGAATGAAATTGTAAGTACTGTAAATTTATCAGGTTTATCTTTGTAAATATCGAGCCAAGAAACTTATTCAGAAGCCTAATATTAGATTAAGTTCAACAGGAAACTAATGTGGTATAAGTTACCACTGAGACCTTTGAAATACTATATCGTAATAGCTCTCGAGCGTGACCCTAATGGCACGACTCCGTGAGAAGGCTCCATATGACATTACTGAGACCCATGTCATCCGCGGTTGGTGCCCGCAGACCATAGAATATGGAACCAATCCAAAATGGAAGCGCCAAATGCAACTGTGCACCGTGACCGAGTGAGGCCTGACGTTATCGTGAACGTCATAATTTTTGCACTGTTTGGTCATAGGTGGTGCTACGCTAAGCCACAATAAACTGCGTCCACAGACCGCACTTAACCATCTATCGTGAAGTAGAAAAAAAAGTGAATTGGGGTTAGCTGTACTGCTTATCCAATGGAACGAAAAAAAAAAGTTAATAACAAAAGCATGCCGTGTAAAGCAGTGCTACGAAGAATAATATTGTTATGCCACCTACTCTTCGTATCAGCTCCGTGGCACGGGCATTTTGGCCACAGAATAGTGGGTAAGGTATCCATTAAACATTAATACACGAAATTGGACCGAGTATCTAACAGTGGCAAGGGCAATCAAGGTATAGGTGAGGGTGTTCCGATCATAAAATAGTGTTATGGCTATACAAATTTTAGCGGTAGCAGTGCTACTTCTCCAGAATAGCACATAGTATTGGAAACTGAGCATATCTCTTATCACGGCCAGATGGTAAAGTATTTGCGTGCATCCAAAAATGAATACACCGCCCTGACGATGCGCACTACGCTTTACTCAAATTTAATCAAGATCGGATCAGCTGCATTTTTTCAGTTACCTGGAGAGTGACCTGAGTTAGTTACACCGGATAAATTACCGGTTCTTCTGTTGGTCCTAGCAAATTCCAAATGAAAACAATGAACCATATACCCTCTCTCTTGTACTGGTACATGATGCAGACATTTTACTGCATTCAAATTTCCGCATGCTCTATTCTCAATCTATCGGCTGCAGTAAAGACGGTTCTCATTTCATCCTCCGCTTCACCCCACTCACCAAATAATTGAGGACTCCGACCGATTGCAATCGACATAGAAACTGCATTTAGCGCTCCATTGCGTCGAATATTAATGAACGGCTTCAAGTGATTTACTTCGCAAATATCAAGTTTGTGAACTAGTACGATCTCTATGGGAGTCGGGATCGTTAACAAATTTGAGTATCGCTTTATACAGGCTGATTTAATATGAATTGCTATATAAAAATTTGTGAATATGCACGCCCTTTGTCCAGTTCGATGCGATGAAACAAAATGTCGTACGCCTCTTACCGAATTCGGTACGCAGGGGATCATTACCTGCACGCCCTTTATTAATTTATATTTGCTATAAAAAATAATACTAAAGTAGGTTTTATTTTTAAGCCCTATCGCATCCTGTGATTATATGATAAGAAGTTAGTGAACTCACCACAGCAGCGGGTCCCGCTTGGGGTCCGCAGCGGGGTTGTCGTGAGGCAGGTCCAGCTGCGCAAACAGCGGAAACAGAACTTGCACGCCCCCTATCGAATTCAGTGCGCTGTGGATCGAGTGTGTCACTACCGCTTTCACCTCCTGTGGAAAAAGGTAAGCTGAAAAATTACGTAGATACAATTTGTCCATATATTTTGTTTTAAATCGAATTGTCTTCTGATGTGAATCCTATATGAAGCAGATGATTTTATCTACTTTATTTTATCTATATTTTATCTGATGATTCCTTCTATACTATTTTACATTTTGTCTTGCTGGTAGTTTTCCGGCTCTACGTCTTACCAGCCACGTATTCCAACGCCACGTTTGTAACATTTCTTACGTGGGAGATTATTTCTGGAGAATAAATGTACCTATAATTTGACCTCCAATTTACGTAACGGTCAGAAACAAAGTGGTCAGTAGCCGATTACAGTTCTGGCCAACTAGCTGCTAGAGTCTAGAGCTTTGACTTCATCAGAAGTTCAACAGTAAAATGAAGCACGACGTCAGAACCCCGGCCAAGTTTACCTGCAGCATCAGCGCGTGCGGCGTGTGCACGAAGTAGGAGACATTGCCTTTCGGCGCCGACTGCAGACAAAGCTGCCCGTCTGTAGCCACCGGGTTGTACATGAACACTATTGCCGATGACAGCTTGCCGTCGTATAGAACCTGGTCACACCACAATACATACAGGTAAATATACAGATATGGGTACAAGCAGAAATATTCAATGGTCAGCGTCTGCAAACATGGACCTATAAAAATATAGGTTAATTTCAGATGTTTTATATTTTGTAAGATCAGTGTTTTTTTTTTGTTTTTTTTATACTCGTTATGTTTATGCCTCGTATAAACGATTGTCTATTGAAATATTTACAAACACCCACGTCCATAAAGTTACACTTGACAGACAATAGATCAATACAATCTATTCTGACAATAGTTGCTATTGTCTGTATATATTGTAAATTATTATTATTTTTTCATAAAAACAAAACAGTACAGAGTTATTACAGTATAGAATGGTATAAAACTATAAAAACAGATGCGTAATCCACTTGTCACAGGCATGTAATGCATTATTGCAACAAATTTTACAATTTTCCAACGGTTTGAATAATTTTTATTTTTATAACCTTTTCTTATAACAGGTGGATCTCGTTTAATAAACCTTATAAATTAATATGAAACATTTAACACAAACATGCAAGTCTTACATATAAAATACAAAATCATGCAGTACCTTCAACAACAGCAGATATGAATTTCCATAAAGCTTTGTATATTGCCCAAGCATTACCGTTTCAACAAAGAAGCTATAAAATATAAAGGTATATTTTAAAACTGAAGTTTAATAATTAATTTGAGTAGATATATTATATGGCTAATTTGAATCCATGTATCTCTAAAAATTAAATTCCGTAAATATGGATAACACAGGTACGATTTTAGACTTCTCTAGAAATGCTCTGAATTCTGATATATAAGAACACAGAATTGACTTTAAAACAGTTACAGACAGAAGTGGTTGTATAAAACTGCGTACAAATATTCAGCAACACAAAATGTTACACAACGTACAAAAAAAAATTATTATGTTTCCACGTGCAGTAGCCAATTCCAGTACTATATACTTATATTACTATTAATTTTACTACTGAACGCAAAAGCTTTGCATTTTCTCTTATTGTGCAAATGCATATTTATTTTGTGATCTTAAAAGTTAGATCGTTCGTTTGTGAATGAGGTAAAGAACGCGCAAACCTTGTATTTATGTTTGCAGGTTGTGTTGCAAAATGTTTAAACGCGGCTGGACACGTATTTGTGTTATTTTTCACAGAAGTCACCGGACACACACACAACGAAAACAATGAAATACACAAAGAAAACACAGGACACACGAATAAACACCAATGAGACAAATACGTCGCAACATTGACGAGGGTTAGACTTAGAAACACCAATAATCTTGTTAAGCTAGGATTTCAGAACTAGATTATAGTACGGTTGGCATTGGGTTGCCACGACGACCTTGCAAATATAATAGAATAAATGATTGCAATAGAAAACGAAGTATTTTCAAATAAACCCAATTAATTTAATGTAGATATAAAAAGTGAACTTCAGCAGATAATAAAACCGAAGAGATACTTCTAAAACCAAAACACAAGCATCACATAACTAAAAAAAAAAATTGTGTAAATGCACGATCATGCGTCATTTGGATTTGCGGTTTTCATTTGGAACTCATCTGCATAAACCACGGTCGTACCGGTCTCATGTTCCGTTGTGTCAGACCATAAAACTAAACTTCATCATCAAAATCTCGATCTCACAAAGCAAAATCCTTAAATAAATATTCCAAAGTTGGCAGCCCTACGGATGAAGCCAGCTAAACGCGACCGCTAGTTTCGGCGCACAGCACACAGTCCCGAGGTAGAATAAACAGTTTGTAGGGTGAAGCAACCCTAACTCAAATGGCATCTGAGTTTTGTCACTGTGTGCTAGAGTGGTGCAAAAGTTGTGTTTGTATGTGTGATAAATAGCAGTATGGACAACTGGACACTCATCTTTTGATTTTGCCTCCCATCAAGCCTTACTCTAGTAAAGCTGTATTGGATCAAATTTAGAAAGAAAACGCTTTTAAAACTATTGACCTATCATGTGCATTAAATAGGACATTGTAATGTATTTCGGCGTCAACTCTAGTATGCAGTACACAATAGGTCAATGCTATAAACTTATTCTAAGGAAACAGACACCCCCGGTATGTGACATAAATAAAATAATAAGTTTTTGTAGAAAAAAATATTTTTCCACACCAATTTTTATAAAAGCCGTTATTGGTACCAACCAATAGCGGTAAGTAACACAGTAAGCTGATGAAAATGAGTGAGAGTGAATAAGTATAAAGCCGCAAGGAAGTTTAGTGTCAATTAAGTTAAGTGTCAAGCCTGAATTAAACGTTATTATTATTATTATTTCGCGTCATCTGTTTGAGCCCTTATAGCATTACCAAGAGGTTATAAGTCGCATCTGGACGCTATATAGTTGGAGTCCATACTGCCTCTACATCGATACAGATGTGTGTGTGAATTGTCAAAGTTGTAATGTGTGTGTTGGTAAGTGGGGAGCACTAAAAGCTTCCCGCGGGTAGCGTTACACGAGAATGGGGGGATTATGTGACTGCCGCCGCGGACAAACTGCTCCGAGTGCTCCGCGGACATATCTGCTTTCTTTACCGAGTTAGATAAGTACACACTTTAAAAAGATGTGCGCACCTGTACACTTGTGTAGTTTGGAAAAATGAATTGTAAATTTATTTCAGAAGAATTGACGAATAGATATACTTGCTAATTTCGTGACTTCAAGAATTCGGTATTTAGGTTTCGTACTCAACCAACTTTACCGGGTAGGACCACTATGGGGCTGGAGTGGTAAAATTTGGGGATACGACATCCCATTCAAGCGAGCCCGGATAAGACAAGGCGCATAATCATACAATAAGGCTAAAGGCCCGAACGGATATCTAGATGCTTTCATACTCGTAGCAATAAAGTGTTATGAAATGACCCTGTATTGACATCATGATCAGATCAGTTTTTCTAGCTCGTCATCGACTGGTGAAAATCTTTTATCTGTTTTACATTAAATGTCATCTAATTGTAACAGCTCCTACTAATGCTGCAAACTGCATAAAAAAATTAGATCGCGTACCGTAAGCTAAAGTTTCCATCAACGACAAACTTACAACTCTTGACTTTCAGCGACATAAGAAGCGAAGCGGAACTAACTTTTGTCGCGAAACATCTTCGAGCATGAAATATGTCGCCGGCAGAAGTTCCCAACTACTCGATATTGGAGGAAAGACCTATTAATACCTTAGTTAGGTAATTGTTCTGGAAAATTATAAACTAATATGATTTCTTTATTCATAAAAGCGTAAAAGCTCATAAAACTCATATTCGTGGCATATTATGAGCTTAAAAGTACTATTTCGAACCGAGCTACCGACAGCAACTGCCGACAGCACGTGCATGCAGTTGCACGATCGGTTTTATGTATTTCTACAAAATGACTTCCGAACACCGCGGCAGCAGCACCTGCAGTCGATGGAGGTGGCAGCCGCGAATGAATGCAGTCGCAGCTGCACGTACTGTCGGCAGTTGCAGTTGCGCTTTCATTCGCAGCTTTGCAAATATTTTTTTATTAATCAATACCATTTCTACACTTCCAAATAGAAACATTTCAAAACAATCCAACCTTCGTACCAGAGTCCTGAAAAGTTTATCAAGCACTAAGCTTTATTTTTCTGTCGAACATCTTAGAAACAACAACGTAACAAATCGTACAGAATTCAGATCGATCGGTGAAACTAAAAATATTGTATGCAATATTATAGTATTGCATATTGTTAGTTAGCAAAATGTTAGTAATCGTAGTTAAGAGCTATAACTTTATCTTGTTCTTCTACTCGAGAAAGAAGTTATTTATTTATTACGGTGGGCTGATAGTGTATAACTAACGATTGCTGTAAACCTCTCAGATGCATAAGGCGATTCTCAGGCTGCTCCGCGCCACGCGACGTGGCGCAGGATTCAGAGCCAAGCGCGCCGTGCGGAGAGCCGTTTTAGGTGTGTTGGACCGCACTTGTTTTGTAAACAAAGATACTTCGATACAACGTTAAAAAAGCGGTACCGCGCATCGTCACGTTGCGCGGAGCAGTGTGAGAATCGACTCATATCCAGATACAAAATAATTTTATTTGGAATCAGACAAATTAAAATCCTGATTTTCTCCCGATGAAAATCATGTTCAATGCCCATGTTGTACCCGCACCGATAGTCGTTGGGAACGATACCCTCGAAGTTGTTCAGTTCGGTAGGTCCAACTCCGGTAAAGAATTCGGCCCGAAGAATTCAACTCGGATGGGCAGCGTTCGGGAAGTTACGTGTTATCTACTCACTTACTCTTACACTAATCATGTTAAATTGAGTCGGTTATTCCGACTATAGTTTCGATCACATTCGGTGACCTTTATCAAGGAAACCAAAGTCACCGACGTATCTTTCAGGGTTTGCAAGCTGTAATGACAATGGACAGGCCACATCGATCGAAGAACCGATAGCCGATGGGGAAGCAAGGTACTTGAGTGGCGACCACGAACGACCTCCCACTATGAGGACTGACGATATTTGGAAGTCGCGGGAAACGGGTGGTGCAAATTGCAAATTGCTGTTCAGTGTGGCGTTATCTAAGGGGGAAGTATTTGTTATGCAGTGGACTTGTTCAGGCTGTTGATGATGATGATGAAAATTCTGATGTTCTCACTTCTGCTCTCATATCACAAAACTTATTCCGTAAAAGTCCTCCCATCTCTCCTATTTTATGCGCATCCGGTACTTGAGCCAAACATTCCCCAAGTTATCACTTGGAGCGCTTTGTTTTTAAGTGACTCCGAGTTAAGAAAACTTAAGCTAACTCAAGAAATATGGAAAAAGTTAGGCAACACTTCCTTGACCTAGTGCTTCAGATGGTAATTTAATGTTTTAAACGAGTAGGTTCTTGGTAGTAATAAAGTTGTGTTTTCGTACAAAGGAACCCAGAATGTAAATTATTATCAAGCACTACACCTTTGTTACGTTAGTTGTGGACCAAAATTAAGATTGAAATAGCCCATTAGCAAATATTATTTTGTGACATACGAATAGTGTACTCATAGATATTAAAAATAAATTTAATATTCCTATAACAGACTCTATATATAATCATAATAATTTAGCACATACATAATTGCTAGTAATTAGTGTACTGAACGAAGTTACTTAAAATACTTAGCGTAACTTAGTTTTACTGTATTTGGCTCTCCAGTGATCCGAAGTTATTGCTGTAATACTGCTTAGCCACAATGAATGAGAGACGTCGGAATTGGATCTCAAAGTAATGTAGTTTTCTTATAAGTTTGACAACCCAATTTAGGAGAATAAATACCAAGACCATTACGAAGTGTAATAAACGAATTTTGGCTAAAATTTCCTCAAATACTGATAATTCTATCTAATTGGAATAGGTTATGATGCTCTCTCATAATTTAAGTGCACATAATCCATGTACCCGGGCATTCATAATTCATCAAAAGCTGTTAAACCCTCATACGATGGTAAAGTTTAGTGTCGAAACTCTTCGCTTGCCAGTACGAAATATTACAACCTCGGTTTTACGGTAACTACCAAAGCGTAGCGTACACGCGTCAAGTTAATACTGTGCTTCTAGTAAAATATAGGATGGCTTGCCATAAACATAACGTGGAGAAGTTATAAGTGTAGTTTGACTTTTGACCTATTTAATATAAAGTGAAAAAAGGAGCTTCTCCAAAGTCCAAAAGCTCTGAACAGCAATACTTTTTGCATTCTTACGCGATATCGAAACAAAATATGTTATAACTACGGACGGCTTACAAAGGTACAAAAAAGCGTAATTTGTTTCTAAAAATAAGTTTACCTTTATTTCTATTACCAATCCAATATCAACGTTGAAGAACTTTAAAAAGGAAAATAGTTCTTTGAAATATTAAACTGATATAAGCTATCTCTATTAATAGCTCCCGATAAAACAACGAATTCTCAATAATCCGCAGACTATCTGTGGATTACTTTTTCCTAATCTTACTCGTAAATTTTATATTATTGTATTTTTCGTAGAAAATAATACAAGAAAAAAATATTTCCCTGAGTGAAATGAGATCAAGAGATTAGAGATTATCAAGGCCTCTTTAACTCTAAGAAAATGTTGTTTGTCATTTTTTTACTATTTTAAATTTCTATAAACTTAAAACATTTAAAATTACTAATGATTTTAAATCATGCTAAATACAGTTTAATTTATTCTGCGTTTCATAATTAATTTCTGTGAATTATGGAAGGAATATTCATGAAAGATTCATATCTAAAGTACCAGGATCACATAGATATTAGTCAAATTAGGAGGTTAGGTCGAGCCTTCTCGGCATTCAGCTACAGCTTCAGGAGTAAGTTTATTAGAAGAAAAAAAAACAATTAGCAAAGTTTTAACGACTGTCTGTGAGGGACAACGTTTTTTTTTTAGCAAAAATCCTAAATTTGCTGCAAACGTTTAACGGTTTCATGAACGAAGTTTGAAAAAGAATACGAAGCTAACTTTTTATTTATTTAAATCTTTATTTATATGACATTATTTGATCAAGAAAAATAAAATTAGTAGACAATAAAGCGCAAAATACTTGAATCGTCAAACTCGTAATAAGCTATTGAAATTAAAATACTTATCTTGTTCGTCTTCGATTTTTGTTTCGGACTAACGAAACTTTTACAGGAAAATACGAGAAAATTGATTGCGATCAATTGGTACAAATATATTATTGAAAATCTTTAAGTTTTGGTACTTGGAACTATTTTAATTATGTGACTTGTTGTCACAACAAGTCAGGGGTTAGCTTATATTCGTATGCATTCATCGATTTTTCCTTGAAAAGTATGAAATTAAGGCGGCGGCATAAAATTGGCGTTTTTAAAAAAAAGAGGATTCTGTACAAACGATAATAGCTTTGCATTAATTTTCTAATGAAAATTACTCGCCGTACCAGGCAGACATAAAACTAAGGTGCTGTAGTCGGCAGGGAGCGCTTAACTCCGCCGACCGACCATACAGAACTAACATAAGACGTACATAGAAATAAATGTAGTCAGTACGTAAGTTCACACGCAATAGCCTTTATAGGTGTAATAGACCCGAGGTTCTGGTCAGGCGGATCAACGCTGCTCTTTTTGACGTCGCTAAGAATATATTTACTTATACTAAGGCCCGATATAAACGAATTGAATAAGATTATGGCAACCCCCCGCGATACGTAAGGATACGTAAGGAGGAGCCTGTTGTTCAGCGTCTTCTGGCTGATGATGGTGATGAATTGAAGGACAGGAAAGATAGAGGAATAAGACGAAAGGAAATTCCTGTGTCTTTTGTTAAAAGATGGTCGGTACAAACGGTAATCGGTAATCGCTTCAGTCGCGTGTAAGTTTATTAACCGACTTTAAAAAGAAAAGGAGGAGGTTCACAAGTCGACACAAGTTCACAAGTTGCCTTTACAGTGAACGAGCTAAAATTACATTTCGGAATGACCCTTCTGCACTTGTGTACTGAAGTGTCTCGTCTAACCTGAGTGAGCCTGCTGTGGGTCCTCGGCCTAAGAAATATTTTGAAATCATAATCATCTTTACGCATGCTCGGAAGGCAGCTTGAGGAGCGCAAAGCGCCACTCACCTTTTACCAAGAAGACGCTGCTGCCCATCCGATGCTACGACGGTTCTGGTCGTAGTTTAAGATCAAAAATACTTTGTATGATATGTAGCGTCGCAGCGACGACAGACTCACACATACATCATACTCCACACTTTGATTAAGGTTGTGTGCCTGTACTTTAATGTTTGAATAAAGTTAAGTTTCTTTTTAGTTGTAAAATTAGATATATCGTTAAATAACTAACTGTAATCTGTTTTGGCCATATATTTGATAACTTTAGTATATTTATAGACATTGTAACGCTGTTCATTACAGGAAAACAATAAAAAAATAAAATAAAATAAAATCATAAGAAAGGTGCAAGATTTAAAAAGATGCAAGTTGGATCACCGTGTCACACAACACCAAAATTACGATCCGAGCATAAAGGCGAACTTCCACAAACGGCCCTGGACAATGGTTTGACCAAACAATCGCTATTAAGCCCACGACAACAAAGCATTCTCAGCTCTACTTCTTTACAATACTGTTTCAAGTGCATTGTCGTACTGTCCGAGGCGTATTACGGGCATTAAGAGGCGTTAACCAGCTGACTATTTAATGGGCGGGATAATGGTCAGTTTTAATGGGCAACCAAAAGTGACTAAATAGATAAAAGCGCTAAGATTTTAATTGGGAATTCAGGTAACCTGAGGCGCAATAAGTTATTTTACTTATTTATTATTATATATAAAAAAAAAAAATGTAATTTACTAAATACTTATTAGTATTTGTAGCAGATAAACGTTTTTAGAGCGTTTAACTTATTCTTTGGCTAACTAAGTAATGTTGTGATTTTTCCACATCATAAAATTCTATGCGCGAACATTTCATTTCATCATAGTATATTTAATAAATCATATCAAAGGAACCTAGTCCACACAATTACAAGCAATACCGTATTCCCTTTACAAATATTATTTTTTCAAGAAATGTTGCTGTTCAATAATTAACTGTGAATCGGTCACATTTGAAGAACCTAATTGGAAGGAGACTCGCTCAAATATTTGATGGCCATAAAAAGGGACTTGAAAGAACTTGATTAAATATTTAAATGGACGAATCAAAGCGAAGATCTTTCAAGATTTGGAGACAATAGAGGTGATTTCGCCGAAATCGGCTTAGCCTAAGCCTGGAATTACAGAGTACCTTTGTAAACGTTGCTAGCTTTTGTTGTGTAAATTATGCTCATTTAACTAAAACAATTATTTAGTCTAAATCTAAATTAGCAAACCAAGTTCAATGTCATTTTACGTGCAAAACTTTCGAAAAATTGTTATTCATGCGGATATATTTTTTTAGTTGTTGTTGTCACCGTAACTAATTTAATGTCAATATTAATTAGAGTATTAATAGTTATTAGAAACATAAATTAGTACTTAAATGTTTATTCTGTTAGTTGTACAAAAGAAGCCAAAAATCCTTCCAAAAACGTAAATTGGATTAACTACTTATATGAAAAAGTTGTTAGATAAATTTTGTACTAAAAACCCAAGTTAACATGAAAAAAAAAATGGAATCATTAGAGTGCATTCATGTCATCATAATTCCTCATGTAAGTTTGTAAGTAAACCTTATTTTCCATAGAATAATGAGTAAATGAAATCCATGGCCTTATTTGCAAAGTCTTACGTCATGTAAATTCTGGGTGGGGTCATGAACGAGGTCTCCGAAGCGATCTGCGCGGACCTCCTGCGTCGGAAGCGGCACCCGGGACTCCGTGTCGAAGCGAAACTGGCCCTGGCACCACACGGACAATGGCAAATGCGTGTATAAACAGTGAAGTGGCGGTGATGACTTCGCGGACTTGCAAGTTCATAAAGATTTGGCAAACGAAGGCAAAATTAAGCCGAGTGTTGTCTGTCTACTGGGGGGAGAAAGAAGTCGAGAAATATACACCAAGCACCGTCATTTTTGTGCCACTGAGTTAATAAGTCTCTGCTCCGATTCAGTGTATAAGCAGTTTTAGAACGCGGGATTTCTCGAAGTTACCCTTGTCTAGTCTCGGACGTCGGCTTATTATTTTTGAAGAAGGCCATTAATTACAATTTTGAATTTGCAAGTCCATTGAGTCTTAATAGGGACGACACAAAAGCAAGACGCACATTAATAATACTAGTTAGGGCAAGCGGCGCGACATGCTTACACGCTTGCATGCTTCAATGTCTACGAGCATAGAGGCATGCGCTGCAGCGACTTCGCGCGCCTCGTCAGCCAAGCGGAGCCCTCTAGGCGTAGCGTCTTCTTTCACAACTACGCATGCGTCTTCTTCTGCCACTTCAGTTCCCCGGGTCTCTTCTAGTTCAAGGTTCTTAGGATTTTCGAGTTCTTCGTGGGTTTTGAGAGGTTCGGGATCGGGAGGGGGAGGGACCTCGTCGGGGTCAAGCTTGGGAGCAGCGCTCTCGCTCACCCTTTTGTGGTTCTCCGGCAAACTGATGTTGCATTCGTTGTCGAAACGGAATTGACTCTGTTGGTATCCATGGTTAGCAAGAAACAAAGTTAGGAATATTTAACAATAGAACCTATTTTATTAAATAAAAATAATAATTTGCTAAACATCAGAGAGTTAATATCACATTTTAAGGTCTTGCTATCTGATAAATATTTCTCTCAAATACAAATTTAGGAAAAAAATAATATTTTGATCACCATGATCAATCTTAATGTATACGACTGCTTCAAAACGCTGTGATCTGGCTTATTCTCGAAGTACTTTCTCGACAAGATAATTCAAATTCAAATCATTTAATTCAGACTACAAAGGTCCATATTCACATAAAAAGAAATTCAATATATCATAATATTATCATCAATTAGTCCTGATATCGTACCTTATATCCGGGTCCAAGCCTGTGCATGGCGCAGATCTGGTGCGTGGTGAGAGCTTCTCCGAAAAGGTAGATGGCAGCCATCTGACCGCAGAACACTCTCTCCTCGTCCAGCTCCGCGGTCGCTCCGATGTAGCATTTGTCGAAAGGCTGACGATAAATCGAAGAATGAGAAAAAATAAATCGTTCTTGACGATCATTGGTTAATTACGTTGGTCGGTTAATTCCATGTATTATTGAATTGAAATTAAATGAAAATGTGCCATATTTTTTTTAAAGAGCTGTTTGAACCTTGTTAATTTAACCTTTTCAGGATAACTAAGCCCTAATAAAATTTGATTCGAAACTAAAACGAATACAATTTTCTAAAATATCATTTTCCGACAAAACAAGTCGAGCCGGTGTTGCCAAAACTTTTTAAATCTTAAAGCGATAGAGAAAGAAAACATAATTTAGGAAATTCTGATTGGAAATGTTCAAGCGTAAATATTGTAAAAAAAGTTGTTTAATATAAATCTCGTAACGAGGGTGCCTGGGGGTATTTATTGAAAGAATTTGGGGGTAATAAAACGGCAGGGGTCGGAGCGAAGCATGCGAAAACATGTTTATATTCGAAAAGGTATGTCAGCCTATTCCGTAAACGATATCCGATTGGGCTCAGAGCTGCTTGTTACATATGCCAGCCCATTATGGCACCCTCACTAACTTTCACAGCAATTATATTAAAAGCTCATTATGTACAAAAAGGTTTAATTTAAATTTTATATTACACATTATAAATGTTAACTTTATAGTTATTCGCTACAGTTCTACAATGTCGTTATCGCATAGTATTTCGGTTTTATGAATTCCGTTATTTTAAAGAAGCGTTCTGGACTAAAAACTAGGGCATCTTTAGCCAATTGAAAGTAGTAAGCTCGACCAAATTATGAAAATTTGTTCAAGGGTAACAAACATAGAAAGTGGTATACGTCTAGATAATTTTAAGAATATAGATTCTTATCCATTATGGTGAGCACGGTTTCAACTGCTGCCATAAGAAGTTCTATAACACTGTTTTGCTGAACAATGTCTATAATACAAGAAAAAAACCGTTACCATCAAAACACGGCCAATATTGCGCCCGGTCTCGAGACGACTGAGGCTAGAAACCCGAGCTTTTTTGTTTTGAATTTTCTGTCGTGTTTTGATGTCGTTAAGATGTCTTTTCACTTTGGTAATCGTTTCATCACAATATCGGTTTCTGCTTTGCGTAATTTAGTAAATGGTTGGCTTTACTAACTGAACTACTACTTACTCGTATGTGGAATTAAACAGAAGTTCTGGAAAAACTGCAAAAACAACTTGGCACGTAAGAACACGGCCATTGATGATTGTTGTTTAGTTCTTAGTTCTAACAAAGCCTACGTAGCTCTGCCATATGAACATGTCACGACATTTAAGCGATAATATTTCCTGTGTAAAATACATAATAATAATACATAGTTTTTAGGTAAACAGTCACGTGGTAGTAGTATCTCAAAGTAGTCACGACACTACTGCGTTATATTTTACCAATAAGGCGTACATACGTTAGTGCAAAGGTTTTCAGATTCTGCAAAAAGATTTAATTCTGCAGTCTTTTAGTAAGCAAATACGATTAAGAGACCTGCAGCACCGTCACATCTGCCGTTTCTGTAGAATAAATCAATTCCTTTCGCTTCGGTGGCCTTTTTGAGGAAATATTGAGTAGGATATTAAACCGGGACGAAAAACGGGTAGACTTAATTGGTGTTTTATTTTTCCTTATTAATGTTGAATATTTCGTTTTGATTTCCGGAATCAAAGTATATTGCAAAATATCTGAGCTGGATGTTATATTTTTCAAATTCTTTAAAAGTTTATTCTTCAAAGTCACATCATATTTATGTTTGACAAAATCTTTTTACCGGCTAATATAGTTAAAAGAATAAAATGTTGTACACACACGCGCAGAATATTATCTTTCAGAAAATAGACAAACTAAGTGCCCGTATAAAAAGAAAGAATCGTATCATGCTTTAAAGTTTATAACTTCTACTGTACGTGACAACATTTCAATGCTTGTGCTTTTAGTCGGCCTGACACTGAATGGCGCGATTCCGGTATTGGAATATACATCGTTATAATGTCGTGCTGCATTACTATATCCCAGAATAGATTAGTAGTTCTGCAAACAGTAAACCTCGCAAGTATACAATCGCAATCGCAATTCTACAAATTCATAGAATTTTTTAGTCGTCGGCGATTTTTGATTTGATAGGGTATTTCTAAAGTAGTGGTAAAAATTGTACAACCTGTATACCAAGTTTCGTCAAGATTGCTTGAAAAATACAACCTGTACGCGAGTACCAACGTACGGACAGATGAAAGCAAGTTTTGCCAGTTAAAACTAAGACCTTTCGTTCGCCTCGCTGACGGAACTATAATCCTTACTCTTTGTACGACAAGACGATGTAGGTAGCAGTAAAATCAAAATGCTAAATGATACCACGTTGTTGGTATAAGCGATATCTAAGTCGTAATACGGAACATACCCGCCGCAGTTATCCACGATTGGGTGCTCAGTATAATGGCAAAGTATATATATACCTACTGTTACTAAGTATAATGGCATGTTGATTCTTAAAATACACGGTTTCGGCGACGTTTGACACGAAAAAGCTTAACTTCTGATAGGAAAGAAACTTTTTTTTAGTCAAAATAGACTGGCATTTGATCAGTTCCGGTGGGATGTTAAGCAACTATGTGTTCTGTAAAGGAAAACGTTTACCTAAAAGGAGTCTGTTAAAATACAAAGCAAAAGATAGTGAGAATAGTTGCAAGTATTTTTAAAGTGGCTGAAACATCAACGAAGGCATTGAAGGTTCGCCATAAAAGAGACGGTGTAATATGTCATTAAAGAGCATTTTTACTGTAGTATACCTACGAGAAACTATATTTAAATACCTCTTTATCTCCTGAGGCTACAAAAAGTTCCAGTGTTTTCTCAGAAACTTCTCAAATTAAGCTACAAATTACTTCTCTTCAAATTAAAAATTTCTCCGTTAATTTTCTTCGACGAAATTATTTTAAAATATTCCAGAAAAAATAAACCTGGAGCGTTTAACTATTCATCCGCAAGAATAATTACAATTCTTGGCCAGTCAGTAATTTTCGTCGCTTGTGTGATGAGCAGGAGGAAGGAAGGAAAAATACCTGTTGTTTTTAATTTTAAATTATTCGAGCTTTTAAATTGCTATAATGGAAATTCATACTTACAAATGAGTCTAAGTAACGAGTCGATTGCGATTACTCTTAATTAAATTTGATCAACTGAACTGTTAGGACTTTCGTTCTTTTGTTTTTTTGTTCAACTGTTGGGTGAAAATTTTCCTCGTGTTCCTCGTGTATTAGTACCATCAAAACTACACTTGCCACTTCTGAAAGGTTGTTAGGTTGCTATGTGTCTATGGTTAGGATCTCTTAGTGAGAAGGCTGATAATTGTTCTTACGGAGCTTTATGAATGTTTTTCTTTTGTACTTTATATTTATTTAAACATGACAAAGTTCTAGTTTTGAATCGCTCGTATGATTTCGCTCGAAAATATCATATGAAATGAAAGATTTTCTATTGAAAGAAAGCAAATTCGAATGGTTCCAACCACTCGTTGCGTTAGGAACGAGTGGTTGGACCTGATGGAAAACGACGATGCAGACGATGAAGGACTACTTACACCTAGAAGGTATTTATTTATAAATACTCTTTTCTTTTAATTATTTGAATTTAAATAAACTAAGTGGGATTCGAATGTACGTAGAATTAATGCTCATCTTTCCGTCGTGCAAGGCATGAATATTCAGGCTGCGACGTGGACACGCATACTTGTAGGCAAATGAGCCACCATCGTTAGGGGTGGCATTATATTAAGGGGTAGAGATGGGGATCTCTTTATTTTAGCCTAATTAAGACTTCATAAGTAATTATGTGCAACCGTTAATTGTGGGATGTTTTACAAACATTTGTGAAAAATGGTCTAAAAATCTTCTAATCTAAACTTGATGGTCTTTGTTTAACTCGTGCTGTAAGTTTTTGGTTCATGTTTCATTTCTAGCTTTTGTCATTAAGCAAAACTCGTAAGAGAGCGTTAATGTAAAGTAATATTACCCATTACGACGTTACAACGGAAATGGAATGTTGTGCTTTGATGAACATTGCAAGCATAAAGACTTAATTGTGAAAATTATGAACCACAAAACCCATTCTGGCTCCCATGTCGCGCCAAGTTTCAGCATTATCATGCCGCCCTAGTACCGCACTTTGCATACACTTCACTTGTTACAAATTGTTCGTAACGACTGGCACGCGATGACTGGAACACGAAACTGGAACGGCAACTCGAATACCAAATGTGCGAGGCAGATAACCGGTACATTATGTTAAGCCGCCGTCGAGTTATGAGCTCCTTGTACCGAGGATTATAGCAGGGTGTAGTTTTATGAAGGAGCTGCGATGCTAAAATCTGAATGATGGGACTGTTTTGGGAAAAAGGTGTGACTGTTTTTCATAATAAATCATTTGGAATAAATTAGGGGCCAAGATAATCATTTAGCAAAGAAACTTGTAATGGCAGCTTTTAATCTGCTTACGACCTAACCCCTTTTTAGGCTTTCTTCTTTATACTTTTCACTCCGCTTCGCCCAATTATTTGGGTCTTTTCAAGATCAGTTTACACTTCGCTTATTATCTATCCACTTCTTTTTTTAATTAGCATCCAGTCTTTTGTCTTTATTTGAAGTAGGTAGACTGGGTACTTACGTCGTTTGTAGAGACGAACCAGGCCATTTCAGTACTTGACGCGAGCTGTCCGTTGACCAGACATTTAATTTCACTCTTTGTCCATCTGTTGTAGATGTACACGACTGCTATCGCATACCACCTGCGAAACGGGACAAAATCTCATCAAATAATAAATGCACATAGAATCTTACAAGAGAAATCTTTTCTTGGAGATAACACAGCACAGAGCACATGAAAATAACGTGGCAAATCTAAAAATCAGAAAAGAGCTTTGCGTTTTGTTTTGCTTTGCGACGCAATGATTTGCCATTTACTCGTAAGACGTATGATGTAAGACGTTAGACAAACGTATTATTATAAGTGGCCACATGATAGACCTAAGTGTATTTATGAGATTTTGTTTTGAAAATACAATGATGGCTCTCTTATTCAAGTTTACAGATAAATTGGTCGTAACGTAAACTGAAACTAAGCCATAACGCCAATCAATGCACACAGTTTTGGAACGAGTAAAGCAAGCTCAATATGGCTTTAAACTTTCTCTCCCGTTGGGTATTGAGGTTGGCTGCCATAACTGGACTGAACGCGAAAGTTGACCCAACTTCGGACTACCCTCATTTAGTTGTATATTTTAAACAAACTTCATACGAGAGCGGTCGGCGAAATTTTTAATGCGGCTTTCATAATATTTAAAAAATGCTTTCTCATGACTTTTTTGGGAGTTAAATAGCTTGGAATAAAAGGACTAGACATATTGTAGAGTTGATAGAAACGTCATTTAACATTTTGAAACCAACAAATAATAACATGAATAAAAGTCAAATTATGTTTCAAGAAGCATGGACAGAAAATCTTATGCTTATAGACTGATCCTGACTGATTAATATATGACGTCACATTAAGAAGAACCTAAATCGTCGTCCTTTCCCATTTCAATTTCATTTTGATTTCAATTCTAGAAAATTCCTTACCTTCTGGGCTGGAATTCATATTTGACGCAGTGCTGGAAGCCTTTACCGCGCACTTTCATAGAGGTCAGCACCAAACAGTTGCCAACGAAGTGCGCCGTGTAACCGACGCCTTTGCTCGTTTTGAAACTGGGGAAAATCGGTTATTATTATGACTTTGAAACAGGCTACGCAAGATTCCCGTATTATAAAACACTAGCTTGCCCGCACGGCTTCGTTCCCCTGGGCTACAGTGATTGAAACACCCCTTTTCACCCCTTTAAGGGTTGATTTAAAAAAAAAACCTGTGCCATGTTTTTATGCTTATTACACAAACTGAGTTTCATTGGCTTAGCGTGAAAAAAGATTTTATATCTATATAAACATTGGGGGGCCATTTTCCCCCTTTAGAGGTGGAATTTCGCAAAACCCGTTCCTATTGTTCACCCAGACCATTACAGGAGTATTAGTTTCAAATTTCACGTCTCTATCATAAGCTTTGATTCCAAGAAAAGGGCTTGTTCTTTTATATATAGTTTATACATATACTTTAAAAGCCCTAAAACTGAAATTATAATATACAATTCGTTGGTACGTAGTTGCTTGGAGTACTGCAGTGTAGCCTGGAAACCATTTTACGACATTTATACAAGAAGGCTGGAAAGTATACAAAAACGTTGCCTATGGCACTTTGCTTTCTCGTGTAATATAGCCAAATCTATAAAAAGCTACTCCGACAGGTTGAAGTATTTCCGTATGGACTCTCTCTCAGATCGAAGACGCATCCATGACCTCCAGTTTTTATTTATACTTGCTAATGGGTTGCTTGATACCCCGGAATTGTTATCTCTTTTGAACTTCTCTGCGCGATCGAGATCGATCAGGGCCTCTCGTGTTAAACTTCTGAATTCTTCCAAATGAAAAAATAATCTCGGTAAAATTGCTTCTATCAACAGACTTGACAACGATTTTAATGTTTCCTCCCAGGATAAAGACATTGACCTGTTTTCTGGCGGCGCAGGCTAGTTAAAATTATCGAGTTGCAGAACATTTTCTAGTATTAGCAAAGAGTAATTATCTCTGATACACTTTACTATGTGTACTTACAAATTATCTTTAATTCGTTGAATATTATTTAAGTATAACTCGCTTCTTAGTTGCATGTAGTTTGCGCCTATAATTGTGGTGACGTTTAGTCGTTTAGTTTTGTAACATAGAAGGAGGCAAGAAATAGAAACATTCTTATCTCCTTCTATGTTACAATGACGTACATCATGTTGGTCGCCTCTAAATAAATAAATATATATATATATAATATAAGAATCGAAACTTTTATGTTGCGCGTCCCCCGGAGGGTCTTCTCCTGTAAAAATTTGCAGTGCAATGTTTATGCATTGTGTTATATTTAGATGCTTTAATTACAACCCTAGTCCCCTACTAACGATTTAGCTGTTTTTTGTTTCTTAATTAATGTTTAATCTGTTTTAGAGGTTGGTCTGTAGTTTAACAATAAGTGGCGAACAGAATAAAATACTTTTTCACTAGAAATAGTTAGTGCGAGCAAATTTGGCATGCATTGCAATTTCATTCCACGTGAGTTCAGACTGATTTAATAAAATGAATCAATTCGGAGCATTATTAACATTTTCAAGAAAAAATAACATCACAACCTCGTATTCAGCTAAGTATTTTTCAGTATTTGCGTTGAATTTCACGTTATTGTATACAACTTTCTACGAAATGACAATAACAACACGAAACCTAAAAGCATTTCCGCTCTGCAGTTGGAGCGGAGTTGCCAAAACAATAAGGACCCAATTCAATTTGTGTAAAACACGAAGCGATTTTGCAGCTCGCAGTACCAGGATAGCATGTTGTTAGAGGTACATCGGGTTAGTTTCAAATAAATGAAAAGTTAAGCGTGCAAACAAACACGTCATTAAATTTTACAGCATGAAACTATAGCCATATAAAAAAGTAAATAGAAAAATTCCTATATATATATTACTTGTATTGGAGTAGATTGAAGAACAACTATTTGAGATTCTTTAAAACCCGGTACAAAAAACATTTGTTTGCAGCAATTGTATAAAAGCACACACAAAAGTGAAGTCAGTGCGGAGTCCAAACGGAATGTTTGTGGCAGGTCTGTTCACTGCCCTTTTAACTCAAATTGAGTGCTGGATGAAGTGACAGTTTAAATACTACATTTAAATGATGCTTGGTTACTTACGTTTATATTATAAAAAAACTAAATAATTATAAAGCGATAAAGTAAGCAAGACTGCCCTTCATCATAGGATACCACCACCTCTTACTGCGATTTGACGAAGGCTCTCAAACATATGCTACTTGCATTAACATATTACAATAGAAGGCAAATAAGCGATGTTTGTTTGAGAGCCTAGATCAAATAACGACGTTAAGCGTCCAGTACGAGAAACTTTAGCGAGACGATAAAATCTCTAAGTATACCAATATAAATAAGGCTTCTCTC
Source organism: Apocheima hispidaria (assembly GCA_947579745.1). NCBI lineage: Eukaryota > Metazoa > Arthropoda > Insecta > Lepidoptera > Geometridae > Apocheima > Apocheima hispidaria. The sequence goes on from OX388144.1 coordinate 17,930,055, forward strand.
TCTCGATGTTGACGGAGTTGATGGGGTCGAGCCGGAACCAGGTGGTGAACGTGAAGCCGTTCTCGTAGGGCCACCGAGCCAGGGGCGGCAACACTACCGCCTGGAACAAAAAATACATTTTTTTATGCCATCGGTGGCAAACAAGCAGACGGGCCGCCTGATGGTAAAGGATCACCATCGCTTATGGATAACTGCAACACCAGGGGAATTACCGATACGTTGCTGACCTTTTAAGACTATTAACAGATTATACGTTATACATAGTTATTAATACATTGATATTAATACTAACTAATATTATAATTCAGACTAATATTACCGCAGTCGTATCGGGATCAGGACCAATAAACCTTCGAGATAAAAAAAAAAAAAACGTTCGTCTCGAGGAAAAAACTTCGCTTGCGCGATTCAGAACTCCCTACATTACAACTGTCAGTCCATACAAAACGTCAAAAATTGCACAAAAATGAGTCAACGACATCTAGCGAACTATAGGAAGTAGGTACTTTAGTCTCTCTGTCTGGATGTTTGTTGCGTTATCACGGCTAAACGGCTGAACGGATCAAGCTAAATTTCACCTCGCGAACGAAGTCGCGGGTAACAGCTAGTTACATATATTTATTCACATTTATTTACCTACATACAAGACACCAATCCAAGCTCCACACTCCGGGGACCATGCCTTTTGTCAACTTTTTAGACTTCAATATTTACGAATTAGAAAACTCGTTGACCGACAGATCATCCTTGACACCGTAAATACGCAGTAAAAAAGATAAAATAATGCCAATTTTTGAACCCGATGAATATGCGATATCGTCACTACAAATAAAGAAGCGATGCTCCTAACCAGCACACCAATAAAAATAAACAGAAGTCGTTCTTTACAACGGGATGGGTGTTATCTCCTCTCCGGACGGGATGATACGAAGCCGGAGCGATACTCGTCTTGATGTATTGTTACTAGGACTTTATGGGACGTATAGTAGTCTTATTGCTAATGATAGAAATGCGTGAGTCTAAAAATTCTTCGAGCTATAGTGTTCATTATCAAAACATTTTATTGGGTCATTTATTATGTTTGATGTTTTTCATAAACCTGGCTTGACTTTATGCCGCTATTTTTTTTGCCGAGCATTGAGTGAAAACAAGAAAAAAAATGCAGCTATAGTACATTGTTCACCGAGGGGGAAGTGACCGATTACAAGCGAGGGTGTAGCTTAGGAGTGTAGTTTGTTTCCCGAGGCGCAGCCAAGGATCTTAATTCACACGAATTAGGAATCGCACTTTCGTCCCAGTGACTTCCTTTTACATAGTATCTTAAAGATAAATGTTTAAAAAAACCAGCACACCGCGCGCTCGCGATTTTTATTTTTAACTTTCGTTTTAGTACATTATTGTCGCGGTCTGTAATGACTGTGTTGCTGGCGGCGATGATGATGGCCGAAAGCGCAAGTCCAGGCCGTCACAGCGCGGTCAGCATTGCAGCCCGCGATGGACGAGCTGGAATAAGGGCCGAACCGCCTTTACAGTGCGATCGAAGACAAAATCAAAATCAAATTCAATTATTCAAATTGTCGATTTTCGAATTGTCGTAGGCAAGTTTTTGCACCTGACTAATTTTGAAACAACTCGACAATAATGGATTTTCAAAGCAAATTGCTGGCCGCTAAAACACGACAGTAATGAAATTCCATACAACTTTGCTGGCACCAATTTGAGAAGCGCGGCGAGGCCGACTTTGCTCAAAGAAGGTTGTCAAAGTAATGATTAAAAACGGCAAGTGGACATATCATATAGAAATCATTTTGCAGACTTTGCGATGAAATTTTACAGACCTACAGATATTACCTAAGAAGAAAAGAAACAGCGCGTGTTCACAATTTACTATGTATTTTCATAACTTTTTCAGCCTGCATATTCGTACGATAGTAATGACGTACAATCTCGTTTTAAAAAAACGAATAAGGTAAGTAAATACTTTACGAGAAAGTGTAGTATCAAAAGAAATATATAAGCGAGACAGCCACATAACATCACAGGCTGCGGCTGGCTGGAAGGCTGGCAGGAGGGATTAAAGCGCAAATTCGTCGAGAAAAATGTTTTCCAAAGACTCGACTGGAAAATGTCGTTTATTCTAAGCCGTCTTCTGTTTGCTGCTAAATATTAACTCGAGTAGGAACTTGTGCACGTGAGGGTTAAATCCTTCCACTGATGGAATTAAAGAAAAACACGTTCTATTGATATAAATAGATAATGAAAAAAAGCCACTAAAGCTTCAGTTTCCATTCCGTTTGAAAACTAAATCTAAGAAAAGGTCACGAGAGCTTTTTTAGCATAAAACGAAGGGGGAAAGTTTACTAGCATAAACCAAAACGCAAGTAATACGAATTTTTACAGTCAAAATAAAAGAGTATCTATCGTGCGTAGATAAATCACAACGCATGTGTTTATCCTGTTCATGTACCAGGCAAGCAGCAGCGCAGAAGAGGGCGTCTGTCCGCCGTCAGATCTCCGGATAAAAGCGACAGAGAGAAATGGACCCGCCCTGAGGCGGGACGATAAATAAGGAAAAAAACGGACACGCAGATAGCCCAGTATGTCACGCGGATTACCCGCCCGTATTTGAATAAGAATTGCCAATAAACTCGGGTTAGAGCGAGCTTCTAAAGTGCTCTGCTCGCCTGGTATCGATCCCTGTTTAAGGTTAACTTCGACCATGAAGTGAGGTTTTGTTTGTGGAAGTTTTGTCGGGTTAGGTAAACTGTTTCACATTTTCGAAATCAGATAGTTTGGGGATTACTGCGGCTGCCACATGTAGTTTGGACCACGGAAGCAAGTTAGCAAAATAAACGAAATCTTCAGAATGTGTCGTATTGGTCTACATAATCATTCCCAGTTCTATCGTATAGAAGTTTTTTCACTTAACCGTTGTTATGGGGGATTTTCACGTGGAGGTGGTTATGGGGGTTTTTTTGGGGGTTTCACGGAATGTCGATGAGTTGAGGAATTGTATGGGTATGGGCATCGGAATCCGAGGGACCAGGGGTCGGTCGACTTCACGGAAAAGGAAGGTTTCTATTTGATGAACTCCCACCCAGGACATGGACGTGGGTAAGCCCCGATGGTTCAACCAGAAAATGAGATTGACTTCACCATGACGACCAAGAAGGGGATATTCAAAGTCTCCGTAGTCGCCAAGGTGAAAGCCGGTAGCGATCACCGCATTGTCATAGGCACATTGAATATCAATGTCAAAGCTTGGGAGGTTTATTAAGTGGATTTTAAAATAAAACCCAAACAAAAAACTAACAACTAAACTAATCCTACCCTCGGCAATCTCAGCTATATTCCGAAATTGATCGTCAAACTTCGAAAATGTCAGTCCAATACCAACTTTATTCCAATTCGTATTCGGTGGGCATCCCGTTCAAAAGACAGGAACGGCATTGCAGTAAAGTTTAACTTACAGTTGCGAAGTTTCTAAGTGAAGTTAATAAGACCTTAACCTCTATGCATACTTCGCCTTGTAGACGGGGTATTCCTATACTGGGTGTTCAGTTAGAAGACGGATATACAGGGTTATAAGGAAAGGATATGCTAACCCGAAAATGGCTCATAGTACTCATCATTATGAACAACTTTTATTATGGGACCAACCCTGAAACCGCGAAAAAACGTTGTTACGGGCAAGCGTGACGCTTGACATCGGGTGAGCGACTTGCTCGTCTCGTCACCGAGTACAATAAAAAATATGTATATATATATATTATATAGCTTCGAATATTTTCGAAAGAAACACCCCGTGCGAGCTACTGGAGCGATAACTGGAGACAGGTGGCTCTACACACTGGTTTAATTAATTTAGTTTCTTGCAATGGTGTGGCTGTGTGGAGGTAAACGATTTAATCTGTAGTAATTACTGCTCATAAAGATTACAAATAATGTGTTCTATATCAGCCTTCAAACATCCCACTGCTGGGATATCAGCCTACCCTCGAAGGATGATTAGGCCATCTCCACCACGCTGGCCCAGTGCGGGTTGGCGGATTCACATACGCCATCGAATTTCTTCTCCGGAAATATGCAGGTTTTCTTCCGCACGATGTTTTCCTTCACTGTAAGGCCAGTGGTATATCCATACGTAAGTTCCAAAGAAATCATTGGTACGGGCCCGCCCGGGTTCGAACCCGCTACCTCTAAATAATATGTTACCATAATAATTTTAACGAAAAATAAATCTACTTCAACAAAATACTCTGATAAATGCAATGCTATGCTTGGCTTGTTGATGAAAAATCGCTAAACGTATGCCTATGATATTTGAAGAGCTCCCACAATTCCTCATAAATCATATTATCAGAACTGGATTTTGATAAAAACGGGACCAATCTGGAAGTATCTTCTTTCAAATAAAAAATAAAGTTTCCGAATCGGTTTATAAATGACGCAAAAATTTAAAAAAAAACAGGGACTTGAGAATCTCCTCTTTTTTTTGGAAGTCGGTTAAAACAAAACTAGCCATTTCTCTATACGAGTAAGATAACGATTGGAAGAACTTCTCGGTTCTGGGCCGTGTTCAGTAAGGACGTCCGACGACGCCCAATGACATTTGCAGGATATTTGTAATGTCATGGAGCGTCGTCGGACGATCTTACTGAACACGGCCCAGGAGTTCAAACTACTAAGACCCTTTCTCCTAATCAACCTTCAACTGTGCAATGTTTTACTAGTGATTCGCTAATTTGATATTTATATCCGTGTGAGTAGATAGACAACCATTAGTGTGTAACGATTGTACTTACACACTAAGTCTCACCTTACCTAAGCAGCTGACCATTGTGCACTTGCACTGTACGCAAATAAAAGACATGTGGTGCGGTATATTATTTTTGCAAAAACATAATATTTTAAACTTAACAAATTATAAATTTTACTATGAAAACATGCGTGGTTTTGACACATTTTGTTTTAATAAAACGGGAATACTCACGCTAAATAGAGTCGGTTATTCCGACTATAGTTTCGATCACATTCGGTGACCTTTATCAAGGAATACTAAGCTCAAAACTATAGTCGGAATAACCGACTCAAATTAACGTGAGTATTCCCGTTTCATTAAAACAAAAATTATAAATTCTTTATAACATCGACAATTTACTTTTATTGTAAATATGTTTACATTTGGCCATCAATTCGCCTGAATACATCTTATAAATATGAGGACAAGGTCCTTTATATTACTTTTTGCAGTTCGTAGATCGTACCCAGCTATGACGCTCGTAAACGAATTTTCTTTTGATGCTAACAAAGAAAAGTAAAACAAAACAGGCGTCAAGAACATACAATATTTTGGCGGATGCCTTGTACAATTGAAGAGGCGACACGAACCGGCGAGCCGCTGGAGCGAGTGACTGGAAGACATCCGGCCCTCCGGCGCCAGTGGTCGCGGAGATTGCGCGCGTATTTAATTAACTTCTGAGATATCGGGAAACACAACTCTAAGACAAGTTGTAAGTGTACGAATAATAAAGATTATTTCTGTAATGACCTTTGAAGAAGAAAACTATTATGTAAATGAATATTCCGTATTGATTTACATTACATACAATATCAGCCAGAAGACGTCCACTGCTGAACGAAGGCCTCCGCATTAGACCGCCACACCGACCGACAATATGCCACTTGCATCCACGACTTTTACTATGTCGTAGGTCCACCTAGTGGGAGGCCTGCTTACGCTTCGTCTTCCGGTTCGTGGTCGCCACTCTAGAACCTTTCTTCCCAATCGGTTACCGAGTGATGTGGCTCGTTTCAGATTTTATCGCGCAAAGAAACTCCGAGCTCTCTCCATTGCCCGCTGCGTGACTCTGAGTTTCTCCAAAAGGCCAGTAGTCAAGGACCACGTTTCAGTTCCATATGTCATCACTGGCAACACACATTGGTCCGTATTGATGCAGGTATAAAAATCTAAACTGACAGTTACCAACGCTATAGTAAGATTTCCTACTTTCCCTAGATAAAGTAACCTATTTTGATGTTTAGGTCCATTAGGTCGAGTTCAAAAAATATTGAATTCTCGTAATATTTGCATATTTTCATAATTCTGAATTGAATTTGAGTGTAATTTCCCAAAATGTTGGATTCTCTTAATATAGATAGATAGCCATAAGTCTTTTTACTTAAGCACTAACTGTGTATTAGACGAAGACATCTATTCGGATTAAGAAATCCGCATTTATCGTAATAGGTACCTAATGGGTGTAACTATTTCACAGAAATACCTTAAAACCGAATCGTACTTTACTTTAGTGAAAATATCAAATACTTCAGATTAGTAATTATTGTAAGAAAACGAAAAAACACCAAAATCTAAAAGCATTATTATTAGATGATTTAAAGGTGGGTTCTCCCTTCGTTCTCCTCCTATTTCCATCTCCTCGGGAAAGCTTATTCCATTAATTACTCGCAGAAACATCCATAAATAACCGAAACGACTCAATAATTAAATCGCTGGCGAAAAAATTCCAACAAAATACCTACATTCGGAGTTAAAAATCTCGGGCGTACTATTAACACAATATTTTCTCTAAAGCAGTAAGAGTAAAATCGACTTTAAACTTCGCTTTTTCCGCTTTTTTTTGCGTGACGCGTTGTGCAGAACGGTAAAAAACGTAATAGAATATCATCAACATCATCTTCTGCAGCCAGAACGTCCACGCCTGAACAAACGTCTTCTCCTTAAGTATAAGGAGAAGGTTGCCATAATCTCTACGCTCGGCAGACGGCTTGGGGATCGCAGAACGCTTACCGTTTACTAAGAGGACGCTGCTGCCCGTCCTCCGGTGGTTCTGAACGCAGTTTTAGGACATACCCGGGTCCGACATGTTGGGAAGTAAATTGAAATGAAATCAAAGTTCACTAGCCGTTTTATAGAGAACATACATACCGTATAGAGAACATACATACATCGCTTTTTATATATTTGAATTATGAATGATGATATATTTTCCCTGGAATAGGTAAATTTTAATTGAATTAATATATTTTTAGTATAGTACATAATATATACTGTCATGATTTTTAAAATAAATGAATACTGAAATAATTATTATTACGGGAACCAGCAATGAGAATGAAGTTTCCGTTTCACTAAGGGATAGCCGCCATGCGGCCATTTCACTTGCGGTTACGCATAATTTTTTTACATCTACGTCAATGCAAGGCCCGGCTTCCCTGATTCTCGCTATCTCGTTCGCACTTTTGAAACTTTTTTAAATTACTGAGTGGGTATTTAAAAAAAAAACTCAGTTATTTTAGAAAAATAATGTCAACGTTATAAACCTTTATTTTAAATGTTATTATAAAATATTTTTTTTTTTTTAATAATGAGAAGGATAAATACTCAATAAAATGTTTTTTTTCCTCGTCCTTCGTCAACATAGAAAATGTTAACGTAAAAATCAGCTTTAAAATAATGACATTGTTATTCTAAGAATTGTCTTTAAATCAGCAATCTTTAGTATAAAAACGATCTGAAAACTGAAAACGATCAATTTCCGATCTGCTTTATTTTTAAATGTGCGAACGCCATATCTGCATTAAAGCTGATCATCCACTTTCACAGCGTCCGTACTGTGTGAATATATGAAGGCTTACTGAAATGATTTAATTTATTCTTCCTACCCACAGCCGTCGAGGACTGTTAAAATAAATACGCGGTCGGAGGTCAGATCTGAGCTCCGGGAATATGATCATCCGAAACGCTGGAAATTACTCATTGTTATGTATTTATAGATTACAATGCTTTCAAATCAAATCTAGTCTGTTTTGAAATAGCTTTTTACTCGACTCGAACTACAGAACATCATTGCATGCATTTTGTTTTAATAAAACGGGAATACTTACGTTAAATTGAGTCGGTTGTTCTGACTACAGTTTCGATCACATTCGGTGACCTTTATCAAGGAATGCTAAGCGTGACATGCGTGCGACCTCGTCTTGCATTAAATCATTGCATGCGTGTCCACACCAACCTTGAGTTTTGTATGAACAAAGACACCGCACTGCACTTGTCACACTGTCGCATTTGTCTAGTAATTTTACAGTTTACCTAGTATGGTATTTCATCTGAGGCCTTTGCATTTAGCTGGATTTCAAACGCGTCTCCTCGTGTGTTGGTGTAGAGTTTTTAATAATTATAAACATATTTTTATAATCAGTCTCTATTCATTCTAGAACAAGGTGTAGTGACAAAGAGGCCGAAGCAAACAAATCGGTCCAGCACTCAGCTGGGCGCCTGAAATATGGCCGCTGTTTATAAATAAAACAGTCGGTAATGGGCCGTCGTTTCTCTTCATTTCAAGTGAAATATTGTAGGTTCGAAGGTGCAGGTGGCGAAATGGTCTACTGAACACCGACGGGCGACGAATGGGGGTTTCTTTCGGGCGACTGCAGACGGTAGAGCAATAGTCGGATCTCTTTCTCATTCTATTTGCTTTAAATCATGATCTTTCTCTCGCACCTGTCGACTAAGTTATTAGTGGTGGGTCTAAAGTAAATTATTGTAGGTTCGAAGGACAGGCGGAAAAATGACCGAAGGGAAACCAAGCGCGCACCATAATCGTAAAACCAAAACAGAGAGACTGAGTTCATTAGAATTTATTAGTTAGTTTATATATTACTAACTGATACTAGTTTATATTATTTTTTTTTTTAATGAAAATCGGTCCAGACGTTCTCGAGTTATAACTGTTCGAACAGAAAAGGCAACGATAAAATTTATTGCGCTTGTAAAATTAATCCTGCCGATAGAGATATCATTTCATTATCAATAACATTGTCACAATGCAAATACAATCCATAATTTTCAGAACAATACCTACACAATACACGTACATTACTGATGGAACAAAACACATGTTTATTTTTCAAGTGTCGAAATTCAACTTTAATGAATGTATTATGATTACAATGCTTTATCTGTATTTAGAATTTACCTTATTAGAAATGTTTGTTTTCCTAGTGTTCAATAGTGGTTAGAAAAATATTAAAACTGTATAAGAGTGGACAATGATATTTTGGTTATAGCAGATAAATATTTTCATTAAGAACAGAGTATACCGTCAACAAACAAAACCGCCATACAAAAAGCGTAGTCGGATACCCGTCCCTTGATGTTATCCAATTTCGATGATTGTTTTATAATTATGTTATCTACATCGTGAAAAACTATCCTAGTATGATTTTTTAAAATTTCTTCGTTAAATTTTTTGCTTCGAAAATGCAACGAAGAAAAGTAGCTGTTATTATAACACCATACACATTTTTGAAAAAACAAAACAGCGGCATAGATTATAGTTTATCCAAGCCATCGACATCAAAAACAAAAGATTTTGTTAAGATTTAGGGGGTGATAACAGACTACCCCCGAAACGCTAATTTCATCAAAAAGTTAGGGAATTTCACTAACACTCTCTATCGCACGCACGAGAAACAGCCATACAATTTCAAATATCGAATGCGCTAAAACCTCGCGGGAGGATTATCCTCTTAATATCTTAGCTCGCCGGTAAAATAATCTAAAGTAGAGCACCTGACCGCGCGGTCTGCAGACACGTGAGTGAAAGGCGTACCTGACACATGGTCAACTGCTTATTTCGCAATATATCGCCTTGAACACTTATGTAATCTATATTTTAGTGAATTTGGACTAGTTTTTATGATAACTGATATAACAGGGGGCGTAGCTCAGATGGTAGAGCGCTCGCTTAGCATGCGAGAGGTACCGGGATCGATACCCGGCGCCTCCAATCGATTTTTTTTTAATTGGAATTTTTAGATGACCAAAGAGTTTTTAGAATCTGAACGGTGAAAAGGTGAGGAGCATTTATTTTAAAGACGACGAGACAGAAATCTTGTTTCATACCATTTTCTTTTTAGCGCACAACCTCGGAAGATTCTGTTTATCATTCGAAACCTGAGTGCAAAAGTGCATTTGATCTTTTATTTTTCTCTTATTTTTTGGCTCCACAGGTTGTGTATTTAGCCAGTATCAATTATATTTCCAGTTAAGTCAAATATTTCACAATTAAAATAAGTCTCAGACACAGTCTTAGTCAAGCAAAGCAAGACACGGTCAAGTCCATATCGTGGCCCAGTAAAATGGTGGAAGCTTTACTAGAGGTTTCTGTTGAGAAAACAACACGATGTATCACGTTTCACAACATTACACTATTCACCAACACTCGCGCACGTCCACGAACACTTAATGGACAAAATCCACCATTCGAATTAACACAAGTTTTGGAAAATAATACAATGACGCGACATGACTTCTTCACGTTCCCGCCAAAACTCAGCATATTATCTTATATCTTATTCGAAAAGTTTTTTTTTCAAATTCGAACCTATTCAATAATTTTCTATAACCGCCAGTCAATTAAAAATGCATTAATACTTATTTCAAGTCAGTGCGCCAGCCTCATTTTTAGAATAATCGCACGGTTTGCACGACTGGATAAAAAAAAAAAACTTTTAAAATTTTTCTTCTCTTTATTCAATTCACTTTCTATCATTTTGGTTTAATTTTTGATAAAATCTTAAGAAATCATAAAATATGAGCGAGTCCGGAAGCGACGAAGATAATATATATTTAAGCTGTTTTTCTTGTCCTAGCATTTTCCTCGACGTAGTGAGGTTGAAAAGTTATGTATCGCTCGGCAGTAAAGTTATTCTGCGTCTTGTAACTTTGAAACCCTCGCTACGCTCAGGATTCTATATTTGAAACACTATTTATTCCTTCCTCAGTCCTTCACTTGCGCATACAAGTACTCGCGTCAAAAACCAACTTCATAACAAATAACTATTGTCATGATCATCAGGGTAGCATAATGATATCGGAGTTGCATGAACCAAATACGGAATGACAAAAAAGAAAAACAATCGTGTTAACTTAACAATCTAAATAAATTAACGAAATAAATAAGGTCTTCTAAGTATTCCCAAGAAAACTAGGGTTGCATAACCAGTGAGAAAGTTGAATTATTATAATACCCTTCACGCCAGATCTACAGCATAGGCTTACTTTATTCTTATGGGAGATGATCAACGCCTAGTTCATCTGCTGGTAAACGGTACGCCTATGTTCATAGTAATTATGTTTGCAACGTGCTAAGCCTTCATTACTGAAATACTAATCCTAACTAATCTTAATATATAAAGCAAAGTCGGGTTTGTTCGAACACTTATAACTCGTTTTCATGGTTTTTGATTTGTTGTATTTGTCTATGTCCCGAATAGCAGAATAACTACAGTTTACCGAGGCCGAAGGCCGAGCTTGCATCGCGTACGAAGTTGCGGGCATCAGCTAGTACTCTATAAACTCAATCCGGTGTTATGTGAAAGCCTTTTACGTATATCGTAAAAGGCTGTCAAGTTACCTATGTCACGTAAATTACAATAACTATCATACTATCATTATTAAGCCTTGTTAAGCACTGTTATGTACTTGCGAGTTATTATTTTAAAGAGTGATTCAACCGGGGGCGTAGCTCAGATGGTAGAGCGCTCGCTTAGCATGCGAGAGGTACCGGGATCGATACCCGGCGCCTCCAATTGGAATTTATTTTTAATCGAAATTTTTTTGTCAATGAAAAATGCCGAAACTCTTAAAGGGTTAAAAGATTCTCACAAATACCAGGGCAACATAAACTATCAAGAGTGCTATATTCCCACGGGTTTATTATTTGGGGTGTGAGTCAGTGAACCAAGTCAATGAAAGGGCAGGGCAGATGTTGCACGTAAAATGCATCGGGTTGTTTTTTCAGACCAAAATAAAATCTGACTTCTTAATATTCCCAATAATACTAGGGAAGCATACATAGGAAGAAGAATTGATAAAAATATACATTTTGCAGTACTGTACTGCACTACTGCAGCGGCCAATTAACCCGTACACTTTAATTGGCAGCAGTTCTAAACCGAGCATCGAGCGTTATTACACAAACGACGTAAAAAACCGAAATGAAACCAAAAAATGAAAATATTCGACATTCGAAGAAACAACGTTTTTCAGTATCCTACACCAGAACCTCACCGGAATATACACCACTTTCAGGAGCCTTGTTTTTAATGCTTTTGCAAAATGGATGGCTTCTGAATTTCAGAGAAAGGAATTCGTTTTTGATTTTAATTTTTGAAGCTTTAGCTTTAGGATAACAAAGTTGAATAGATTTTTTGTACAAAAATTTCGAATTTTGTATTACAATTTAAATAATTATCTACATATCTAATTAATAATAATTTATGTCAATAATGTAATGTTTTATGTTAATAATTTAAATAATTTTATGTTGAATTGTAATTGTAATTTTAGTTTATTATCTTCTATTTATCTTGTTATATATTTTTAATATTTTGTAAATTGTAAGCGCGCGCGAAATATCCCGTTAGTAAATCCCCACCGGGCCTCAAGATACAGGCTTAGCCGAGTTAGAGGCTTAGAGCAATTTATATGTATGGTAAGTATAATTATGGATACTAAATATTTTTGTTTTTTTTTAGTTTTCGAGTTTATTTTGTGAAAACTTCATAACAGAAAAACATAGTAAGTATTTTTTTTCCAGATTAATCATTATTTTAGGTCGCAATATTCGAAAAAAATTGTAGCTGTAGTAAGGCTATAACAGAACGACGCACGCAGGCTTCTGTGAACGACGCTTGGCGAAGTGTGCAATAAAATGTCTGTGAAGAATATTCAGCGCCTGCGGGTGTTGGACCAGCACAGACTTTGGATATACGCTCTCAGAATTGGTGAATTGGTGCTAAAATCAAAATATTATGATATTTCCAGGTTTTTACAGGTCCACGAACTAACACAAAAAGCGATCCGATCTGAGCTTCGTGCGATCCGTGTAAAACAGACTGACGTAGTACGAAGTTACCAATAAATTCTATCTATAAAGTTATATCGTAAGTACGTTTGGTGGAGAGCCATTATTATGCCATTAGTGGACAGATGTGGGCTGACGATGGTGAGACAAATATGGAAACTTACCGAACCCTTCCTCCCCGGGAAGCTGAAGAACACGTCTGGCCCGTTCCTGTGCGGCATCTGACGAAGCACGTTCAACAGCTTCGCTGAGTGACGCGGCTGCAAAGAAACGCATCATTTATCAATATTCGTACACGTTCAGTTGTGTGTTGTCCAGTGGCAGCCGGGCCACCTCGTGTTGTATGTTGTTTTGTCATAAGTGGCGGGGCGGCCACGAAATATGGACGAAAACCTGGAAACCCGGCCAGGAAAATGGTGACGGCTATTCTAGGAGTTAAATTGTCTTTACATTTTAACTTTCATTTTTTTTACGAATCTGAAAATTGGGAATGTTTGTGAAATTTGGTTCCCCTTTAGCGTATTTTACTAGGTACTATACACCTTAATACGTCTCTGTACGCATTTAAGAGGAAATTGTATTTTGTATTTAGTGTATTTATTTCAAAAACCTTGTTTTTAACTTTCAGGTGCACTTATGTAACTTAGTGCATAATCAAAATTATCTTTACGATGCGACATTTTCTTTCAACCTGCCGTGCAAAGAGGTCTAGTTTCAAATACCCAATTTCGTACTAAAAGGCCAATCTCAATTACAAGGAGCGCATAAACACAAAGTATCCATTCAACCGCTAGCTAGTTACCATTCCACGCTGCCATCTAGAGAGGCTATCCAACTAACTACCACAGGGATGGAAAACAGAATGTAAGCTCCAAAAAATTATCATAATTATAGGCAAATTGAGGAAGCAACAGTCTCCTAGATTGGTTTCAAAGTATCTCTTGTGCTGGAAAAATGCTGATGTCCTTATTGTATTCCTTAAAATCAAACTTACTTCTTTCGTCAACAAATCTGGCAAAGAAAAACATTAAGAGGAAAGTTTTTTTTTAAAATTTAAAATACCTAGTGGATTGTTTTTTTTCCGACGATTCCGATTTTGCCCAATAACTGGAAAGGTGCAGTCTGCAGTCTGCAGCCCATTGTTCTACATTTTGTTTGCATTTGGTTTTTTTTGTCTTTTTATTGTTTGTCTGACTAATTGTAGTAGTAATGCAATATCGGAGTAATTTATTTTCTGTAATGTCGGAACTTGAAACGTTTAAAATATAAAGTAGCCTTGAACACTAGGTTAGGCTATGTTTGAAGCGCGACAAACAACGCGCGAGTGTGCAGCGGCAGCGGCCGGCGAAGCTCTAAAGAGTAAGTTTAACTTAATTGTTTAATTTGAATATGTCATTTTCACTTTAAATCGTTTGTACTTGGGCATTTAGAAATAAGACTTTCTAACCATTTTTTTTCGACATTATGAAGTTTTGGCGTTTAAACCATAATAACATTTAGATTTTAGACATTTCACCGTTAGCTATTTTAACTATTAACATTTCAATACGTATCAGTTTTGAAATGCTTGCATCCAAAATGTCTGTGTATTTTCAAATTAACGTCCCGTGCTGAAAGTTTTATTTCATTAAGTAATAATAGAAAATATTATCATCTATTTTTTAAAAAAACATTTTGCGTTTTAAATAATTAAAAAAAAAAAAATATAATACATATTTAATCCTTAGAATAAAGTTCTAAGTATTAGTCTTATTTAAACAATTAGTGAGAAAAAAATAGAGACAATCGAGCATAGAGTCCAGACTTGTAAAATGTTCTTACCAATAAAATCTGAATCTGAAGTTACTACAAAAGTAGTCTAGTCTAGAAGTAGCAAGTCAGTAAGTAGTTCTCGAGTAACACGAAGAAGTGGAAGGCGTCCGGCCAACGAGCGCAGGCGAGATGTCGATTCTAAATTAAATTGGCCGACTCACGGAAACGGAAAGAGCTTCTTGTATTTGAGTTTAGTACTGAATACTTACAAAATCCATAGTATCACAGGTTTTGATACAGTGCTACTTATCAACACTGGGATGTTTATTATTTTATACTGTTTTCTGACATCTGACAAGTACCTACTATTTTTCCGTTAAGGCGGTCGGTGTCCATATCTTAAAATACTTTCTTCTAGATATGACCAGTTCTGGATTCGACCAGTTCTTTATTAGTCCACCCAAATTTTTACAACCTAATGCATACATTGCCCTAGAACTTGGATGAAATCTAATTTCTAGATTGGAATCCACAATCGATTCCAATTCCAGAAATAATTAATTTAAATTAACTAGTAGTTCGCGCCGAACTGAGACCTCGCGACCCCTATATCTTCACAACCCCTAGACCGATTCAGCTCATATTCGAACTTAAAAATTGAATTGAAATGAACTACTTGCCTACAAATTTCATGAATATCGGATCAACGGTTCGCAAGTTATGATCGGACAAATATACACACAAACATACATTCAAATGCCGATTTGTCCCAGTAAACTCTGAGACCTTCGCTTCGCTAGGTCAATAATTAAGGAATTAAAACGGTGTAAACGTAGCCTTCCTAATCAAATTAAATAAGTAACTTGTGTACTTATTAGTTTTAAGCCTCTTTTTTTAATGTATGTAAAATGTTGTGTGAACAATAAATAATTATCTTATCTCTATGCGTTTGACTCCCGCCAATAGCATTGCTCCGTCTGACAAAGAAGAAAGTTAAGCAAAAGGGTTCAAGACCAAAAATATAACGAAACACTACGCTTGCCCTCAGCCCCGGTATGTTGAGCCTTCAAAATACATCAAATCTAATTTTAATTCAAAGTCAAGTAGAGACAATTATTACCCATTTCCCATTGACGGCCTTCATTGCGTTGAAAAGCTGTTTCAGCTCCTTCACTGTGACGCTGTAGCTGGCCAGCACTCCAAGCATCTCTATCAGAAGATCTGAAACAAGGAAAATGATATTAAAACCAGGTGTTATTACAGTCTCTAATGGATTGCAGGAGGAAGTGTATCTAGCCGGCTTAGGGTACAGTCGGTGGCTTTCTGGTGTTAGGATATTTTAGTTATTTAGAATTCATGATGTTTAAATAACTAAGTAGGTAGGAAGTTAAGTTGATTATATTTTATATGCTTGTATTTTGTGTGCTGACGACACCATAACAACCATCAATCTCATATTTTTACCCCTTAAACTCAATCTAAAATGTGTGATAACTTTTTACGAATATATTCATCTTTTTATAACAGTACTTACTCCAACTAAATTAAGTCATCAACCGAGTTACTCCAGAAAATACAACGTAGCTTAGTCAGTCAAGTAAGCTATGCAGATTTATCGAAAAGTATTCATTAAGTGTGCCAATTAAAATTAAATAAAAACTTTTATTCAACTTTTAGACATCGCTTTTTAGCTTGGTTATCTTTTTGGGTTGTTCCGTCTTCATCCCAGCGGTCTCATCCCAAACACGTATTACCAGCTCCAGCCACACAAATATTTATATTTCTTTCTTAAATCGACCCAAATGCTATTCTTGGCTCATCCCACGGCAAAAGTGACTAAAAAAGTATGGATAGCATAATTTGTTGATGAGACCGGTAATGTCTAGTTTATGTTAAATTAATTAAATTGTTTTGTCAATTTGATTAATGAAAGATTATTATAATTTCCGTAAGGACATCCGTGTATCAAATTAATATTGTAACCTACGTCCAATTGTCTGACCATACTATTATCTATTCTGTGTCCATACACTAATTGGTCATTACTTAGGACTACCAATTAGTAGCGATCATTAGTTATTCAAATCAATTTAACAGATGCTTGTATAATAAATTGAGTTTCGAATAATCTGACGAAGCTATAATAGAACCAACAGTTTTTGTCTCAAAACAATGTTGATCTTGTAGTTTTTGTAGACTTGAACAGGAGCGTCGTTCGATCGGCTGCGAGACGGGTCGACAATATTTTGAACGTCGCGGATTGAACCTGGAGCCGATTAACACAAAACCGAGGCAGATGGCACGGCAATAGAGAGCCCTATACCTATTTGATTGATTCAGGCGTAACTTTGAGGAAGTTCATTTTCAACTTTTGTGTAAAATAACCAATCTGTAGTGTCTTTCCGCTGCAACGGAAACGGTGTTGCAGCGGAAAGACGCTACAGATTGGTTATTTTAGACAATGTTTTAGCTCTATACCTAGCTGTGGGATAAAGGAGGCTGTAGATTATGATGACGAACAATAAGTATCTAAAGAACACATTTATTTTAGGGCCAGTAAATTCACATTTATTTTTAGGTAAAAGTTTATTTTTCGTCCACTGCTGAAAACAAGAAGCGAGGGTTATACTCAGATAGCCCTCGCTTATTGTTTTTGCAGGCAATAAATTATTTGCAGCTTATTAGAAAGCTCTTCCAATTTTTCTTGTTTTTGTCTTAACCTGATCGTTATATATATATATATATATTTTATGACACTTCACAGTTATAGGTCCCCACAAGGTTTCAAGGTTTCAGGTTCAAATATCCACCCGGCCGGGATTCGAGTACAGGACCTCCTGTTCACAAAGCAGACGCGTTACCAACTTAGCCAGCAGGCTCGTATTTAGGGTTTGCGTTGCGTCTTGTCATTGATTATTTAACCAGTCGTGTACTGAAAATGAAATTTTATCATACTTACTTACCATGATCCAATCCACTCAAACCCAAACTTTCCAATATTAATAACTCGCAATAAAAAAAAACCACTAACTACATTTTATTACAAAACTTTTGCCACGCTGGGAGCAAGTTTTTCTTACAACTCAATTGAAGGATGGGCTTAAGGGCTGGCCGTACTTCAACCAATTTAGATAACCTCTTCGATACTACCAGATACCTACATAATACTGTAATACCTCTAGCTTGAATAGTTCCGAAAATATTAATTAATATTGCTATTTTCGTTTCGATCGCTCGCGATATTTTAGTAATAATGAAGGGTGACAAGGTTATTGAAATTAAAGGGCAATTCAATTATTTCGTTTGATCGAATTAATGTCTATTTTGAAACTATTTGTCGGTGTTAAAGAGTAATGATGACTTTTTCAAGTTGGCGCCAAAAAACCCATAAACTTTTCTCATATTTTCTATTTTGTATAGTTCAATTATGAACCAGCTGAGTCTTAAGAGCGGATCATTTTGAGTCCTCCACTGCCGATTCAAGAAGTTCATGCTATTCTTATGGCGCAGCCGAAACGCGCTTCTTCGAATTTGGTTTTACCTTAGCAGACCGTTTAAACAAGCTTCGAGCTCTGCATAAAAATGACGTGAACTTCTTGAATCGGCAGTATAGGCAGCAAGATGGTCCGCTCTTAATTGACACATTTGGTTGCAGAGTGTTCTGTAACGAACAACCATCAAACCAGGAAAACATAGAGATAGAGTAATTCTCATCATTTTTCAATGCATCATTTTATTCCGCTCATTTTTGCCAACGACATTTATAGAAGAAGCCAGTTTAAACCATGTGACGGCAATCATGTAAATTATTCCGCTCGAGCTACCAAGAGTACATAAATATGGAAACATTCGCTTCCCGCGGTCGGATCGCGGCCGAGCCAAATACCTACCAAATTACGTTGTGTGGTGCAATGAGAGAAATTAGGCTACAACATCGGGTATTTTACATTATTTCATGAAAAGTAAAGTATGTCATTATTTGGAATATTTTAGCAAGATCTTTTTTTGTACCCAGAACGTTCACCTTATTTGGTTCTTGTATTGTTCAATTGATCTATCTTTAATTATTTATTTCGACTGATTACCCCGAGAATCAGAAGTTAGCTAACGACTCAAGCACATAACACAACACACATTTACAGAACCAAACGTGCCATTTTCTCACCAGCCACTATATGGGGGTACTCTGTCTTACCCCCGGTTCCGTAGTGCCCCGTTTTTTACGCCTGTGTGCATTGATTTGAACAAAGCGATAATAAGATTCCAGTCTTTTACGTGGAGTTCTGAAGCGTCTTTGAACAATAATTTACGATTTGTTTTGCTGCTTTTCTTGTTTGTTTACGTTTTACTCTATAACATAGAATGCATAGCTTGTCGGTGTCCTTGTGTCATTTTGTAAGAAATTTTTATTTTTATATTAGCTGTTAGGCTGTTACACGCGACTTCATTCGACCTGAACGAACGACGTTTTGAAGGTCCACGCGAACAAATTCGCGTGTACCTTCAAGAATAAAATATGTCCATCTCCGACCCTTAAGCTATATCTATGCAAAAAATCAGGTCGATCCTTTCAGCATTTTAACTGTGATGACGCGACAAACACCCAGACAGAGAGAGAGAGAGAGGGAGAGAAAATTACTTTCGAATTTAGAGTTATTTTGGTATTTATAATAAACTAGCTCCTGCCCGCGGCTTCGCCTGCGTTTTTCTGGGGAACAATAATCCATTGATCTACTACGAAGGTTAATAATTATACTTATCACACAAACTATATATTTTAACGGGATAAATGCCATAAGATACCCCGAAACCAAATTTCATCAAAACATGTCCAGCCGTTACAAAGTTGACGTAAAACGAACAAGCTATAATTTTTTATATTTTTTTGATACTAACGTAGCTGATTTTAAAAAAACTGCGATACCCGTATCTTTTTATTTTTCTTGTAGAGTATCCATACTAAGTTTGGTATCAATCGAACCAGAGAATAAAAAGTTTCATACAAACTTTAACCGCCCATTTCACCCCTTAGGAGTTGATTTTCAAAAAATCCTTTCTTAGTGCGCGTTTACACCTCTAAATAAGCATACCCTCCAAATTTCAAGTCTCTACGTCCAGCGGCTTAGGCTGTACGTGGTCTATAAGTCAGTCAGTCAGTCAGGACAAAGCCTTTTATAGGTATAGATATTACTTAAGGTTAGCATAATTCAGTCAAAATCACATAAACACTAAAATTATCTGTAGCTAAATGTTATCAGGAGTGCATAAAATGAACATGATTTCCGCAACGATATTTAAATGCGGACTACAGAAGTGGAAGGAAAGTTATTCGATTGTTTTAATCCTCCAGCATTTAATAACTCACTGGAAACTTAATAACTTCTAGGAGATAACACGAAGATTAGGAAATGCTTTTAATCTAAATATAGGATACTCAAGATTTGTTTCCTACTAAACTAAGGTGAACTATGTACTGGCAAGATAATGACTACATCCATAGGTCAGTCATAAATTTAATAAAACAGATGTACACAAAAAACACAACAGACACAGATGTAAAAAGATGTTTATGGCAAAATAAGGCACTTAGTGGTTATGAACGAAATTTCATTTAATAATTTGAGCTTACGTTCTGACATTAACTCACCTGGCCTAACGAATTGGATACAGGCATACTTACAAATGCATGTTGAGTCCAATAGTAAAGGCTTAGTGATGAATATTTAACAGCGTAATTCGGACGGTATTGTATCATTTTGCGATAACAATACAGTAATAAGATGTAATTTCAGGGTTGTTTTCCGTAAAATTTAACGTTACTAGTAGTTCGCGGCGAACTGAGACCTCGCGATCCCTATATCTTCACAACCCCTGGACCGATTCAGCTCATATTCGAACTTAAAAATTGTATTGAAATGAACTACTTGCCTACAAAATTTCATGAAGATAGGATCAACGTTTCGCAAGTTATCATCGGACAAATATACACACAAACATACAAACTTACATACAAAAGCCGATTTGTCCCAGTAAACTCAGAGACCTTCGCTTCGCTCGGTCAATAATAATCGTGAAAAGTTAATTCTCTTTCAGGTTGTACGAATTGCACTTTGGTGTTGTGATGTAATTGTTAGGTAATTGAAACAATAGGCATTTTCTTCTTTTTTCTACTTCAGTATTTTTTATCACGAAGTTATTATTAAAAGTGGTCTACGATAAAAAAAAAAAAAACTTAATTCAAATATTTTTTTAAACTTATGAGATCCTAGTATCTGTGAGAAAAAGCAATCGCTTCAGAATCCACAATGCGTGAAGCGTTGCATTTTGACGGCACAAGGGTTCTTTTTTTTTGTCGTAAGATTTATAGTCCTTTTTAGGGCGATGGATGACGCAGGTAGTTCAACAAGATCCTTGTTAACTACTCATATGTCCCTGTATTCCTGGTATGCCTGAGAATATTAAGAAGCTAATTATTTTATTATTCTTTAATTTTAATAGTGTATGATAAAAAAATGAAAGGACGTCTGTCTCTCCCATACATTTAAAAATTGATTCTTTAAAATAAACTTCGATACTTGTGTTTACCTGATACTTGTTGGAAACTACTTATGATTCCTTTATAGTAAGTAAATAATAATATAAATTTATTTAAATCAAGTAGAATGATATAAAAAAACCAGTTGGAGGCGCCGGGTATCGATCCCGGTACCTCTCACATGCTAAGCGAGCGCTCTACCATCTGAGCTACGCCCCCGGTTGAATCACTCTTTAAAACTATTCATAGTACTTGGCGATTTTGGTAATACTTTTAACAGATGTGTCACTTACCATCATTCTTGAAAATTTCGTCACATTCTATTACAAACAGCAGAATTCTTATGGTGCCTTGGTACCCATGAGAATAAAATAAGCCTGTGGGAAAGATTGCTCCTTGAGGTATTTTATAACTTCCTTACTGGCTATGAAGCCCTAGTTTTCTTGGGAATATTAACGAGAGTTTGTTTATTTCAATATCGTGCTTTTTGTCGTCTTTTTTTTCTTATTTATTTTAAGCCCCGATAACAATATGCTACCCTGGTGGTGGTGAGAAATTTTATATGGCGTGTCATGACGTCTAAAAATAGAGGTATTTTTGCAACCCCAAGTAATTGTTCAGTATCAATAAATTTTTGTTTTTTGGAAATCTAATTCCAAAAAGATTCGAGTTGGAGGCGCCGGGTATCGATCCCGGTACCTCTCGCATGCTAAGCGAGCGCTCTACCATCTGAGCTACGCCCCCGATATATTCACTACGAAAAAACGTTATTCTGATCTAGATCTTGCCTAACCTCAGGCACTAAACAAGATATTGTATGAGTAGGCTTCGTTCCTTTCACTTCGGTCAACATACATAGACATAATTGAATTTAATTGTGCAATGTAATCTTAATGTATAGCAATGAAGAACTCGCACGTGCTGATAACAAAATAATAAAGACAAGGAATTATTTGGAGTAACGTCTTAGATTGAGCAAATATGAACGTCACGTCTCGTCGAGGATAAGGTACTTTGAAATGTCGACGCAAAACGTCGCATAAGACAATGTGCATATAGACATATTGCTCTTGATATTCGTAAGATAACGCAGCCGGGGGCGTAGCTCAGATGGTAGAGCGCTCGCTTAGCATGCGAGAGGTACCGGGATCGATACCCGGCGCCTCCAACTTTTGAATATTTTTTGGTTTCCAGAAAAAAAAATACCTGTCACATAGCTCTATGGTGACTCTCACATTCTCAGACCCCATTCAATGCACTGTACAATGTACATGCGTCTTAGTCCCCGCTTTATCATTTCACCCCTTGGCCTCACTGACCTAGTTTCGCACAGGTGTGCCCGCGATAGGAAAAACAGCAAGTAAACAACAGACGGTACCGACCAACGCAACGCGCATACATGGGGATTGAATGCGCTTTGTATACACGACGCACATTGACGGGTTACTTTCGATGAGATAATTGTGATAATGTGAGTTAAAACATTCGTGTTTGAACAATTTTGCACACCGATTACTACACAAGAGCACTTGCGGACGGGGCGCTATGATAAAAAAAAAGAAAAATCTACTTAAAACTAGTGTAACGATTGGCGGCCTTATCGCCTAAAGCGATATCTTCCAGGAAACCTTAGAATGGAGAGAATTTATAAGGAAGATAGGTAAGGGACGGGTGTGCCGTTATAAAGGAATATGTAACACAAAAACAGAAAAAATAGACATACATACATAATAAGACTATAAGTTATAATACAACTTATAACATTATAAAATAATAATAAAAATATACCTAAATAACAAACATACCTAAATAATAATAATATACATACATACATATATACAATTACAATCATAGAGAGAGCATGACGATGCAGCAAACTATACCGCGATATAGTGCAATTTAACTTGACGGAAGGTTCTATGGAACAGCGGCGGACGCTTGTTGTATTTCGTTCCATAGAGCGCCATACATTAGTGTGTCACAGCGCCCGTCCGCGCGCCCGTTGCGCTTGCTATATCAAATCCTTCAGACGTCTACATTAGCAAGTGGCGAAGAATCAACTTCATTACCCGACTACAAAAACGGAGAGTAATGATTACGTGTCCTTTAAATATAACATTATTCAATTTAAAAAAGTAGAAGCAAGCTTGCAATACGAAGACTGATTTTGTCTATTCTTGATACAAATATTGTATTTTTTCCCCTTTGAATCTTGATTCCGAAACCATGTCCAAACAAACTATATACCTACGTGGAAATATTGTATATGTGAAAAGACTCACCATGAAACTATTCTTATCGTTCTTCTGATTCCCAAAAGAGTTAGTTAATTACTTCTCACGAATACTAGGATAGCATACAGCCAAAACACCATTTCTTGCATCGTCGCAGTAAAGTGAAATTAACGTGTAGGTCGATATTTTCACACAGCTACCAGAGTAGCAAGGGATAGGACACATCTCTATATAAACAGTAGCTCTATTCAAAGTTTTTGTAACGACGTTTTAACAATGAATGTTGTGGGCTTTGACTAAGTTGACAAAATCTGCTAGGACAAACATGATGGCCCCTGCATAAATGCCCTTCATCCGCTGGGATAAAGTTATGTTCACCCATTTTTTCTTCGCGTAAACGTGACAAAGCTAGAATATGGATACATACGTCTCGTTCTCGCGGGAAAAATATGGTGGACAAAATTTTATCCCGGCGCCCGTGCTAGGCCTGCTGGTGTATTTCCGTTCAACGACATTTTTTTGTTTGCTTCTTGAACTTCATTGTTTTCTGTTGATTCCCAGATACACCAAGCTTTCAGATATCACAAAGAGGCCACAAATATCAGAATCCAGAGAGAGAAAAAAGTCATAAAAACGATGGGCGTGACTACTGGCATAATTGACCGTGCTGGCTTTTACTAGCAATTTGGGTTCATAGGCAGGTAGATGGACCAAAAGATTTTCGAAAAAACTTTAAAGAACCTCTTTCCTACTTCTTAAACCTTAGTAAATGTGAGAAACTCGAATTAGTTCATGAATTCCCATAATTATATAATACTAGCTGATACGCGGGACTTTGCGTGGACCTACAAAAAAAAAGTAGCCTATGTCCGTCTTCGACCCTTAAGCTATATCTATGAAAAAAAACAACTCGATCCGTTTAGCCGTGATAACGCGACAAACGCCCAGACAGATAGAATTATTTGCGAATTTATAATATTAGTTAGGATTAGGATGTCTAAATAGTAAAAGAGTTAAAAGATTGTTCATATTTATTAAAATAGAATATTATTATGTTGCATGTCCTCTAAATAAAAATAAAAATTAAATATACCAAATATCGCTAGTGTCAATAAGTGTACAATATCGCCGTGTTAGTTATAAAAAAAAAAACGCTAGTTTATTATTTTTACTGTTATTTTTTTTACTCGCGCTTTTTTGCACAATCGCAATTCTAGAAATTCATAGATTTTAGTCGTCGGCGATTATTGATTTGGTGGGGTATTTTCTAAAGTAGTGGTAAAAATTCTAAAAATTGTAGAACCTGTATACCAAGTTTCGTCAAGATTTGTTGATAAATACGACTTCTACGCGAGTACCAACATACGGGCAGATGAAAGCAAATTTTCCAAGTAAAACTAAGACCTTTCGTTCGTTTCGCTCATTCGGTCAAAAAATTTTATGAAACATTTTGTCATTCTCGAATGGAAGATGTCTTACATTTTAAACAAGTCCCATTCGTCATTTTAGATAAAAGACGTACGAAGCATGGGTTTAATCTTCAATTTAATTTTCAATCAAAATACGTAAAAACTAAGACGTAAAAAAAGCAGAGACACTACGACTCTTCTCGAAGAAATCTCACTATTCCCAGATATACCAGGCGACCACGAGCCATGAAGAGTACGTAAGATAAGGGTGAAAAAAATGCAAAGCAAGGAATGTAGAAACGAAGCCGCACCCTTATGCATAACAGGTAGTAAAAAAGGTCAGGCTACTTATGCAGTAAGGGTTTATTGGTTGCCGTTATTGTAAAGAGACAGAGAGAAAGAGAGGGATATAGCTAGAAAGAAACTATGCTCTTTGGGCTGATTTTTCCAACTTTGAGCAATAATAAGGCGGTTTGACAGCTTTTGTGTAAAAAATATGTTAAAACGCCATATTATTCCACAGATAATAGATATCTAACGACGAAAAAATCAGCCCTTAGAAGTATAACACTCACACACACAATGGTAAAACTCCGTAATCTTACAAAAAGTTAAATTCAAAGATATTTCACTAAAAATTCTTACTATTTCTAGAGACACCAGGCAATCACAAGATACGAGAAGGTGGTAAGAAAGGTGCGTAATAATAGGGGTGCACAGATCCACAACACCACGACAATGCTCAGCTAATTTTCGCGGGCGCATTTTAGGTTTCTGCATTTCTCTAGCAATTATTTTTAAAGATTGCTACAATTTATAAACGTTTTGAGAATATCTTGTGCTGGATAAATAAACGGTCTCAGCTCTCCAACACAGCGCGAATTTTTTGGGCTACAGCAATATTTCTCATGCAATTCTTATAATTCCCAGACATACCAGGCCACCATGAGCCTCGAGAAGGTCGTAAAAATGGCTTAGCTAGGGAGGTACATACCTGCAACGACGGTCTCCGCGCGCGGAAGCCGCTGCAACACGTGGTGTATGAGCCCCACATCCGTGCATGCTTGTAGGTTTCGCACGCTCTTGCGCAGAATCGCGATAAACACCGACCAGATTTCTGCCTGCAAACAAAAAAAACTATTTTGTTATCCTGGTTCAACATCAAATTAACATCGAAATTTAATTAAGTATACCCAAAAGGCTATAATTTTCATCATAGGGTCATAGGGAGCAAATTTTTTACGTCGTTACTCCTAATAGTGTGCGATTTTTCTCAAATTTTAGTAAAATGTCGAAGTCCTTACGGGTTTTAATCTCCTGTTAAAATTGTTCAGTAGATTTTAGTTAAAATTTAAGTAGATGGAAAAATAATTAACTTTTATACCATACAATGCGCATTAAGATTGGCTCAAAGTATTTCAAATCAAATACCTAAGCCCACATCTCTGGTACGTTACCATACATATACATACTTTATATACGTCGCAAAAAAGACACCAGAATCTCAAAGCTTTAAAGCTGTAAGAATCGATAACAATCTTCAAAGTTACTCAAACGAATCATTCGAATATAGTCGAGCTGCGATTATCCTCACTTGGGTGCAATACCGATAAACCGATATAAAAAGTCTGAGCCCCTGCGCGAGCGTATTCTAAAAGTTATTGAAGCAAGGCAGGCAAGGTATTAGAATAACATCAACATGGAAACATATTGGAAATACGTCGCGCTCTTTTCGATTTTAGGAAACCAATTGCTTAATTTTACAAAAAAAATAACAAGCCTAATCTAAAAATTATGCCGTATTTTTTTTTAATTGAGTCCCCAAACGGTTTGTGTATTAAGCCAGTATCAAATGTTAATCATTCATCTTTAACTAGAGATCATTTCCTTTTTTTTTAAATGTCAGTGATGTTTGTTTAAAAAATAGCAGCCCTGTCTTTATTGGAGCATGCTGCATACACTATAATAGCAGTGGATCGCAAAATATTTTAATAATGAAATTCTTCCTCATATCTTTCTTCATTCGCTTTGCAGTGGCAATACTTTATCTAATCTATGGGAATTTGGTCCTAATAATTATAGTGGGGCTAAGAAAGGGTTAAAAATCTCACGGTTACTAGAGTTACATAAATAATGTGGAGAAGTTCGGGCTTGGGGAGGATCCCAAAGACCAAAAGAGAGAGAGAGAGAGAGAGAGAGAGAGAGAAAGATCATAAAAACTAAGAAAAGAGCATTTAGCTAAAAAAATATTGAATGAAGATCACAAAAAAGGACTTAATAACAGTTTAGGAGCAATTCGGTTCACACCTTTACTAGGATAACATAGGATAAAAGTAGATGTAAAACTTGATCGAACCTACGAGCGAGCGTTTTTGTATGCTGGTATTTAGTGGCTCCGTTACTTGAGATAGTTCTTTGTCGTTAATAATTCATATCCATAATTCCTACGCTTCGCACAGGGCTTGGAGATCGCAGAATGCTCACGTCCTGGTCGTGGTTCTGGTCGCAGTTTTAGGACACACCCGGATCCAATTCAAAAGTCTATTCCGGATACAAAGTTTTAAAATTAATGTTAAGGAAAAGCAAGTGGCCAGTAAGGTGCGGACTCGGAGATAAAAACTTTGTCTTTTGGCATTAGAAAGAAAGAAAAAAAGAAAAACATTTATTTTACGCACAAAACACTACAACACTAACTTCACAAAATAAATTAAATATAATGAAGGGAAATAATAATATATAATTATGTTCAGTTGTTGCTGTAGTGACTAGTGCGACAAAAAAAGTCAGTGCTCAGCGATAATGCTGCGGATTTCTCCGCAGCGCTGATATTCAGCACTGACCGTCTGAGACGCACGGGACTGTTACCAAAATAGAAGAGGGGGAAACATTAAGGGAATATAATAAATTTAGTTGTAAATAATAAATAACCATTAAAAACAGGGAAGTATACAACATTTATGCACACAGATAAAGACAAAGAAAATGAATTATAGATAATTGTATAAGTGTTATGTTATAATATTTTAGACTAGATAAAGTAGAGTGGGGTGCGAACAATGGTACCTATAGAAAGATAATGATGAGTACTATGCTGGAAGAAAATAAATAAATAAATAATATAAATTAAAGGAATGTTAATTAATGAATTATTATGGAGGAATGAAATACAAGAAGCACTTGCCGAAATGCGGCTAGGAGTTATTTGCCTTCTGCAACTCCAAAAAATGCTTCTTGCACCTCAACCTAAAACTAAACTTGCTTTGAAGCTTACGTATTGGTGGTGGTAGGGAGTTCCAGCATTTAGTGGCATTGAACCTAAAGCTACCACGAAACGCGGCAGAGCCATGTCTCGGTGTGCACAGCAGTAACTTGCAGGTGGTCCTTATCAGGTACCGCTTGTTGTCACAGGCCCCAGTAAGCTTGGATTTACTGAACCTAAATTTAAAAAAAAACAGGCCCATAACAATGGATTTTTATATTATTATACCTTTTCTGCCCGCTCAACGCATACAGAGCATTACATACTTCCACGAGGTTTTGGCGTATTCGATATTTGAAATTATATAGCTGTCGCTCTGTTTCTCATGCGTGCGATAGAGAGAGTTAGTGAAATTTCCTAACTTTTTGATGAAATTAGCGTTTCCGCGGTAGTCGATTCAATTCAATTCATTTATTTCGGGCTTTAGGTATAAGTAAATATACTCTTAGCGACGTCATAAACAGCGTAAC
Organism: Apocheima hispidaria; assembly: GCA_947579745.1. Classification (NCBI taxonomy): domain Eukaryota; kingdom Metazoa; phylum Arthropoda; class Insecta; order Lepidoptera; family Geometridae; genus Apocheima; species Apocheima hispidaria. Next base: position 17,958,607 of record OX388144.1, read on the forward strand.
ACAATTATAAAAATTAACATTGAAATGCAAGTAGTAGTAATTCATAGCGGCTATAAAATGACCTTGTAGTCTGTTATCAAACCCTAAATCTAAGCAAAATCTGTTGTTTTTAGTGTCAACGGCTTGGACAAACCATAATCTATGCCGTTATGTTTTGTTTAAAAAAAATGTTTATGATATTCTAACAACTAAAATACTTCATCGTATTTTCGACGCAAAATAATGTCACTATATGTGAACAACGAAGATATTGCGAAATTTAAAAAAAAAAAAATATAAGCATAGTTTTCCACGGTTTAGATAACATATAAAAATCATCGAAATCAGAAAACGTTTAGGGGTGGGTATCAGACTACACATTTTGTATGGACGATATGGCGGTATACTCTATTCTTAAGAATGTATTTTCTTGTATGGACAATACGGCGGTATACTCTATTCTTAAGAATGTATTTTCATACACTTGGATTTTTCTGCTCGCATATTGGTACGCAGTAATGACGTACATCCTCCCTCATCTAAAGTAATAAGGTGCTTTCCGAGAAAGTATAGTAAAAGATATATTCTGCCTTCGAATGTGTAGCAACTTCGGGAGATTCGGAAATTAAAATAGGAGGTAAAAGTAATGTAGCTACGCGAGGCGCTCAACTGTGCTCTACAAAGATCCCAAAAAAAAGGGGGAGGTTCTCAGTTTGACTGTTTTTTTTAATGTTTGTTTCCTCACAACTCCGTCATTTATGAACCGATTTGGATAATATTTTTTTTAGTATGAAAGGAGAAACTTCCAGATTGGTCCCATATTTATCAAAATCCAGTTAATGGAATCCACGAGGATTTCAGGGAACTCCTCAAATATTATAGGCATACATAAAGCGATTTTGGTATTTTCATCGACAACTCAAGCGTTTGGATTTAGAAAGTATTATTTAATGACTGCAAGAAAAATTAAAATCACCAAATTTTGGTGAAGTGGATCTGATCAAGAAGACAACAGATAGCCATCGGAAATCCACGATGATAAGTATTTCTCAAAGAAGAGAACATTCGGTAGTGCATTTTTAGGATTATTTTGTTAAAGTCGGTTTATTTTTGTTAAAATTATTAATTGTTTGATAATTATGTACTTCTTACGAGATCAATATTAATACATTATAAATCTAATAAAACGTATTAATGTGCCAATATCGACTCTCACACGGGCAATGGTATAGTATAGTGGTAGGGCTCTTCTGCAGACTCCTCCTCGGGAAGTATCACACTTTTCCAGTTATTTAACCGCCAAGCAGTAGTGTGCAAACATTACTGTGTTCCGGATTGAAGGGCAATGTTTCCAGCGTAATTACTGGGCTCTATGAGATTTAAGATCTAATATCTCAGGGTGACGAGCGCAGTGCATTACCGCGCATGGTTTTGAACTGTTGAAGTTCATAATTCAGGTGGGCACTGAACTGTTATGCGCAAGAGTGAAGCTTAACATCGGTTGAGCGACAATTATTTATGATAATGTGGTATGTCTTGTTTTTAACATTTATAGTATATTATAGAAACACCTTATTCGTGAAATAAGAAGGTTATTTAGAAAGTAATGTGAGGATATACATTAAAGAACGGTAAGACGCTTGACGCTAAAGAAACACTAAAGAAGTTTTCTCTGAAAGGACACAATTAACAGTGTTTTATATTATCCTCACAATAATAGAACAAATTGTACAGCTTTGTTCAACAACTCCTTACGAAACTCGATTTTCAGTTGTGTAACAAACAAATACTAGCAAAAACCTGTTTCACTGAAACAATGCAAGTTCTTCGCTTATTCACAGAAGTACATTCTCTTCAAAATAAAGGAAAGAAAAGCAAATACCCGAGCGAGTCGGTACTTCGGCCGCGTCGCGGGCAGCGCAACGTGGCGCTGCACAAAAGCGCTCGCCGCGCTAACGAGAACCCTCTGTAATTATATTACATTCTTGCAGTTAGCGGAACAATCTCGGAATTACAAGTTTTAGAGCGGATTCCCGCGGATTCTACGAATTCCCGGAATGCCGCCGTCAGTCGACGAACTGCCAAGTTATTTTCTAGGAATTTCTATCAGTTTACCTGTTTCAGTACTGTTACTTGGCTATCTTTAGACTTTTAATTAATTGTTAGGAGTGGTGTTTTGAAGTAGATTACACTTTGGTATCGATTCTTTAGTACCATTTTATCTAAGCAACTCAACTAAAATTATTTGCGTCTCTTCTTATTTCAATTTGTGAGAAAAGCTGTCAACCGTTTTGGAGTTGTAAAATATAGCATCGTTTAGAAAATCGTACAGCAGAATCGACACCCATTACTTTTGGGCATGACGCATGATTGTTGAACACACACACGAAGGCTTGCATTTAAATATCTTTCAACATCATGTTGTCCTGGTACAGCAAACGTTTTGTACACGTGAGCTCGTGATGCACGAAAGCACTTGAGGGTACATAATTATACTACCCTTTTCTATAATGTCGTATAGCCACCGTATACATGTGTAATGTTGTTGTAAAAATAATTGTTATACTACACATTCTCGGAAAGTACCAATCATTTCTTTTATTATTATATTTTTTAAACGAGGGACGTCATTACTGGTATACAAATATGCGGGACAAAAAAAAAGTGTATGAAAAATCTATTGTTAAGGCGCTAAGCGAGCAATATGGAAATCCATTAGTAATGTGCTATTTTAATTTTTTTTATTTTGCGTAATATCTTGTCTGTAGATCTATAATAATTTTAAAAGACAAAAGTTTTTGTCACCAAGCTCGCAAAATGATACTGGGCATTTGCTTTAAAATAACTTGGATAATTTTGTATTATAAATAAGAGTTAATCTCAATAATATTGTACATAGAAAAAAACGCGTGTCCCCATTTCTAATACCAGCTTAAAAAATCCTAGAAAATAAAAAAATAAATATATAAATTAGCGGCCATTTTTTTTAAATCTCTGTATATAACTTTATTCAAGAAAAATAAGATTGATTAAAACTTATTTCATGAAAATGCAAATAAAAAAAAAAGTGTAGTTTTTTGCCATAAAATGTCCTTATGTATCAACTATTCAAAGAAAAATTGAAAACTTTTTTAAGCCGAAATAAAACAGAAGTTTTAATCCAGAACCGTTTATAAGGATCACTGCCTATAAGAAGCCTTGTTGTTTTTTTTAAATCCATTAAAATATTAAGAAAATTAAAGTCAAAATGTTGTCTTCAGATTTCGTTACTTTAGTGTGACGAATTTACAATAAAAAATATGAAAAATAAGACTAAATGTTCCCAAAAGTTTATGAATGCATCAGTATCATTTTTACATCTGGCAACATTAGATCTATTACCGACGTAGTAATTGTGTTTAATATTTTCATTACATATATTTTTATATAATAAACATATTTCTAACATCTAAAACGTGCATTGACATGAATTGTGAAATTCCTTTAAATTTGTTATTTTTCGTGTGGTTTGGTTTGTGCGACACATAAATTTACTTCGGTTGTGTGACGTCGGGTGACACAAGAAAAACTATTGTTAAGGTATACGCACATTAGTCATGTCTATTTGTATCAGATTAGTAGTGCATTTGAATATTTTCTTTTAGAAGATTTATATTTTAAAGGTTTTACTAAGATCTACCAAAATAATAGATGACAAGTTTCTGAGATGCAAAGTTTAAAAATGGCATGTAAAGAGGGGATGAAAAAAAATGTATCCACAATCATCATCAAGACTGTAAAATATTCAGACAGATAGACATACAGATGGACATGACCAACTTATAAGGATTCCTTGTAGTACTAAGGAACCCTAAAAATAATTAAGAAATAAAAATCTTACGTAATACGCACCGGTTGCTTGCCTTTGATTTATTTATTTCTCTGATTTTTCAAATTATTTTGTCTTTTATTTTCCTCGTAAGTGTAGTATAATGCACTGTGTATCAGTCTGAAGAAAGTGCGATTCCCAACTGGTATGTATTAAGGTCTCAAACTACACCCTCGTTGGTAATCGGTAAATTTCTCCCCTCGGTGAAGATTACATTTAGTATATTACTTAATTGCGTGGCGTCGGCGGCAGCGGCGCAGAAATTTCACCACCAAAAATTAACTCTGATATGCAAAATCTAGTGTAAACTAATATTTTTATACTAATTACGAGACGCAGCACGGAGAATCGTAACAAAAAACTAATTTTAAAATAAATTGAATTGAATTTCAAGTGATATCACACTTGTAACCCACAGTGCCCACACTGTACAGTGTAACCCATGCCTAACTCTGTAGCTTTAAGGACAGAAAGATAGCAAAAACAGGAAAGGCGAAAGCCGGAGCGAAATGCAATCACCTCTGGGAGGCTGGATGGTACGGACCAGATGACCCGTACCGTGAAGTCCTTATTGCGATGATTGTTAGGTTCGCCCGCTGACGCTGCGCTACCGTGAACATTATCGTGCGGAGACACATTTCGCGGTCGCCAAGCTTCAGCGGCTGGACCATAGATTCATCGCAATAAGAACTTCACGGTGCGGTCCCTGGGTCGCAATAATGACGCATACTTTTCAGGCTAATTAAGTGATACATCACGCGGGCTACCAGGCTCACAGCAGTCGCGAGTGATGGACGGCCTAAGCTCGGGGATTGTGTTGAGTCACCTTATGAGATGTTTTCTGCCACCCTTGAGAGGGCTATGGTAGCTTTGACGCAGTTACTAAGCTAAACGCAAGTTTAAAAGTTATTTTAGACAAGTTTTTTGTAAAAGAACTTTACATATCGAGCAACATGCATTGACTTAGCATTGCATTATTTTAAATGTAATTTTGAATCGTTGAACGTCACAATATCAATACTCGTTTCTCTTAGGTTTCTGTACAGTTCACATAGGTTGGGTTATGCTACTTGCATAAATCTCCCGGATTTTTTACGTCGACTAACACTTTCTACGGAATCTGTTGCATCGGTATGTGTTACGGTGTTTCTAGTAAATCACGCGTTTTGTTATGTAGTACATTACTGTACGACCAGGCAAAATGTATTTTTTTTCCAAAACAAATAGTAAGCTAACAGTAAGTTACACCACTTACTGATCATGTTCCGCTAATAATAATCGCAGTTCCGCATAGCATCACACTAATATCAAAACTAAATAAGTGTAGCCTTTGTAATAGCAAGGCTAATCTTTGACTGATAAAAATTAGTACGTTCGTATCGAGCCGAAAACTTTATCGATCTATCGAGTTATTCATCGCTTCTGGATAATTTCATACATGAACTTAAAATATTCGCAAAAGTGGAACATATGAACTCGGCCATCTTTCATCTAAGAGGAGAGAACGTAAGTTAAAAAGAGAGAATGATTAATTTCGCGGATAAAAGTACGGGACGCAGCTACTGGACAACGACGTTATTCAATCCTACATTCCAACAATTTCAAGCCAACCATCGCCACGCCGCCCGCCACAAAATGTATGTACTGACTTGAGCTTACATAAACTTAAGGGTTTTCTAGACAGGCCCTGACCGAGTGAAGAATGATTTTATTAGACAGCTTATTGGGGTTTTTTGGAGGTCATGTTGTAAATAGCACCCGTGTTGCTATAATGACTGGATAAAACTTTAGAAAGAAGAGAGTGGTTTTAAAATTAGGCAGGTATTTAGACAACAATCGAAGCAAAACAAAAATAATAATTAAATAATTCGAATAGTATTCTGCTAATAGCAAAAAAATATAAATAGATTTGAGTTAAGGTTAATAATATACATACATACATATACATTGCAAATAGATATCGCAAACTTTTTAGAAACATTACCCCGGCTAGTAAGTTTCCTCGTTACTAGGCGAACATGAGACGCGAGGCGTTGATGAGGCAGAGTTTCCGATAATGAAGTTCACGCTTGTAACTCATACTGTTGTTTGCAGGCTCCTTTGTAGAGTTAGCGAATAGTTTAGTTTTGTTATGTCTTGGTGTGATTATGGGCTTTTGATTTCACTGTTTCAATCAAATTTCTTGTATAAATCATTCAGAATTATTTATTAACAATAAATATTTTTATACATTTAGAATAACATAAAAGCTCAAGATCGAGGCAGACGGCACAGCAAGCGGAAGGCCTATGCCCAGCAGTGGGATAGACAAGGCTGTTGATGATGTTAATGAAAAGAAGGACTAAGATTTTTGTCGAAAATGATCAGTAAGTCTGGCTTGTACTGGAAACTTGTCATGGGAACTGCCTTACAAATATATGTAAGGCGCAGCGCCCACCGAAGTAGCGTGATTTCGGCGTGCCGTGACGTTAGTCTGACGATGATCTGACGTGAAGCCTGCAGCGACCTATGTAACATGACATAATATAATGACATCTGAGGAAAAATGTCGTCCGATAAAGATGCAGATGCTCATTGCTTTGCTACAAATTTCGAACATTCAAAGTCCTCCAAAAATATATACTATAAATAATATACTTCTGTTGTGCTCGATGTGGTGAGATGATTATACATTTTCAACTTGGCGCCAAAGCTCCTGCTAAAAGTTACGTGTCACGTGCCACTTCAATACATCACTAGTAGCCCACCGATGGGCGCCGATTTACTTTGAATGTTGAGACGAGTAGCAAGTTACGTGCTAGATCGCATGCAGATCACGTGCCTCATCACTTCGGTGGGCGCTGCGCTACTGGACTGCACCGCTAGAAGCTTGCCGTCATATTTTTGACAGCCTAACTAACCAGGCGAGCACTAATAAATATCCATCGAACATGCAAAAAAACTGTCCTGCTGAAATGAAATACTGCAAGCATCGACTTACTAAAAAAAAACATTCATCTAGTAAGAGCACTACCGCACCAAGAAGAGCTGTCAAGTTCTGGACAAGATCTAAGTGGTTCTTATGCTGAGCACAGCACTCCCCAACTTATATCTTGATTTACATAGCACCACTCTATTCTCCGTCGCTAAGTTAACTAAATCGCAACTTAGTTAGCACAGCTAAGTGAGCTAAGCAAACAACTTGGCCGTTCGACAGAGCTCGCTCGGATAGCGGCCAGTTATGAGGACTACTTGACTTGCCACAGATATAACATTAAATAAAAAAACTTTTTTAAGAATCATTTATATATATTTGCTTCGTCATACGCTTATCTATCATAATCTAGATTTTCTTGGCACCACCCGTGAACATTTAAATAAGGAGTTCCGGTGGCCATCTATGGTCTTCTTCATCAGTTCCACTTCACCAAATGATGATACTTTCTGAACGCAAACGCTCGACTTGTTGATGAAATTTTTTGATGCATTTTATTTATGCCTGTAATATAGGAGGAGTTCCCTCAATTCCTCATGGATCCCATTATCAGAAATAGATTTTGATAAATGAGAACAATCTGGAAGTACCTCCTTTCAAATTAAAACATAATTTTCCAAATCGGTTCATAAATGACGGAGTTCTGAGGTAAGAAAAACAAATAAAAAAACAATCGACTCGAGTACCTCCTCCTTTTTTTGAAGTCGGTTAAAATTATATAAATATGAGTATAAAATATGATGATAAAAGTAAAGTATATGTAATGCGCAGGGTCAGTCAATAGCCAGGCCTTTTAATCTGTGACATACTGCTAGTACTCACGTGTTAGCCTTATGTCTCTTACTATCTACTCAACAAATATAACAAAATAGTACATTGTTCACCCAGGGTTGAAAGTGACTAGCTGTTATCCGCGATTTCGTTCGCGTGGACCTACAAAAAAAAGTGGCCATGTCCGTCTCCGACCCGTGCAATAATTCAGGTTGATCCGCTCAGTCATTTATCCACGATAACGCGACAAACACCCAGACTGAGAGACAGAGTTACATTCGAATTTAGAATATTATTTAGAATTAGGATTATGGTGGGTTGAGTGGTCAACTACACCTAAACCGGTAAAAGCCTACCTAAAATCGTGTTAAGTAAGCTAACAGGTTGTCCCAAAAATGTTGCCCTCTATAACTCATATATTGCGCTTTTTTTTAAATACACAATTAGTTCGGAGCCGTTTGGTAGACAAACAGTTGCCAGATCGATGGTAAAATAAAACGATATCTATTCTTAACTCGGCCCGCCCATTTATTTGATAAAGAGCTTTGGTCACGCGCCGCAATTTGTATTCTGTCCCCTTTTAACTTACTAATAAATCTTCAGGCTAGAACGAGACCTAAATGGGAATACTTTTTGTATAGTTCCTTTTTTTTCGTATTGCGTTTACTTTTTGCCGAGGATTAAGATGCAGGATCTTTTCACTTCTTACAAATGTATGATGCCTTAGTAATAAAGGAGTTCAAGTGTAGCCCTTTACGCAATTACTACGGAGCTTGCGCGTTTTTTTTTTCGAGTTCGAATGATTGGTAAGGTCACATAGCGTAGGTCGACTAGTAGTTAGTCCTAACCGATCACCAATGTGATCGATTTGATGTGTCCGGTCATCATCATCATCGGCAGCATATTCAGACCTCTGTAGAGCCGGTAATAACTGGCAAAGGTGTGATAGTTCCAATGCGGACTAAGCAAAAGAGTCCAACTACTACCAAATTTTAAGAAAAGGACGTCATCCGTATTTAGTATTTACAACTGAGCGCCACCGGGGGTCGCGGATGACTTGACTTCTTCACGCTCCAGCCTAAACTTCTTTTTTTCTTTCTTAAATGTTGGCTCCACACGTTGTGTATTTTATACAGTCAAGTTTTGAACATTTCAAGTGAATTAGTATTTCACAAATAAAATGATTAGGGCTACGTTAACTGGTGTATCAAACCGTCTAATATACCAAACAGACTAGCTTCTCAAATCACCCAGTCCCAAAATGTCCTGTGTCTCAATATGACTAAGGGTAGTTTAAGTCAAGTAAAGAAACTCACGGTTAAGTCCAAGGCATGCCCCAGTATAGTGGTGGAGACTACTAAAAGTTTCTATGGAGTTTTTTAAACAAGAAAAAAGACACTTATTTCGACATTATACTATTCACCAACACTCGTACACGTTCACAAACACAATTAATAAAAATCCACCAAATGTAATGTGTAAATTAAGCAGGGTTTGAAAAAATCCGATTTTTATAATAAATATCTAATATCCGATTTTTTTATATATACCCAGGCTAAGACAAAGAAGCAAATTGTCACAAGAAAGTGAAAATTATTAACGCTAGGAGCACCAGGGAAGCCCCATTTTTTTATTACCTCGTAAAAAACCTTATATGATATGAAGTTAAGTTTTGAATTTCAATAAAAAGCTAGCCCTACTGGTAAGTTAAAGTAAAGAGAATTTCCCCATCTTTAAATGAGGTTGCAATTTTGGGAACAAATCTAAATTATTCTGAATAGTAGTTTTTCGCTACGTGTTGCCAGGGTAAACATTAATCTCCAAATTTTTTAGTTCAGAAGACAGGAAAAAATCAATTGATATATATCCGCTGAACGGCGATATATATCCGATATACATCGGGCGATATATATCGGCGAACCCTGAAATTAACACAAGTTTTGAAAAATAATACAATGACGCAACATGCTTTCTTCACGCCCCCGCCAAAACTCCCAAAACTCTTCTAACCCAACAATAAATGTATGTAAGAATTACAAAAATGAACAACTGTTTCCGCCCGGGATCGAACCGGGGGCCTTGTGCGTGTGAAGCACACGTGATAACCACTACACTACGGAAACATATCTATAGACGACTAAATTGTCTGTGACGTTAAATTAACAGCGAAACAGATCAAGTATTGCTCTAGACATTTTTAGATAAGCGAGTGGTTTCATTTTTCTGCAATCATCCTAACTAATATTATAAATGCAAATGTAACTCTGTCTCTCTGTCTGGGTGTTTGTCGCGTTATCACGGCTATTAATTTAGTGAAAATTCTTCAAATAACCTGCGGGATATTTCTAAGAGCAAAAAGGGGTTATAAATCGTCACCATCCATCGTGTCATCTCCATTCAACGCTCATATCATTCCGCCTACCGAACCGCCTCATATTAGAAGCCCCATTCAGCTTTTTGTCTCTGTCTAACACCTACGCTGTCCTAAGACGAAATGTGGTTCGCGCCTTTCATACACTCTTGTAGTTTATTTTTTTGAGGTAGGTTCAAGTATCCTTTTTATTGTGTCTTCCAGCCCATCCCAAAGGATCTTTATACTTTTTAAAGCTATGCGATCCTAGTACGAAATAAGATCAATTTTTAACTCTTTCCTTGCTTTTTTGCTAATGCTTTCGCAATCTTATAGCATTTTTGCAATACGGTCATGTAAGCAAATAATGCGGTATACAAAATGCAACGGCAAAGGGAAGAGCCTCAAAATATCGCAAAACGAAGTTAACCCTTTCAAATTAAATCTGGAAAGAACCAGGCACGCATAACTGAATAAGAGATGAAACGTTAAACAGGCCGCTATAGTACGAGTTGTGGTTTGTTGTTTGCAAGTTTTTGTCTTGTGAGATCTCACTTCTCTTTCTTGGGATATATACGAAAAAATCCATGGGAACAACCTATTCAACACTTCACTAAACTGTATAAATTATTTTTTAGAACGTACGTTTGTAGTTACAAAATAATCAAAATAATCTTGATGTGAATTATTACCCAGGCAGCATAACCATTACAGAAGTAGATACGAACTTTAAATACCTTACAAGATGCAGGTAGAGAGTGTGCACCAAAAGAGAACTATAGAAATCAGACCCAACCTGCTATCTCTGTCTTGCATAAAAAAAATATTTTATTAATAGAGCAAGACAGACTTGGTCATAGACTGCATGGCTCATTACACAAATAAACTACTGTTAAGTTGGACGTACGAAAGTAATTTTATTGCAGACGGTCGTAAAAGCAGGGGTCGTGCAACAGTTTTATTGAATTTTCATGCATTTCTGTGTCCGTAGTATCTTCAGTTAAACCTACAAGGAGAACAGCTCTCGATAAAAGAGTAGTTGGGTTTGAGAATGGTTTGCGATGGATATATGCTAGTGATCGCTTGGCAAGATAAAAACTCTTGTATGTAGGAAATCTATCGCCGTGCGCCTGACGGTGTTATAATATACTAGCTATCTTCGCGACTTCGTTCACGTGGATGTAAAAAAAAGTATCATATTATGTCCATCTCTGTGTTATATAGTAACTCCTTTTCAAATTTTATAAAGTTCCGTTTAGCCTTGATAGCGCGTCAAACAATTATCATATCAGTTCCATGTACTCACGTAGAAATATATTAAAATAATGTAAAATACGTTTACTGATGGCGTATCTCAATAAATAAATAAACATCCAGACAGAGAGACAGAGTTACTTTCGCTTATATAATATTAGTTAGGATGAACCGCACTCAAGTACGAGTTTGTAAGGGAAAAAAGGTATATCAGTGTTTAACAAAAAAACCTCTTACATAATTAAGACCAATAACATCGTTGTTAACGGAACAGAAGCTGAAACGTTGTAAAGACTGACCTGTAAGCTGGGCGGGCAGTGGTCCAGCAGTTCCAGCATATGCTGGATATTCTGCGCGTCCTGGATCACGAAGTTCAGCTCCATGTCGAACTCGCCGCCCACCAGCTGCAACAAACGGAGAAAACGACATAAGAACAGTACCAAAAAAAAAATACTTGTCAAATTTGTTTCAGAAACAAACAAGATGTGAGGATTCACGAGTTTGTCATTACTTAGAAAGAACCACGGGAGGCAAGGACTCTCTCAAGGTACGTCACTTCGCCCGCTTCTTGGAGACTCCGAAGTAATCGATGGTGGTCTATGATTGACTTCCATTATAGTAGCGAATTTTTTTTTTTTTTTTTAAGAATTTGATATAATTATTTATTAACACTTTTGTCATACGATTCTAGTGGTACTCAAAATATCATATTTCTTATTCCAAGCTCCTAGTTAGCTTGGTAATCGAACCACCTCGCTTGTAAGACGTGCTATCCTGGTGCAAGAGATATCGATAACACCACCCACTGCTCGGCATTTATATCGGATTCCCTTCAGTTTCAAATTATGTCTTGTCATGTCTTTTATTTATTATTATTAGTCAGTTTACAACAGACGTACGTCAATGTACGTACATTGAATATTTTTAACTGTAATTCGAGAGTAAGAAAACTATGTACGTAGTAAAAGTAGTGAAATTTATATAATTCTTTCAGGTCCGATAAAACTCGTATATTTAAAAATTGCAGTATCTCTCCGAATAGTAACAAATTGCGAAAAGTCCCCATTATTCAGTCACGTTCCCTTTTCTCAGCGCCTAACCTTCCCTTTCCTATTCGAACATTGAGAAAGTGAAATATTAGCCGTATGTCGAAAAGCTGTCCGGACAATACGGGACACAATGCGTGACAAAGAAACACAATGGCGCGTTGTCCCGTCCCAGGCCGGACATTCAATTTGTGCGATCGGTCAATCTCTACGCGAGATACGACCTCTAGGCGCCTGGTGCGAAGTGCCTTTGTTACACTACACCACGTTGACGTCAGCAAAAGACGTAAAAAATATCTGGCTAACAAGTTACAGCTACTTTTCATAGAAACCTGACCAAAAAATCCAGTCTGATTGCCATATAAAAAAAAATTACCAATACCACTTAATTTATTAATTGCCAGAAAAAACAAAATCACCCTACTCAATATGTTATATGTACGTTTTTTTTTTTTTTTTTTTATCGTCCATCTGTGTTTATATTCAATATCAATAACTTAAATAACATTAAATAGTAAATAAATTAAAATAAACTCTAAGTAAAAATAATCATAAATATATTACAACTTAAAACTAACCCTAATCTAATAAACCGCTAACTGTACGTTTTATAATCCATAGTTTCATGTATCAGGGATCCATAAAACGCAGGAACTATTATCATATCAACTCTTTGTCATAAAAATGGGGTGGTTAGGATTTTTTTACGATACAAAAACTGATTCGATTCGTTTTGATTCTATCACGCCCTTTCATGGATTTCAATTTCTATTCAAACAATGGATTTTACCATAATGATCCCTATGATGTGATTGTACTAGGCGTTAAGAAAAATAGAAGAGCTCAATTTCGTATATGGGGTAGTAAATTATTACCACGTAGATGAGACGAGTTTTATTGATATATGAATGTAGTTACATTAAAAACAATATCTGTACGTGTTTTTGAGAATAACACTTTCAGCCGAACGGCCAATCACTACCAAGGACCGGTTAAGTACTATAAGATACATACTAACTAACTAGGTGCCACAATCAGCTCATGTTTATCTACTAGAAGAAATTTCGAGTTTTGATAAAGGATGATACAGATGGGCTGCTATTTTGGAAATGATTAAAATTACCACAAGTACCACAACCAGTAAAAAATTGAGCGGATGGATAATACTAAAAATAGATTCCATGGTATATTTACACCATAAGCTACCAGGCGACCACAAACCGCCAGAAGTTTTATCATGCCGCGCACCCTCTTTATGGGGCCCATCGAAAGTGATCCATGAGGTTGAATAAAAACCATTATTTAAGTCTATTGTCCTCTAGCTATACTACTAGGAGACCATGCATAGCTAAGAGATGTAAGAAAGACCTGACTACTAACTGGAAGTTTCTATGGAGTAATAAGAATCTGTAAGTATTTAGCAATATGTTTTCTTTGTGCAGAACAGTTTTTTTTTTGTATATGAAAACATACCACAGAAACGTATACTAAAATCTGCACTTAAAGCCCGTCTCATAACGTGGCACGATTTGTCACCGCGTCTGCGCGTGACTTTACGACCGCTCGGGGCCTCGTTGACTAATGCCCGTGTGAACACGCCTTTTAGCGGTCATATTTATTTTTATTGGCCAAGAAAAGAGATGAAAATAATAAATCAAGAGAAAATACTTTGCTCCATTGCGAATTTCAGATTTTGAGCATAACAAAAATGCGTATATTAAGATCCATTTTCCCCACATTTTGTTAGGGTGTGCATTGGCGAGGTATTTCCCGCAAAGAGGGGGCAAGTTTGCTGCGGCGCCATATACCGGCTGATTTTGATAATATTTGGCATAAATAAGCATTCAGTACTCGATTCTAAACAAGAATTTTGAATATGAGCAAAATCGGTGAAGAGATTGTCAAGGTTTATGAGGTTTCAGTTCGGTACACCGAACTAAAAACTCACGACCTTATATCTTGACAACCATTTGACCGATTTTGCTCATATTCGATACTAGCAGCCCGCCCTGGCTTCGCACGGGTATTTAACAATAAAATAAAAATATGTTATATGGTTATAGATGTTCTGCAAAGTCGTAGTATATTTTAGGTATTTTTTTTTACATCTTGGGTTACATTATTGGAGTTTTAGTAAGGATCCCTAATTTTTTTGAAAATATAATATAGCCTATGTCACCCGGGGATAGTGTAGCTTCCCATCAGCGAAAGTTTTTTTCAAATCGGTTCAGTAGTTTTGGAGCCTATTCAATGCAAACAAACAAACAAACAATCAAATCTTTCCTCTTTATAATATTGGTATGGTATAGATAGATTATCGAAAAGAATTGAGTACCGAAAGCTTATGCCAAATAATATCGAAATCGGCCGGTAAATGGCGCCGCAGCAAACTTCTCCTATTTTCGGGGGAAATACAACACCAATCAAAAATCGCCGACGACTAAAAAATTCAATGAATTCAGGTTTACTGAAATAACAAAGCGACAGCAGTAAGCAGTATTAGGGCACCAGAGTTAATTGAGGTTCAAATGAAATAAACAGTATCTAGCGCAAACCTCGTTGCACTTTGTAATCGGCTCTGCCCGGATATAGCGCAGAACATAATAACCGGATCTAGCTGGATATACACCTAGCTATAATAACCGGTTACCGGGCTGTGGAATCAAATTACCGGCCGCAGTCACGGGGGCAGGACTGAAAAATATGGCTGCACTGAATGCAGAGCATTTGCTTGACTATGTTTAACCAGTCACAATTTTTAACGTGAAAAAGTTTAAAAAAAGACTCCGATACTAAGGTCCCGCCAGAGTTAGCCATGAAACGCTTTTGCTAATTTAGCTGATGCTATTTTTTTAAATATATTGTGATAACTGCGCCCCGCGGTTTCACCCGTTATTTTACAGAAAACGAATATTGTTCCGGGATAAAAAAAATAGCCTGTGTTAATTTAGGGAATAAGCTTCTTCAATAGCAAATTTCATTTAAATCCCTTCAGCTGTTACAGAGTTGAACGGGAACAAACACAATTACATACTTACACACAAACTTTCGCATTATCATATTAGTGGGGTGTGATGTGATTTCGCTAAGCTCTGAATTCGAAATACCGCCCTGAGGGAACAAAATATTACTTTGGTTCCATCCCATGTAACACAAATAACTATATCACGCAAAAAAAAAAATGTGCGTAGTATACACTACCGTTTCCGTTTCCCGTTTACCGGATCCCGATTTTTTTATAATAGACCTAACCGTAACTTATGCGGACAAGGCTTCAAAAATTATATTAAAACTGTTTCGTAATTTTTCGATTTACCTGGAATCTATCTTTATAAAGGAAGAAGAAAACATCCAAACAGGCTTTAAACACGTCAACAAATTGGTTCAGCCATCAATGAAATTTAATAACCCCAAAGGTCCCTACAGTTTACAACAGAAGCCGAAACAATGCGAAAGAAATTTCTAGAAGCGTTTTAGGAGAATGGATCTCAATTACCGGAAGTTCCGCATTTAGCCCGGGCCGGAACCGGCAGGCTCCCGGGATTGCCGAAGGTACGAGCTCCGATAAAAACGGGAATTATTTCCCGACCGTACTATATCGAAGGGAAATTGTCTAAGATCTCGAAGCTAATAGGATATTGAACTAGAATAAAAACTTTTCTAAATGGTTTCCAAAAGAAGCAAAAAATACGAAATCCGGAATCCGTTGCGAAAATTTATTTCTGAATGCGTCGTCAAATTCGTCAACTACAATAATTTAATGGTCAGCCTAAAAAAAGCAAAATGTACGAAAATAACCAAATCATCATACGCTAGGGCAGAAACTGGGGTGCAACAATTTTTTCCTACCTGATCCGTGCCGCTCGCTAGTTCGACATCCTGCAAAGTCATGAAGCCCTGGTGACACGATTAGATGTTAATGTTTCTTTTTCTAGCGTTGATTAACTTCTTGATGCACTTTGGGGAAGAACGATCCCGTGCCGAATATGATAAAAATCACTTCAGGTATCGGATTCCTCAACCCGAGCCTCATGACTAATATTTTAAGACAGCGGTAGAACTCAACTCCCCGCTGCTAATAGCGCGTGTAAATAGCATTTAGTTGGTTAGTGCATGCATTAGCTTTTTATTTTCAAATAAATTTCGAAAGGGGTCGTCGTGTGATCGCTTTTACCAGGCCAGCAGAAATCTTTAGAATGTAAGCGAGCACTTCCCGGAGCGGATCCCAAGGGATATCGAGAAGGTATTATAGATTCACTGTGTCATTAGGCGAACAGGAAGACGCTAGTAGCTCACGCTCGCATATCCAGGATCTTGGATAATAAATAATTATGCAAAATACTATCAAAAACTATTATCTTAACTGTCAAAACGATTTTTTGCAAAAGCTTCCCTTCCTTATTGCCCGTATTCACGTAGCTGTATTTCGTTCACTGTAGATTGAAAAAAAAATACTGACGGCCTATATTTTTTTCGACCTTACCTTAAATTACCTTTTTAAAGATGCCCCTTCGTCGCCGCAACATTTGCAAAACTGAAAACCGCCATGAATATGCAATAAAAGTACCAGGAGAGCATACACCTAAGGGGATGTTTCGCAAGGGATGCTGAGCGGTCAGGAGCTCCCTTTTGAATAGCGCAGGGCGGATTCATCCCTCGGATAAAAGGGCTAGTGAATGTTTGCGCAACGAGCGATATTGTACGAAGAACTATTGATGTTATTATGGGTGTCTGGACTGTTCAATTTTTGCATTATAAAAAAAGTTAACAAAAATCAGTTTAAAAAGATAAAAAAGTTTTTTTAAATCATGTCTTTGAAATTGGGAGAGTTGTCTTATTTTTTTTGGCCGGACGACAAAACGAGGTTCAAAGTTAAAGAAAGTTAATGAAAGCAGTTGACAATGGACATGGCATTCACAGAAACAAAGCTACTCCATCGAGTATGTATTAAAAACAGGAATTCAGAATAATATTAATTGTGAGGTTACTTACACAAGTTTTCAAAATCACTTTCCATTATCGTTCGAAAATAATACGTATAATAATATTTTATTTTATTTATTAATAGACCAACAGCACAAAATCATAATATAAAAATAATCTTAAACAAAAATATAGTACAGCCAATAAAAGGTCTAAACATATAACTTAAGTAGGTAGAAACAAATCGTATTATTATTATGCGTATATATAGGTACTATAAAGAAATAAACTAAATGATGTTTTACAAATAGTATAAGTGTATATATATGTGAAATAAAAAATAATAATTATATAATAAAAAATATATATATATAAACATCAACACAGAAAAATACATGCGCAGTTTAAGAATTAGTGGAATACAATGAATTATATCATATTAGAATAGAATTATAGCCTGTTTATGTACTTATATGAAGTTATCCATAAATATATATATATTCTTATGCAATAGTGGGTATACAAATGCATACTTAACATAAAATGATCAAAATTATCAAACATGCTTCTGCAAACACACACGACGTCAAAGACCTGTGGTTCAAATTATAATTAATAGGATAACATCATGTTATCCATTAGTTAATGTCAAGTTTTCGTAGATTCTACGTTTAAACACATTTTTAGGTGTGTTGAAAAGGTCTAGATGAGAGAATTTCTTATTAAAAATTGTGCACAAACGAGCGATAGGGGATATGTATCGGATAAAAACCTGAAGTAAGTAATATTAAGAAAACCCGGAAAAAATCATGAATAATCATTATTTAGTCTGAAATGATCTTTATTTATTTATTAAACTGACGTGACAACACCCTTCCAGTCCAGGACCAATTCGATGTTCCACTAACTTAACTTTCTATTAATATTTATTCTAGACAACGATTTTTATTCTCAACGCCAAACCCAATAAGCGGCTTCTGTGAATTCTGCCAGATTGATTCAAAAATATCCATCGACATCATGTTTAACAACGTTACAGCGCGAGTCGTGAGGGCAAATTTGAGAAGGTTCGTCCTATAAGTAGGTAAGCTGAACGTGGGGAAACTCACATAGCCTGGTCACCGCCTCGTGCGGTGCGCACAGACGCAGCGCTTCCAGCACCTCGGGGTGGTGCAGCTGGCTGCGCCACATGTACTAGCAGAGCGCGACCCTACCATGCCGATGACGAACAGGGTCAGCTACATAAGCGGGTAGAAAGTATAAACGCCGTACTCCTTTAAATAAATAATAATAAATAAAATAAATAAATAAATATCTGGGACATTTTTGCACACATCGTCACCTGACCCCAAACTAAGCAAAGCTTGTAATATGGCTGCCAGAGACTGATATACGTACATAGATATTTTTTAAATACATACTTATATTAACACCCAGACATAGAACAAACACAAATATTCATCACATGAATGTTTGTCCTAGATGGGAATCGAACCCACGCCCCCAAGCACAGTAGGTAGGTTCACTACCAACTGAGCCACCGGGGCAGTCAAATACAAGTAGCGCGTGAATTTATTTTGGATGTTATTCACCATGTCAAGGTACTTAGCCTCATGGGGATTACATATAATTGCGCTAGTTTCGAGTCGGCTACGAACGAGTGCATTATCATCATCATGAATTACTGGAGTCAAATAGTTTATGAGATATATCTAAGCCTGCTTATGGAGAGTCAAACAAAATGTCCTGGAAAACCCGCAAAAACACATAGCTCAAAAACAGATAAAATTATAGGTATTTACAATTAGTATTTACAACTATTGGTCATTTCTTAATTAGTCAAACAGAGTCACACCTATTCCCAAATGTGTTTAGTGTTGGGGCTGGCCCGGACCCTGCGCGCCAGGGATGTGCTCCATTTCGGTATAGCCGAGTAAAACAATGGGCGTGCGATCCGGCGAACATACCCGACGCGCTGCAGTGCCGGGGCAGCTCCACCACACGGACACGAAGGGCATTGTTCTGTTTTTGCGTATGTGACACCCACAGGTTGCACGTGTAGAACGAGTTACAAAATGCTTTGAAAAGATACATTTTTACGACCCTCGAGAATCGTGCAAACCTACGCGCATTCGTCACGCTATCAGAAAATGCCCTTCACTCAATTCAATTCATTTATTCTCAAATATGGGTACACACAGTACACTTATGAATGTCAAGTATAAGTACAAAATGTGTTTACAAAACTCCCTCTTTTAGCTACGGAACCCTATCATGGGTATGACAACACACTTGTACGTAAGTTTTTTTATTTTTTATAATTAACAAAAGACGGCACGAGTCAAGTCGTTAAGCGACTTACAGTACAGTACAGACTTACAGGTTAGCGATTACATTTAGAAAAACATATCCTGGCATCAGTAGACGTAAATAAGTCAACTGTCAGTTACGGTGGTATTCATAAACAAAACACTCCCCAACTCGTAATGGACGGAATTAATTTTAGCATAAAATTAATCCGAACTAAGGTCCGGCGGATCCGTCGTCGGTTACTCCAGTGAAGCGATCGCACACGTGGAAACAAGTACCCATTAACCGACATCTACAGGTTACGATGTAGGGTTTCTACATGGAGAAAACTTGAGTTGAAAACAGCCGAGTAATTAGGGTGTTTTTATTATGAGAACTAAAAGCATATAGAGTATGTGGGTGACTCTTTGAAATCTTAGGTTGGAAGTACACTCAAGCAATTTAATATACATACTAGTTTTCTCAGTGACAACGAGGCGGAATATAATACTGGTCTAAATTAATGTAGTTCCACGTAAATTTACCATTATAAAATATTTACATTGTACCTAGAAGCAAAAATATTGAAACGTTTATTTTGTTACAAGACATACATACTGAAGTAACCTATCGTAATTTCGCTATCCTTTAAAATAAGTACTTAATTATCATTCTTATTATATATTTTTTACAGCCACATGAGAAACCTGAGATTTTTCTAAGTCATATTTTAAAGCCCTGCCTAGATCGTCGCACCAGCCCTAGCTTGAGGGCCGGCTACCTTCCGAGGTTAAATGCGGGTCAACGAGCGATCTCGTTAACAAAATTACTTTGATGTCGGCATGTCGCCCCGGTAGGTAACTCATTGCGGGGGTATGAAATGAAAATATTTGGCGTTTCCGTTGAAACAACTGACTGACCTACAATGAGAAGGTTTCATTCATAAATCAGTTATTTATAGATACTCGCTATTTGGCAGTAGCTTGACTTTACGTATTGTGCACACAATAACACATATAGAGTTTTAAAAAAGGAAGGCCACACAGAAACAGGCTCTATCTATGCTATTCACAAATGAGGACAACAACATTGGATTCACGTTTTTTGCGCTTGATTTTGTCAGCCGTCAAATAAAAATCTTCCTAAGACCATCCCCATCTTAGAAAGAAAGATCATCTTTAAATCATGTCGCCCTAGTAAGTGTCACCAGTTTGTTTACTTAAAAGGTGTCAAATAAGTTGTAACGACCAAGTGATACAAAACTACACTTGCAAAAAAAAATACTGTGACCAAAATTGGCTTGTGGGATACAAGTCAATTTTGGTCACAGTTTTTCACACAATCCTAAAAAATCAAATAGCACGTGCCGTGCCCGAGCCAGCTCATAAATAAGCAATCCCACCAATCACAATAACGCTTTTAAAAAGAAAAGCATTTCATAAGTGGATACCACAATATGGTGGAACAAAAAAGTGTTTGTTCAACAAATACCGGTTGAAGGGCTCATTCATGGGGAGGGCTTCTTTATGTATATAAGCCCCACCCTATACTATTATCTCCTCATAGTGTATGTTTGCCTAGTACTTTTGAGCGGTAGAATGACGTCACATCGCCGTAAGCTTTTGATGTTTTTTTCGTATATTTTGTAACCTTTTAAAGATTTTCTAAACGCGCGGTTGACAGATGCCCTGTCAAGTGTCAGGGTGCGACTAACAACAGCCCGTGCCTCGTTAACAAAATGGCGAACATGCATTCGTACTTTACGTCACCGCTCCACGCACCAGGCGCCTGCTGTTGTTTGGCTTTGTTTTTGTAAAAGCGCTTACGCGAAATGTTTTCAGAATTAATAACCAAAAAGTTTCCGACGGAAATCTCGTACGAGTAATTTTGATTTAATTTAAAATGACAATTATAAAAATATTAAATTTTGCAATGGAAGTAATATTATAATTAGAAAAAAAAAAGACGACTGTAACGAGGGGAATACTGTACATAGAATAGTGTGAGTATTGAATTGAGTATTGAGTAGAAGATATTTTTGTAAATATATTTGTATTTGGGAGCAACAGAACAGAAAAATATAGTTTTCGAAAATGTTGTCTGTCTCTCCGGAATAAACTATGAAACTAGCACACGGATTTACATGCAGTTTTTTAAAATATGCTGTGTGGATTCTGTTTTATCAAAATCAGTGCGGGAATAAAGAAATTATGACGCAATTTAGGAAAATATAATGATCTCAATTACAAGTTGAGCCACAGAACATAAAACTTACAAAGTTAATTATTATTATTAAGTATATATTTCTATGGAAACTGCCGTGGTTTTGACACCTTTACGTGAGTAGTTCAATTTTATTACATATATATATATATATATATTAGCTATCGGCAACGGGTTTATCTAATAAAACTTGTCCTTCGACAAAGGCCTCCTCTAAAGATTTCCACTTTTCTCTGTCCTTGGCTATTCGGGTCCATTGGCCAGCTACTTTTTTGATATCATCTTCCCATCTTTTGACCTGTCTGCCTCCACTTCTTTTGCTTTCTCTAGGGTACCATTCTGTTAAAAGTTTCGTCCATTTCACTTTTTTGTCTCTTATCATGTGTCCTGTCCATCTCCACTTTAGTTGCTTATATGTTACTATAACATTCTTAAATTTTGTTATTGCTTTTATTTTATCTAATCTTACTTTGTCTCTTCTTTTTGATACCAGTGACACTTCTTTCTATGCTGTTCTGGCAGACATTAATTTTGTTAGATAGCTGTTCCGTGAGCGCCCACTTTTGACACCCGTATGTTAAGCATGGTAATATGCATGTATTGTAGACTTTTATTTTTTCTTTGATAGGCATCTCATTATTCTTCATGCCTTCGCTAAGAGACCAAAATCTTTTCCATGTATTGGTTATCCTTCTATTTCCTTCTGCATAGAGTCTTCTTTTGATATTAGTTGTCCTAGATAAATGTATTCGCTGACATTTTCTATTTCTTCATTATTAATTTTAATACTTTCTGTCTGCGAGGAGTTCGTCATTACTTTTGTTTTTGATGTGTTCATTGACAGACCTGCCTTAGCACTTTCTTTGCTAAATGTTGAAGCATATTTTGTAATACCTCGGGGCATTCCGAAAAGAGGATCAGGTCATCCGCAAATCGCAAGTGACTTAGTTTTTCGCCATTTATATTTAACCCATATTGGGTCCAGTCTAAATTTCTAAATATAATTTCCACAGAACATACCGGAACCTTAATGCACAAGGCTCAGCTTAAGATGGTATTGATTATCTTGAGAGTTTATAGAATTAAGAGATGGGTTGCCATGCGGTTTTCTAAAAAATGGTCTGTGGTGTACTAGTACTAGGCTTTATAACATTGTTTCACTAAAATCCGTTCGCGGAAACAAGATATTACGAAATGTTTAAGAGCGTTGAGTACGTTTGCAATGCAAATTTACATCGGGTTGCCAATAGATGGCGATACTAGTCTTCTGAATCGCTGGGACGAATTTATCCATGATTGAGATACCGTTTCGGAGATTTATTTAAATAGATTTATTATTATTTGTAAGAACATAAATCGAATGACTGATTAGGATCGCAATCATCTCGACTGATCAAAAAGCGTGAAGAGCACAGGAGTTCCTCATACAATTTTATGAGAAGGAGCACTAAAAAGAGAATATGAATAGTCAATGCTTTGAAGCTTATGTATTTGATGTTTTGCTGTTTTTAACGAAACGCGATAAAAAATTGGTCAAAAATAATATAAAAAACACAATAAACAATCGCAGAGATATCGCAAGGTACCACACAACACGAAAACAAGCCCCTATCCGATAAATATCTCATGAATAACAATATTACATTACGTATTCCGCCTTGCCCGAGTGCCCGACACACAACTAATTTACTTTTAAATGGGCGCTAGTGAAACCTACCCATCCATCTCTATGCTTTTCTAACCCCGACCTTACGACTACGGAATACGGTTTCAAATTCTTCGCATAATTCGAGAGATGTGACATGGAATTCCAACGATTTTTTCATTCGCTCAGTTTTTTGCGGTGCTAATACGAACTAGGCTTTTCCTTGCACGTGAGCAAAGGATATTATTAAAATGTATTTTGTCTTTGGTGTTGTTACTCGTGTGAGAGTCAATATTGGCTCATTATCAAATAAAAAATATATTACGAAGACAATTCGACCAAAGTAAAATGAATAGACTAACCTAACCTAACTACAAAACTTTAGAAAAAATAACAAGTCAAAATACTCGAACTTTGGCTTCAATACGTTATTAAAAGTATGTGTACATTTGTTTGCCGAAAAACCAATGTCACCGACATAGCTCAGAGTTTGCAAGCTGAATTGGCAATGGGCAGACCACATCGCTCGGAGAACCTATAAGCGATGAGGAATAAAGGTTCTGAAGTAGCGACCACGAACTAAATGACCAGCACAGGCAGGCCTCCCACATGGCGGGCCGATGACATTGTGAAAATCGCGGGCAACCGGTGGATGCAAGTGGCAAGTTGTCGGTCGGTGTGGTGCTCTAAGGAGGAGGCCTTTGTTCCGCCTTTGTTGTGTTTGGTTTCTTCCGGCTGATGATAATGATGATGATGATAATGGCGTACATTTGTCACAAAAAAGAGATAGTGATTATAATATCCACGAAAGAAAAAGGCACACCTGTGTTTATTAGCATTTGTGTTTATTAGTGTTTATTAGACCCGGGCATGTTAAAAAAAATGCGACCAGAACAACCGGAGGACGGATAGCAGCGTCCTCTTAGTAAACGGTGAGTGTTATGCGATCCTCAGATCGCCTCAAGCAGCAAATCCATACCGTAACATCCAATTCGAGCATATCTTTGTCATAACTTCGATACTTTATAATCCGGTACCTAATGCGATAACAATACACCTACCTACTAAACTTGTCGGTAGGTAGGTATGTAAGTATTGTAATTGAGCCCTTAAATCCGTCAAACGTCTTAAGACGATCCGAATTATGGGACCCTGGTGGGTAGACCGTACAGAGGATCGTTTTAACCAGTTGCTAAGTAGTTTACATAAATGAATTACTCACACATATTAGAAAACCTTGAACAGTCAAAGAATTATTTGAGAAAAACTTTTCTTTGTTAGTTTTCAGTTCACTCCTGATTTTTCTGTGCAAAAATTTAAGTACAGAAAAAGAGTGCGAGGGAAACAGAAGTAGAAAGAGTGGTGCTAGATAATTGATTCAATATTTAAAGTTGAGAATTGTAACAAGAAGCATCAGACAGAAGTGCATTTATTATGCTCATTTCAGTTTGAATCTTCGTTCGGTAATAAAAAGTTGAGGACAAAGATTATGCAGATACCTAATAGGTATTCAGACAGTCAAAAGGGCCCGTTCGAATGCTAATAATATTAAAACGGCAGTGTTATTCCGACCCAAAAGCGATTCTGCCTAATAAAACGAGTTCTATTACCGAATAACCCGTAACGGTAACTGTTACGGGCTGTAAGCTCAGAATTGGTTTTTAAAATTCCCGAAAGCTACAGAAAAATACAATGGAGTTTTGGAGATTCAAAAAATACAGTTACCATTCTAGAGCGTGATCAGCGAAGCGTATCACGTGACAATTAACTAGTTGGTCGCCCCGAACTGTGACCACACGCTCACTAAATCTCTGGACCGATTTTGCTCATATCCGAACAGAAAAATTGCATGAACTACACATTAGTAGTTCTGCGAACAGCACATACATAGAACTCGCAGTGAGGCACAGACAACTTAATCGGGATATCATAAGACACGACTGCTACATAAAAATAACAGTTGGATTATCCAGAGACCATTAAAGGTCTAATTAGATAGTCCAAATGCTCAAGCCCACTATCACTTGGCAGCGTACCCAGCACGCTGACGGCATTACGACGATGAATGGCAATGCTTTTGCGTTGAGCCAAATAAACGCTAGCATTTTGGTCACGCGTCGCGTCAACCAGGCGCTTTGTTAAGTTTTTGAAAATAAGATGAGCTTCCGGTCTCCAAGGGCCCAACGTCTCTACTCCAAACGGCTCAAATATGTAACCACTACCGAGGTTAGCATATTTACGCCGCATATTTAGCATATTTTTCTCTAAATTAAATGTATCTCTGTAAATCTCGGTCTGACATCAGTGAGACGAGTGTACGTATATATACGAGTATATCGTCCTCCTTGACGTATCCACCAATGTGCTAGCTTCGGTTATGAGCACGAATGTGGCTCGCAAACCCAAATTTACTCTTGAAAGTTCTGTTGCACTGTTGTTGTTATGTTGTTGTTGTTCTGTATTTTACAGAACTGAAGCTGAAGGAGGGAAAACACACACCTGGCGGTCAATACCTGCGCTACAGGGATGTTTTGAAACGCCATCTCACCGCACTTAGCATCCCGTCCGAATAGATTTATTTCATACATTATGTAATTTACGTGCAGATCTTATCATAGCATTTAAATGATCATTGTTTTCATTGACAACCCTACGTTTTTTCAAGACAATAATAAATGAGGGTAGATCTCAACACCCTCATTTAGCACAGAGACGACCAGCATTCTTCAGTCAGCTCGTGACCACGGCCATTGAAACTTGGCAGAAACTTCGAGGTATATAAATAAACTAGTTTTATCGTGGTTAAGTCCTGATAACAAACATTAAATTAATGAATAGCCTCTACTAATTTGCATACTATCGTATACAAAAGGTTATTATTTTTGACTTTTAGATGAATATTTACCGATAAATAACTTTGAATTTGATCTTAATTATCATATTTAAAATAAGTAATCATAATGATCTTGATTGGGTATGGCAATATCGTGCGGAGCGGGTCAATCTATCTCATAATTGTCTTATCTGTCAAAAATTCGTCTAAGGTATAGTAGGATTTCGCGAGTAATACAACTTTTAGGGCTTTAGCAAATTTGAATTCATCTCCAATCTCTTTTATTTGTATTGGTAGTTTATTATATATTTTAGCAGCCATTGGGTTTGGCCCGGAGCTATGCATTGCTAGTTTAGACGGTGGTACTATTAATTTGAGTTTATAATTAGACCTTATGCGGTAATCTCGCTTGTCAGATATTGTGTAAAGAATTGAGGGTGTTTTTCGACAAATTTGTTTTCTAAAATATTTATATGGATGTAGTTTGGGAAGAGGTTGCGCAGCAGAGACGAGTGTACGTAACATAGAGGTTGAAGATATTATTTTGTACTATAAAACAACAAATAATTGTATTTAGTGGGAGGACTGATTGTATCAATCGTCCTCCCACGGATCCATGAACCAGTGTATATTGAAACTTGTGTTTTAAATTTTTGAATCCTGCTGTGTATTCATAAAAATATGCGAATAAAAAATAGAAAAGGAAAAAAACAAACAAGTCCCTGAAGTGGCGCGGCGCCGAGTTTCACCCGGATTATGCGGATTTCAACGAATCTCCCAAGATAATTAATTAAATTATTATTATGTTTGTAAGATTGTGAGGGTTTTCCATGGAACTTACGTATTTCTAACTATACGACTATCCTAGCAAAACTCCTAGCTTAGTTGGTAAGCGCCTCTGCTTTATAAGGGTTCGATTCCCAACCGGCCAAATGATTTTTTTATCCGCTTTGTCCGTGTCTTAGTGTTAGTGTGTGTTCCATACCTTAGGAATAGCAATTATCTGTTTTTTTGACTAGCGTGCGCTAAAGCCATCTCTTTTCATCTGCGGGTCTCGAAATACCCTCTTCACTAGATCGTATAAAATAATACCCCCTAGTAATAGTATTACTACCCCTATTAATACTAATAAAAGTAATAATATTAATGAAACTGCAGCACCTCGCACAGGTCACGTACACGTAATTAGTCAGGACTATGTAATGCGTCAACTGCCCCGTTTCAGCTGCATTGCAGTCGGTCATTTGTGCAGCAGCCATCATTAAGTGCAAACCTGACTGGGGTTCGTTTTATTTAGGGACAAACCCAAATCACGTTATTTTTTTACATACATTTTTTCATGAGTCAATAAAAAATACTATGTGACAGAGGAATTTTCGCGATTCCCGAGTTGACCCTATTATAGTCGACTGATGATAAGTACCTACAACGCCCTCTTTCAAGAATATTTGTCGTCAAGACGAAAGATAAATAGTTACGTGCTAGTTGATTAACATTTATAGCACAAAACTATTATTCAGTTATAAACAATAGGCACATAATCCAAATCACTTAGACAAGAGGTGTATTCAGATTGGGGGGTCCATCCGGTCCAGTTATAATGGAGGGTCGGAATATCTGACACGCGGCGCGCGGCTCACCCTGCTCCCAGTCGGGTCACCATGGCTGTGAGTTTTATCGGACAAGTCGAAGTAGCAGACAGAACAAACAATGCTATCTCCGTCATTGTGAGCAGCTTCTTTTAGTCTATGTTAAGGCTACCTGTTGTATAATTTTTTATGGTTGAGAGGCTAGGCGTTTAACCAGTGATGGTAAGGGACGGTGTGTGAAAATGTCAAACACGGAAAAAACGGAAACTGAATCTCAAGAGAGGCTGCCGAAACACAGTGCTTGGCAGCAGATTTTTGGGTAATTGTTGTGACAGATTCAATCACTCAAAACTTGCGCCAATATATACAATATTTACTAAAGAAAGTTTCATCGTTTTTAGATAACAGGGAGAAACAGAGAAACATAGCAACAATTTTTATTTTGTCTGCTTAATTTAGTCCTGTTAAGTAAACTTAAAAATCAACATTGTCAAAATCACGTCGGTGTCACCAGTATTGGTGCCACTGTTCACCTATTTTGTATTAATAAAAGCAAATGTGCGTGTTCGGTGTCTGTTGCGAATACCTATTACTTTAACGCTAGTCTTGACAAGTGTGGGGTCCTAACTACACCGGGAGTTACTCGCACTGGCGTGAAATTTCCCAAATAATGATAATGATTTATTATAATACTAATTTCCCCAATACGACAGTTTTACACTACTGCTCGGATCGGCCAGTGCGCAGTAACTGGCCGAGCGCCTATATTACATCTCGCTTGCACACAAAATCATTGACATGACAACCTCATTCATACTTACAGGTTCATACAACTGATAAATAATTCCGTGAAAAGAATAAAGATGGACACCTCATTCCCACCTACTATTGTCTCAGCCACTTAAGTCCCACTTGTCTGCCTGTTTATGATTTGGGTCGGAAACGGGACAGCTTTGTTCAATCGGATAACTGCTTTAATTCGCATTAATTTTGTAATTTCATTCGCATTTCTTTGGGCATATTGTCGCTTATCGTCGGGTTAGTGGCCAAATTCGAAAGTACTCGCGATGGAAAAAAATAAACGGAGGAAAAACCAAGGTCGCTGTCATTGACTTCGATCACGGCGACCCTTGATCACTTCTTTCTAGTTTTTTATACTTGATATGGCTCGGTAGGCCAAACTTGGTTTCAAATACCCAATCACAGACAATGGTATAGAAATGTTCGTAGAGTTATAAGTGTAGCTGTAAGAGGCTTCGGGTCTATCTTCTAGAATTTGGTGTGTATGGTCGTGGGTTTTATTCCGATTTTCTTCAAACGTCTTGACCTTCTTGTGGATCGTATTTCGCCAGGATAACCTACGTGTGGCAAACTCCTCCCAGTTACCAGAGCCTATCCCGCAGACGTTGAGATGTCTTTCAAAAGGCTGGTAGTGGTAGCATACAGGACATTGTAACTGTTTCGCAATGTCACTGTGATAGAACCTATCTTCTATCGACCTACTCGTAGTTACGTGTACTTCATACATATAGCCTTGTGGATCAAACTATTTCTTACTACGAGAGCTATTTTCCTGTTTTAGCCATACTCAACTCGTATCGAAATACTCAGACAACCTAACAGAACTTCCCAGTAAGTTGGCCAGCTCATCAGGCGCACTGACCTGATTCCCACCTGAACTAGCTCGTTAAAGACGCCGCGCGGCCGGAAAACTTGTGATTAAACTCTTTGTCCGCAGTGTTCTCTATTAAATCGTTGAAAGTGCTGAAAAGGGCTTTTGAGCTTTCTATTAAAAAAATACCGTGAACGCGTTTTCATCCTCTATACTTTTAGAAAATATTCACTGCATGAATGTTTCCAGGAAAACATAAGCTTATACAAGGGTATCACCATGGCATTTCCTTTTTCTTTCCTTATTTATCACTACTCTACTCAGCCACACAGAAAAACACTTTCCGGAAAGCACACCTTTTTCATTTCATTAGCCCGATCAACAGTTCCTAAACAATTCCTTCCAGACGGGGGCACAGCAAACACCAGGGCACCAGCAACGCTAGATGGTTGATTGGTTTTCCGCACGATTACCTCGTGGCTTAACTTCATCCTGCGCAAATGGAAAAGTTATTGCTGCCTTATTCCCGCGTCGACTGAATACTGAGGTTTGACACGTCTGCTATTTGACATTGAAGATTTTGACCTTGAGCCCTGATCCTAAGTATTAATAAAGAGAATTTAATTCTAAACTAGCTGCGTCCTGCGATTTCACCGGCTATACCATACGAATAGTATATTTGTCCGGGATAAAAGTAAACTATATGTTGATGCAGTGTATAAGCTACTTCCATACCAAATTTCATGCAAATCCGTTCAGCCGTTACGGAGGTGACTGGGAACAAATACACTGACATAGGTACTTACACACTTACGCACATACTTTCGCATTTATAATAATAATGTGATATATGGACGGGCATGATGGAAGTACACATCGCATAATCCATTTAGGCATAAAATAATTAATAATTTGATTAATTAAGTATAGTCATTAACATCAGCCAGAAGACGTCCACTGTTGAACATAGGCCTCTCTCTTAATTAAGTATAGTCTATTCAATATAACGAGTTACGTGTAGGTACACGTAACTCGTTATAATTAGAAGTAATTATAAAGAGAGATATCAACGTCAAAAATGTTTAATTATATTTATTTCAGAATAAGATATTACAAGTTCAAGGAATTGGAAAACAAATAAATTTATTACGGTTAAAAAAAAACGAAAATAAACCTAATTTGAAACATGACACCACAGATATGCGCATCGATTCGGATAGCGAGAAAATGCAAACTCCCGGAAAAACCCGCCCTCGTAGTTCGCAATCGCACACAAAGCAAACGACCACTGAATAGTGTAATATAATATCGACATATTCCCAATATTGTGCTTTGTGAAAAGAGTTCAATACACCCTAATCTAAAAATCACATTCGCATTCACAAGGAAAATAAAAACCGAAAACATTATTAGGTACCCAGTACCCACGTTACCCACGTACAAAGGTACCTTCAATCCGAGAGGTGAACGCACGGAATCACAAACAAAATCTAGAGTCGGGACAAAAGAGGGCCGACGGAACACAGAGAATTGGGTCTGTTATAAAAAGGGGCATAAAGGTCATCTCGGGCCGTCGAGAATAAACAAGATTTGTGCAGAATCGCGGTAAATAGTGCCTCCGAATACACCTAGGACAGCCCCTAGCCGTTTGTCTGGGACATTTGGTGAGTAACGGCGTAAGGCAGCTGTTTTAGGGCCGATTTAGTGTGGTTTATAGGGCGGTGATTCATTTTTATTGTGATTGTGGGTTATGTTGAGGTCAGGTGCGAAATAATATGGGCATATTTTTCGGCTGAACTGTTTTAGTTATCACTGGAAACGAAAGTTTCGTGATATGGCTGGTATTTTTTTTGTTGTGAAATATATGCTGAGCCGTATAACGAAAAGACGCAGTGGAAAGTATTGGACCTTATTTATAAACGTTGCTTTATGTAAATTAATGCTTAAAATGCTCAGTCAACTTCTGGTTGACGTACAATATCACGCGGGAAAACGAGACGGACTATTTTAAAATATTGATTAAATTTAAGCAATGTTTTAAGTACCGTCTTTCCACAAAAGATTTGTGCACGCTTTAGACAAGGGTTGAACATTTGTTTCATAAACTTCGTACAACAAATCACGTTTAGCACTCGTCTAAGGTTAAACATGCAGTAGCCATTGTTTAAATTTAAACAGTTGTAATTCTTGTTTGAAAAGAGAATTGAAGTTATTGAAGGATCTCTTTAAACGGTATTTAACTTTTAGACATTGGCTAGCGAAGCATGCGTGTAAGCGTTGTTTTAATTATTTTTTTGTGGTTAGACGGCTATATTTTAGAAATAAAACGGTTGCATGCATTTTGTTCTCTTTCTTTGTTAGAACTCCAAACAACAAAACTCGTTAGTTTTTATTGGCTCCTTCGTTTCAAGTAATCAACTAATAGATACTTTCAGTAATAGAACCCAACAGAATCGTCTACAATGCCGCTACAACTGGCGAATTATGCAGCCCACTCCAATTTCGCACACAATAATGTCCTACGAAATTTCGTAACAGGGTTTCGCGGCCATTCTACGAAATTCTGGCGGAGCCTCGCGTTCCATTGTAGCTGGTACCAGGAGGCTAGAACGATACAAGAGCATTACTGTAGTCAATTGTATGAGCCGACGACAATGGAGTTAAATCGTGGGGTAAAATTAGGGAGCCGGGCAGGCCACTTTGTTGCAATTTGTGGCGTTGCGCGCACTTCCTTCCAAGCAATGCTCTCCTGGGATGTGGGGAACGCGGTTAATGTGACTAAATGAGGGTGTCGATAATGGCGCATCATTTGACGTAGATAAATGGATCTAAGATGATGTCATTGGGGATAAGTAGGTTAAGTGGAAAATTTTGTTAAATTTTAGACTATTCAAGGGTGAAAACTGGCAACTAAACATAGACCAAAGACTTGATATGCTAACATAAAAGATCGTCATCTTTCAAACAGGCCTCCTATAAAACAGACGAGAGAGAAAGGAGGCAGATTGAAGGAAAACCAGAATGAAGATTCCATGTTTAAATACTCCATAAAATAGCCCTTTTGCTGTGAATGAATTCGAGTGGGCGAGAGATACGCCGGGAAGCGCGGCCGAGAGGTATTACCGAGGCTTAGGCAAAAAGCTTCTGGGACGGTAATTACGGAGCTTCTGTCGCTTGTTAAGTTTATATGAAAATCAGTAGTAAATCATTTATACCGCTAGCTTTCGTAGAGTCTGTTTTTGTGTGGAACGACGTTAAACAAGCTTATAGGTGATAAATTGGTTGTAATCTATTAATTTATTTTAAACTATACTGATCTATTCCATGTTTGGTTGCCTGGAAGTGATCGCTGTAAGCGACAAGGCCGTCAATAAGGAACCTAGTTTTTAGTGCTACTTACTATTACTATTATCATATTTTGTGTGGTTTTGAACTATTTTGCTATGCACATTATTGTTTAATCTGCGGTCAAGTACTATTAACGTACCAGGAAGCAAGCAAACGTAACAGGTAGCGTTCGTAATATTTCGTTTAAGTGATTAGCGTAGCAATGCAGCCAAAATCATTTAGGGCTCTCTAGGGACGGTCCTACGATTTGTGTACTCGTACTAGAATATCAGAGAACCTACAATGGCGACTGACGCCTATGATCAGGGCGACTAACCCTGGTTGAATACGATTACGCGATATTCGCTAATTAACGCGAATTTTATTCGTACGAACCCACGATGAAACATATTGATGTCCAATAGATGCAATTGGTATATTAATCTTTGCGCAAACGCGAACTATTTACCACTTTATTAAATGAATGTACTCAACGAATGGCTCCAATTAATCACTGCAACCATGGAATCCAGCTCTAAAATATTAGTTGTTGACACGAAGCAACCTCCGAAATCGATGCGTTGGCAAACCCTCTTGTATACTTAGGGATAAGGGTGGCGTCCGGCTTCCGTCCAGTTTCATGTCGAAAGCTATTATATCCCCACATTACTTTGGATCTGTGGGAGGAATTAAATAGTGGTATAAAAAAAAAACAATCTAATTCCCAAAGATCCGTGAACCAATACATGTTATATTTTGTATTGAACGTATTTTTTTGAATTAAATTTAATGACATTTTAACCCTCTGCCAATCAATGATTTACTTACCATACACTGCTAAGCTTTTCTGCTAAGGGCTGCTATCATCATCTCCAAAACCCAGGTAAGCTACTCGCCGGTTAAAGTACCAAGTAACTGTAGTACTTGAACAGCTGATTTTTTTTCTGGTTTTCAGGGTTGGTCCTATAATAAGAGTTGTTCATAATTGTGAGTACTATGAGCCATTTGCGGCTTAGCATACCCTTTCATTATAACCCTGTATATTCGCAAAGCTATGAAGATTCTTGTATCACCAAATAACTAGCCTCAAAAATAGACGTACGATCTTGGATATGGCCTTTCTACATGGCTTATGTAATGGTTATATTGATAATCCTGATCTAACCAGTAGAGTCCTGAGTTTTTGTACGCCAACAAAGCGCACTAGACAAACCAAATTATTTGTGTCGCCTCGTCAGGTTTCCATAAAAAAAGCTCTCAACCGCATTAGCATAGAAGTCGTCCTGCATGTAGGGAGCAATTTTTTTGCTATTTGTCCGGCAAAATTTCTAAAAACTGCAGCTCTAAGCATAAACAATATCACATTCAATTTAACCGCTGCTAAGCAAACATGTCTACCATTCCATTGTGGAAGTACCAATAAAATCCGCCAATCCGTTAATTGTACCTGACTTTTGACATAAAACCAATGTTGTTTTAAGCCTTTGTCCGCTTTGTCCCCAGTTTCCCATTGATAATAAACCTTTGTTTACGTCTACGAATTTAAGGGTGGTCGTTTACATAAAAACAAGCCCATGAATAAAGCAATAGACGTCCCATTTATATGTAAGAAAAGATTCAAATGCTTGTTGTCCTTTGCGATAGCTCCGCCTTATAATGTTACGGCTCGACACTACAGTTATGTTGTTCTTTTGTGTAGATCTCTAGTGGGTTTATATTCTCCTGGTAAAATTAAAGAAATGTCAACATAAATCTATTGTTTCGAAAATTTCCTGAAATAAAAAGGTACCCTACAATTTTTGATCTCTTTACATTTTATGGAAGCCTGGTAAAATGGAAAACTTTGTGTTGTAACCTTTTTATACCTGGGTTAATAAATAGTAATCTTAGTTAATGAGTTAATATAATAAGAGACATCTTGTTAAAAAACTCATACATACAAATGTCACAGAGGATTAATGTTTATTGTTTGTTTTCTTGAAGGTTTCACTGTTAATTTCAATTTCAATAAATGGAGTTTCATCTATAATGGCAGTCGATAAAATTAGTAACGACCAAAATTCATAGAAAGAAGATCCATGACCTGGGTCACATAACTTTCCAATTAAGTCCGCAAGTTGCAGAGTCTCAGTAGGGTTTCTAATTAAACACCTTTGTTAACTGAACCGTTTTAGTGAAGGGAAAACGAGACTTTGCAAGTTCCACGTAGTCTTGAAAACGGAATGGCCATAATGGAAAGGCGGCGATAGCTTCACTAATCGAAGCTTACACGTTTCTTACTTAAACATAAACAACAAAAAGGAAATAGCACGCCTGAGCAGAACAAAGCAGAGTTCAAATGAATTTGTACCTATACCCAGCACTAAATGCCAATCAATCCATATCAGCGAAAGGAAGCTATGCAAGCATTTACGCTCAGCACGACGACGGTGGGCGGCAAAACCAATGGACGATTATAGGATTATCGACTCGGAGTCGAATTGAAAATCTAAGTCTTCAAGAGCATTCTAAAACTTATGGCAACACGGGCAACAAACGGAAAATTCAAGCGTGTCAATACGTCTCACTACCGATAATGTCGCGTAGTTATAAGTAGACATTTGAGTATATATGAGTATACGTGTGTACGAGGTAGCAAGAAAAGGAGGGAGGCGTGTACACACAAAGACCGGGACATTTTTAAGAGCGGGGAATGTTAGAAGTAAAATGTAAGACAGTTGTGAAATGTAGAAATCTTAGACCTCCACTACTGGACGAAGTTTCTCCTCTATTGGGTGTTTGCCATAATGCCCATGCTTGTAAGGCTGCTTGAAGATCGCAGAACGTTCGTCGTTTACTAGAAGGAGGCTGCTGCCCGTCCTCCGGTGTCTCTGGTCGCAGTTTTAGGACGTACCCGTGTCCGGTAAATGTAAGCTATACTTTTATGATACATGCGAAAATTGAGTGTAAATATGTGTTTGTTCCTCCGTTATTGCTGGAAAGATTTATATGAAACTTGTTGCGTAGGTGGACTTTTCATCCACAGAAATGTTCGGTTCCTATACAATAGATAATTATAACGCCGAGGCGGTGCTCCTACAAAATAATTATTAATTTGAGTGTTTACCGCTGTACGCGCCAACACTACCGCCGTCCGCCCATACAAATTAAATCACCCTCTATACCCATTGTGTCCGACATAACTCCAGCAAATACCTACCGTAATTAACTTGCAAGCAGAAGATCCCAAGTAATTATAGACAGTTAATTGACAGATACCTCCCCCAGGCCGAAGTTTTATGACCAAAGGAAAACTCGCTAAAAGATTTTTTCCTGTCCAAGAAATGGGCAATTATTATTTAGCATAATAAATTACGGAAGTTGGAAAACTTGCGGGATTGACTTGGTTCTGAATTCGGATTGCTGTTGGCAGGCGTTTGGAATAATCTTTGGCACTTTTTGGTTTGCATAGGAAATATTAATGTATGGGGTTGGCATCTTCTATTTAAGCACTCTTTGCTTGTCTTGCATCGAACGTCTTGTGAAATTACACAAGACGCGCGATGCCAAAGTCATGAGAGGACAAAAAAAAACTCCAACGTAGGTAATGAATAAAGACCTTAAAAGTAGGCAACGCACTGACTATGCCCCTGGTATTGGAGGTAACCATAGGCGGTGGTGTCCACTTACTATCAGGACGCCCGTCGCTTATTTGGCACCAACTACACACAAAAAAAATATACAAAAAAATATGTGATTTTATCACCATCAGCCAGAAGACGTCCACTGCTGAACAGAGCCCCCTTAGAGCGCCACACCGACCGACAACGTGCCACTTGCGTCCATCGTTTGCCCGCAACTTTCACAATGTCGTCGGTCCACCTACTGGAAGGCCTGCCTACGCTGCGTCTGCCGGTTCCTGGTCGCCACTCAAGAACCTTTCTTCCCCATCGGTTATCGGTTCTTCGAGTGAAGTGGCCATTGTCAGTACTGCTTGCAAACTCTGCGAGCTATATCGGTGACTTATAGTTCTTCGACGAAAATCCTCGTTTCGGATTTTATCGCGTAAAGACCATCCGAGCATAGCTCTCTCTATTGCCCGCTGTGCGACTATCTAGTTTCTCCAAAAGGCCAGCGGTCAAGGACCACGTTTCAGTTCTATATCTCATCACTGGCAAAACACATTGGTTGAAGACCCTTGTTCTCACGTAATTTACAAGTGTTTAAAAAGTAGTAGTTCTGCGAACAGTGGCATCGCGAGCACAAACTTTTTTTGCGCAATCGCAATTCTACAATTTCATAGAATCCTTTAGTCGTCGGCGATTTTTCATTGGTGGGGTATTTCCCCCAAAAAGAGGGGAAGTTTGCTGCGGCGCCATTTACCGGCCGATTTTGATAATATTTGGCATAAACATTCGGTACTAACGAAAAAACCGAATATGAGCAAAATCGGTGAAGAGAACTCACGACCTTATATCTTGACAGCCATGAAATAACTGAAAGAATACCAATCTTGACAAAAGCAAATTTTACCAGTTAAAACAGAGTTTTTCGTTCACTTTGCTCGCTCGGTCGATGAAATACAAGCAATAAGGTATCAGATTCGACGGCGCGCAGGAAAAAGGGACGCCGTCGGCGGCCTGCATATGAAGTCATGCAATATTGATGACGCTGGCGCGCTGAGTCTTACTACATACCCTACAATATTTTAAAAGCAAATTTACATAAGGCGGAAATGTACATTTCCTATTGTAACACGAAAATTCAATAGACTGCGGAGCCGGGGGCGTCGATGCATTCAGTCCATAAGCGAACGAGTGCGAACAAAGCCGTGGGTGCATTGTCGTGCGCCGTCGCTAAACGCAATACTGGAGACAATGCGAACACTCCTGGCCGGCTATGATGGCCTGGTAGCTGTGTGAACAGGGGACGGAGTGTGGGCGTCTTGGACGAAACACCATACTGCTAAATCCATAGTGGGCGTAGACTGCACAATACACCTCAATATGACATAATATGACCTTAAGGCGCACCACACGGAATTCCAATATCTTTCTTTCTCCAAGGCAACCGACAAGGCCGCGAAGAAATAAAATCCACATAGGCATGCTGCATTTTGCAGAATTCAATTTATTTCCATCCGATAAATAATACACTTTTTAGATAATTGAAAAGCAAGCCAACAAAAATGCCGACGATGCACTACTGACCGAAGTACAATAGACATTCAGAGCTATAGATAGTATCCTTTATGAAAGAATATTGAATCTCGATCGATCCAGCGATTTGTTGTAATTTCACGTCAAAATACAAGAAGGACACGAGTTGACACGACACAGATTCTTTCGGTGTACTTTAAGAACGACATTTTTACACAATCGCATATATGAAACTGTCATTTTTACGTATTGCCTAGGTGTGCCCAAGAAATAGAATGACTAAGACTGCCTAGCTTACTCGGGCTCAAGAACTAATAATCTATACATTCAACAAGAATCCCACATTCACGTGTTCAAGTTTATTATTTCCGCCAAACATAAAGAAGGTTCAAGACAAAGAGCAAAGAGGGTAGCATGAAGCGTAGAACAGCGACGTTAAATCAGTAGGTGTACTTACTGTCAAACGCAGGCGGGAGCCACGCAACATCCGGCCCGGGACTAGCCTAGACCAGTGCTGATGGGGCTTCACATTACGCGAAAATAAGATGTGTTGTAGATGTAGGGTACTACATCTGGGGACGTACCAAACCTTTGCCAGATATTCAGCCGCCAAGCAGTAGTGTGTAAGCATTAATGTCGGAATTGAAAGGCAATGTTTACAGCGGCTTTACTTTGCATGAAGAGTTTAAATGATATCTAATAACTCAAGGTGACGAACGCGGTTCATTGCACGCATGGATTTGAAATGTTCAAGTTCAAAACTCTGGATTGCATCTGAACTGTTATCCAGTAGGGACTCTGAAACTAACAATACTAGATTTTTGATCTTAGATTCTGACTAACCTTCGATTTTAGACACTTTACCTTTTGGGTATTTCAGTGTTTTTCAGTAATCTAAAATGTAGAGTTTTCCGAAAAGAGATGATGACGAATGAAACAAAGTTTTATAGATACAAAAAAAATAATGCAAGGCTGCAAAGTTGTTTTTTGGTGCGAGTACGTGTATTGAAACCTGAGCGAAGGATTCTAGGATTCAAATATAGAATCGGAGCGTAGCGAGGGTTTCAAAGGTACGAGACGCAGAATAACTTTGCTACCGAGCGAAACACACAAATTGTACATTTAGTAGGTACATAGAATTTCGATATCCTAGCAAAATTAGCATGGTACATATAATTCCTATTACATTTAGGCAATTTTTTATTTTTTATTTATTTGCTTGTAACATTATCGTGTCGTCGCTCGTTGCCTTAGCGTCCGGGCTGGCCCGACAGCCGGCTCGTCCGGAACCGGCCGGTAATCTTGCGGAAAATAGCTCCTCCGTCATGAAAGCACCGGATTATGTCAGGCTTAATGAGGAGAGTCCGGACAGGCCGCGCTGGGTTGAAATGACAACTATCGCTTGCAAAGCGTCGCCTGTCTTGCGAAAACCGCTCTAGCATGTTGCTTAAATAATTCTATATTTTTTTTGCAGAAGAATCCTCCAATACAACTTTTTTAATTAAAATTGACTGACTTTTTCTACGTTTTCAATGGTTACTGTGGCTGTGACTTTAAAAAGTGTTACATACAAGTAATAATACTTTCGGGTTCAGAAAGATAAATTCCTATGATGTTTAATTCTCATTAACGAATGTTTACTATATGTTGACCTGAGAGCAAATTTTGAAATTATATATAGGTATAGTAATAGTAGGTATACTTGCCAGGATTATTAACATTAATCACTCGGCCACTACTCGGTCGGCGAGAGCGGCGCTGAGTCTTGGGCTGTTAGAAGTTACTGATGATAAAAATCGTGTAACAGGGATACACTTGTTTACTCAAAAAAGCTCGTAATGTGGTAATTATTTTGACAACCTTCTTTGAGCAAAGTCGGCCTTGCCGCGCTACTCGAATAGGCGCCTTCCAAGTTGTATGAAATTTTATTACTGCCGTGTTTTAGCGGTCATTTTTGTCTGGGATTTTTGTCTAGAAACCTATGTATGTATTTACAGAAAAAAAAAGTATTTATGGATATAGAATCCATAAATACTTTTTTTAAGGCAAGTTATCTGGCTATATATAGTAGTAGCTTGTAGTGTTGTAGTGGTTACCATAGTACAAGCTTGCTTAGTTTGGGGCTAGATGACGCTAGGAAAAATATACTTGAATTTGAGTTCCTACTAAGCTGGTTTTATTTAAATTACTCGCATTGTTTGAGTAAGCACTATACAAACCTTGGACCGCAATAACTGCACTGCTGGCCACACTATGACGGCCTCGAGCTAAGCTTAGCTATACTCGGTCTCTCTCTTGGTAAATAGCATTTAATTTACGATCTAGAACGCAACATATTTGCATGTAGTTAAGACGGCAGCACACAGAGCCACATCCGGTTCCGTTCCGGCGCACACAGGCGGCATCCGGCCATCATTACCGTCACCGGAACGCAACCCGGACGGGACAAGATCGGCCGCATTGAGCGAGAGGTGCCGAGTTTATGATCATAATAGCTGTGCGTCGCCGCTTTGCTCGGGATATTGTAATTTTCCGATTCCTAAGTCATAATGCGGGTATTCCAAAAATAATCAAAAACTGTTCAGCTTTTGGTGTTAATAAAGATGCGGACAGGGTTCGCGCGGATTTTCGTTAAAAAAAAGTGACAGTAAGATATATATTTTTTTCCTATTTTCTCTCTTTTGTCGGAGTTGATAGTTACATTTATTCGTGCACACACACAAACTTACGTGTTAATGCGTGTATTTCCTAATGAAGGAGTTTATCTCCGAAATCGGTCGGTAGCGAGTCTTGCAGAATAAGCATACATGAAAATCAGATCATAATCAGATTTTAATGAATGCTCACGCGATTTTAAAGAAGTGATATCACACAAACAGGTCACGCTCAAAACCTCTACTTTTCAAAAAGTCAACCTTGCGCAAAAGTTCCACTTCTCAAAACAAATTTTAAATTCAAGACAATAATATTTAGTAGCGCCCATTGAATGGAGTTACTGCTCTTTTTATTAACAGTCTACTGAACAATGTTTCTCAGGCATACAGTAACTCTCTGGCAGTTACTGTAACTTACAGAACAAGCTGAATTTCAAACCTGTCTATCAATTCTACTACAAGCTAGGGTTATACAAAGACAGAACAACTCAAGTATAATTCCCTACTCACTGGAATCAAAGGACTACAACTGTCAAAGCGACAAAGGTACAGCCTAAAGCAGTGCGAGTACCATTCAAAGAGCAAATCAACAAATGTTTACAAGCTATCAAACTGGACAAAGCTTGCCAAAAAAAAACAAAGACTACTATATAAAAATAAAGTCATGACACGTGTTCTGGATTGCGTTTTCACGTGAGCCTTCCTGCCATTCAGCTAGTAAAAGCGGGCTATTACAAACTAGCTTCGGGCGGGATTCGAGTTTGACACATCCCCTGTTGCGGTTATGCGATCCCGGTAGTTATGCGTAGTTTTATACCGTAAAAAAGCCGGCTCTCCTGATTTTAGCTAACTCTTTCGTAATTTTCCAACATTTTTTAATTATAAAAATTACAGAAATTACATTTTAAAAAAACATTAAATATCTTTAGAATATACGTTATACCTACGTTATAAAGCGATTTTCATGTTATTTTTTTTATTATAATAATATGACGATCTATAAAAAAAAAAAAAAACACCGCAGTTATAACTAAACACCTGTGTGGTCACTTGAGATGACGAACAAAGTTGTACAGATCTCTCGCTGCGTCAGAGCTGACTACAAATCTGTAGTCTGTGGGGGCTATAAACGTTGAGCGCTGATCGATACTGACATATCCATTAATCCATCGTCAAGATCTAGAAGTTATCGTGATTGCCTCCGGATATCTTACTTCTAAGAGGCTGGAGCTCTCAAGTAGGCAAGCGATTTCCTATACATGGATAAAACATGAGCATGACTATACTATACGTCACACTTCGGACACGTCATACTGCGGCCGGATGCCAAGGACTAATCCATTAGGTAGATAGTCAGTAGTTGATGGGTAGCTAACACGTAAATGGAGCTAAGATATTCAGGGATAATAATTCAATCCACGCAAACTTATTGAGACCTGTTCTGATACATTACACTATTTTTTTAACGAGTTTGCTGTAGAAGGCAAACAAGCAGAAGGCTGACTTGATGGGATTATGCGTATTGCCGTATGTATGAAATAACATAACATACATTATATCCTGCTGAAACATGCTAGCAGGACACACACGAATCACATAAGCTGTTATGTGGACTCTTGGCTTTGAACTACTACAACACACTATTATACTAGAGGTCACTCTGCAGTACATGTCCCATATAATTGTGGTAATTTGGTTTGGAACACATCACTCAGTCACTAGATAGAGTAGAAAAAAAACTCATTCGCAAAAATATATTCGGAGCGTCTCGTAGTGACCCCGGTATATTTTTGCGAATAAAACAATACAACACACAGCAAGCTCTAGTCATTTCCTACTAAGAGAAGTATGGCAAAGTGACCACAATTAAAAGGGGCATCGCAATGTACTCCGGTGTCATCTCTAATACGTAGTACGTTCTGCACATCCAGTGATAAGATGTGAATAATTGCTTTAGTTACTAGAAAGTCAGTTGGATAGGTCCATCTACAGTCCACTGCCTCTTCTCCTTCCACGACTTAAACTTTAATTATTTTCATCTCGTAAAATGCACAAATAGCTAAAAATAATAAGTAAAAATGTCGATGTTTTTGTTAATGACGGATGATGCATTTGGCCACAACGCCTGCTTCGAAATCTTAGGTAATGTACTTGATGTGTACAAGACTGATATAACCAACTTAGTAGTAAAAGTTCGAAAATGTTTGCTACATCTGAGAAAGTCGTTTAAATAGTTGGACGTAATGTCGGACGGCGGTTTGTCCAGATCCTGTCCGATGATAAGCAATAATTTGGTCTGTTTATAGATTTAAAATGTGGAATCGAAGCGCTTTGTGTTTGTAAGGCATTCTCTTAACAATTAAATAAATAGTGTTGTAGCTTCAGCCTGAAGACGGCCAAGATTATAATCAAATCCGGCTGATATATGCGCGTCCGGACCGGACATCTTCCGGACGGGGCGTACCATCGATCCGGGCTCCAACACCGTTACACTAAGCACTTTCTAATGGAGTTTGGCAAGTCTTGCAATTCGATAGCCTTGAGTTGAGGTGATGCGGGCTTAGGACCTCGTTAGCTCGACTGATGTCTGTATGTTAAACTTCATCGGGGGTTTAAATTTCAGTTTTTGTCAACAGAGACGCAAGCTGTTTGGGATTTTGTAAGCATTAAATCTTCTGATGCTTCATAATTTAAAACGAAAAGTTTAAGATAATTTGATCGGTATAGTTATCATATTTCAAAATGAACATTCGCCTATACCTCGGGCAAGTACTTACGAATCTCTCTAGAACCGCTGTGTTACTACATACCTGAAAACAAAAGGAAAATCACCATTAGTGTTATTATTTAAATTTTACTAGTCGTAACTCAATTTGCCGGCAGTTTATTCGTCAATTGCTAGTTATATCTGGATTCTGGAATAATCCAGCTGAACCCAGATACAGTGCAGGGCAGTGGGCCAAGCGCCGATAGGCCTGCCGGGGCACCAGGCCAACAGAACACTGCAGGAGGGTACCGAAGGTTAGAAGAGATACAGTTATGACCGTTCTCCAACACGCATGCAAATTACATCAGCGCTGTAAGTACTAATACTTGAGCAACCTTGCCCCGGCTGTGCGCTATGGTTGAGAAACCCCGAGACCGCACAACAATTTAACAAGTATTATAAAAATAAATTCAAAAACACGACAGCAAAATGTATATCTTAAAAATAGTATAAGATTTTTTTATTGTGCGAGTAGATGAAAGAATCAGGATTTGTTCGATCGGTGTACAAGAACTATGCTCAGCAGTGGGCGACTATGGGTTAAAAATAATGATGACGATGAGATAAAAAAATGACAAAAATGATCTCTTTAATAGGTATTCTCAATAAACATGACCTTCTTAAGATCAGCTTCTTCTTAACATTCTAAGAACATTCTTAGCTATAAAGCATCTCTGCATTACTTTTCTTGGGATCAACTTCGCTCTCGATATCCTCTGCGATTTACGTTTTTAATCCTAACTATCCTAACTAATATTATAATTCTGAGGAATTTAGCCGCAGTCGTATCAGGACCAATAAAGCTTCGAGGTATGAAAATGAATACGTTCGTTTCGAGGAAAAAACTT
Organism: Apocheima hispidaria; assembly: GCA_947579745.1. Classification (NCBI taxonomy): domain Eukaryota; kingdom Metazoa; phylum Arthropoda; class Insecta; order Lepidoptera; family Geometridae; genus Apocheima; species Apocheima hispidaria. The sequence goes on from OX388144.1 coordinate 18,002,697, forward strand.
CACTGGCGCGATTCAGAAATCCATACATTACATCTGTCAGTCCATAGAAAACATCAAAAAATTCTCAAAAATAGATCAACGCCATCTAGTGAACTATAGGAAATAACTTTGTCTTTCGGTCTGGATGCTTGTCGCATTATCACGCCTAAACGGCTGAACGGATCTTGATAAAATTTGATAAGCAGTTACTGTATATCACAAAGATGGCCATAGGATACTTATTTTATGTCCACGCGAACGAAGACATGGGTAACAACTAGTTGATAATATTTTTTAAACCAAATCGATCACTGAGTTACAAACGTCCACTGCGCCATCATGGTACCTCAACGAGGCTGGCTGGAAGCCAAACGCACTGCACCGATATCTCATGTACATAAATGTTAATCCGCCGGCAATGACGACTCGCATCACTTACCCCGGAGTGGTATTTGCACTGGTAGCGAAATCTCACCAATTAAGAGTCAAATAGTGGTAATTAGGCAGCACGCAAGAGAGCTCTGGAGTTGCTTGAAAGTGGGATCTACGGTGAATCTTAAACGAGTTGATTCAACGGAAAATAAGTGGCATGTGTGTGTGTATTAGCTAGGAAGCTTATTTCTGCTTACAAATACGAGATTGCGTTTATACTTAGATGTTTAGCTCTAATGTAAAGGTACATCTGGTGCGCATGAAGTTATAAAACAACTAGCTGTTACCTGCGACTTCGTTCGCGTGTACCAATAAAAAAAAAGTAGCCTATGTCCGTCTCCCAAGAGATTTGATTAAGCTATATCTGTGCAAAAAATCAGGTCGATCCGTTCAGCCGTGAAGCACACAGACATAGAGACAGAGTTACATTCTCATTTATAATATTAGTAAGGATTCGGTAAGCATAACTTCAAGGCAAAGATAATAATACACCTAATGAATCTATGACTAGTAAAAGACAAGAAATAATGAGCACAGGCTATAAAAGTTAGAACAGTCATATTTGCAAAATGTATGTGTAATTCTGAATTATAGTTTCAGTGGATTCGTGTCTGGCCAAATATGAATATCAGGTTCATTATCGTATTTCAGAGAGATATTCACCAAAATGCTGATTCAATTCGTGAAACTGTACGAAGGATATTCCAGCTCAGTCCATGAACTGGTTAATTAACTATCCAAATAATGATCCAGTGGCACGAGTTCTTGGCCTACATTCATTTAGTTAAATCAATAAATCTACTATTAATACCTGCTTTCAACAAGTATTACTATCAAAAGAAAAACAAATAACTTGTTAAGAGCATGTCGGGCCATGCTTAGTTGGGTTCCGTGGGCGCGTAGGACGTTTGAAGTATTATTTTATCAGTTTTTACCGCATATCTCAAAAATTCATTAACACCTGTTGCCCCGAAATAACTTGAAAAAGAAAGTTTTTTACTAAGATCCAATAACATGGAAGATAACAAGTTTCTGCGATGTATAGTTTAGAAATGGCAGGAAGAGGGAGAAGGGGGTCTTTGTCGGCCCATATTTCGCAAGCGGCACATCAGATAAATATGGTGTAGGAAACCCGAACTTTATTTTAAAAAACTTATTCAGTATTCAATGATACCCCCCCAAATGTTGGGGACAGGCGATTTTTTTTTGTTCCTACTTTATATGTATGACAGCATGTATAACAATAAAATGATTTTTTATTCTTTGCAAGTTGTAGCCTTTTAAAGACCTATTCAACGATTCCCCACACGATGAGGTTCAGGGATTTTTTTCCCCCTTCTTGACATGTATGGGAGCTACTCTTATTTTACAAAAAAAAAAAGTATTATAACTTTTCCAAACTGTAGATAGTCATTCGCGATTATCGTTCCACTCGTTCAAGTGCTAGGCGACAATAAACGCCGTGAAGGCAACCGACTCTAATTTGTATCCGCAAGAACCAAGACGTCAGCGTTCCTCACGTTAATTTAATATCATCACGTTGTCAACCACTCTACGCTAGAGGTCTATAATAATATATTTGCCAAATCGGCTCTTCACAGCGTATGTGCGCTTTCTGCAAATTATACAAATAATGTTGAAGAACACGGGATCGCGAGAATCTATAAATATATATAGATTCTCTCTCTCTCTCTCTCTCTCTCTCTATATATATGTATATAGGTACATATACGTTCTTTTGAGAACTCGTCTAGTACATATCAACACTCAACCCCGGTTTCTCGTACGTTTGTCAAACTCATGTCCAACTTAACACACCAAATACTTATAAGCTCATCGGTTGAAGACAACCGAAGATCAACAGGCAACCAATGAGTGTTCAGTGTTTGGTGTGTTAAGTTAAGACGAGCTTAATTAATAAACGTACGAGAAACCGGGGGTCAGTATTCATCAAAAGAATCCAGTATCAAAATAAAAAATCAATCAAAATTCAAAACGATCTGGGTCCAAAATTATACCGCTCATACGGCAAAGTTCATTAAAACTCCTAACTATGACGTTTAATAAATCAAGACAGATAGATCCTAATATCAGACACCCGTCAAACCGACCTACATCCTTATCAATTACATCTGACGTCACCAACATTATAAGCTTCACAAGTCAACAGGAGACGTTAGTAGCAGTTAACATAACATCCTAATTCATCAGTTTCCTTGATCCCGCGTAATTGATATGTCAATTTAACTTGACACCAGCCTGTTTATGTAGATTGTTACCGGGCTTCCGATACCGAAATTAATATTGTACGGGAATCACCTAAAACGTTATAATCTGTCACAAGCCCGCTGGATGATCGGTAATTTCAAGACGTATATAATGGGAGACAAACAATATTATAGTTATTTATTTAACTACAAGACTATCAATGATAAGCCAGTTAATAAGTAAGGTAGATTAAGTTAAGCAGAATGTGGATTATCCCATGGAAACGGATACATTACTGCGGGACACAACTTATTTGTATCCGTGTATCCAACTTACAGATATCTCCATCATAAAGTCAATTGTTGTCATTTTGTTGTTTTGTCTTTTTTTGTCATTTTAGTTTCTGTTCTAAAAAGAGTAAGTACGTAATATGAATAAATAGTCCAAGCTTTTTTCTCAAAAAGACAACGTCTAGACAAAACATATTAAAGGCTAGACCGAATCTATAGTGAAAGAAGATGTAACAACTACGCATAAAGGGGTTCAAAGAGGTATAACTTCATTAAATTGTAGATTCTATTAAACTAATGGGTTCTTTGAAGTTACATAAACTTACACAGCTAGAGATACCTATACAACAAAATTTTACATTGAAGATTTTGTCTATTCTGCCGATTCAAATAAAACTTTGGTAGCTTTCATTTATACGGAGAATGTTGACTAAAATCATGTGCATTAACTGGACTAATCGTAAATGTTAACTGTCATTCAAATTTACTGGACTAATCGTAGTTAGGTAATTGTCATGTGCATTTACTGGACTAATTGTAGTTAGGTAATTGTCATGTGCATTTACTGGACTAATCGTATTAATTTAACTGTCATTCTAATTTACTAGAGTAATGGTAGTCATTTAACTGTTTTACATTTACTAGACTAATCGTAGTTAGGTAACTGTCATGTGCATTTACTGGACTAATCGTATTAATTTAACTGCCGTGTGTATTTACTGGATTAATCGTAGCAAGTTAACCTTCTTCACGCTTACTTATTACAGGCGTTTTGACGGGATCACAATATCTCAGGAAAGTAGGTTGCTGAAGCATCCGCGTCCTCAGCACGTTCTAAGTAGGTTTTAAACAACATTAAAAGAGCATTCGAAGCCCCAACTCCTGATACTTTAGAAAATCATCTTAACTTAAAACTCTGTTTAATACCTGTCTCGACAACATAACCTCTCCAAAATTGTTTTAAGTAGATCGGGCAAAGTTTTCTAAGGGCGCCAACTTTTTTCCAACATCATCGTTCGGGGCAACTTAATGAGTCGCACAACTTTTAATTAATTCAACGTGTTAAAGATTAGCAAAGTTCGCTTCGAAATCTTGACAGTTCGGACGTTTCTGACCTGTTTTTAATTTAAGATTGATGTTCAGTCCGAGGCTTGTTTTGCTGAATTCAATTTCTCATCTGAATAAAACAAGAACAATGGTGTGTTATGAGTTCTAAAAAGTTCTACGTTTTAGATGTAACTTGGTGACGAGACGAGCAAGTCGATCATCTAATGTCAAGATCACGCTTGCCATAACCATTCAGTGCCACCCAGCATTTTGAACTCAATAGTACAAGCCCATGCGTGGCAATACATTGCCGGGTAATTACGCTGGAAACATTGCCCTTCAATCCGGAACACAGTAATGCTTGCACACTACTGGTTGGCGGTTGAATAACTGGCATAGTTGTGGTACTTCCTCACGCGGAGAATGCAGAAGAGCCTACCATTACCAGAAAAACTAGAAAGTAATAGAAAAATAACATTGTTCCGGGTGAATCCTTCTTCTAGATAATTTGTGAATAAAACACCCAGTTCCCCACTAGGATACCCTGTGTCGGCAACGCCATGGAACACACAGAGACACGGACAAAAACCACACCCAAGGCATCTGCCCGGCCGGGAATCGACCCAGGACCTCCTGTTCATAAGTAAAATGCGCTACCGACTAAGCTAGAAGGGTTTTTATTTCAGCCAGAAGGGCATTTGCATATATGCCCTGACACTAATAATAATGTAAACCGAAAACAAGAAGACAGATAACATCATTCGAGTAGCACACAACAGCACATATTACACACTTATATGGACATTAGAGATGCAGAGATGTACATGAGATTTGTGACGATTAGACATCTCATTTCTATGTCGTGGTAAAGACAATTTTTAAACAAAAACGTTAATCAAAATTCATCATCCCCTTGCGTGACGAGAAACAACCCAAACACCAGAACTAACAAACATTCGCATAAAATCTGGCAAGTCTCAAGGGAAGTCAAGATTTTGGGACAAATTACCAAACTCAAAAGGTTTGTAGGTACGTAAACAACGCCTAAAGGTCGCAAGACCCCCCTTATAACCACCTGTAATAGTTCAGTTACTATTTCGACTTTTGACTAGCCTTGTGGCTCAGGGGGAAGATTTCCGCCTTCTGAGCTGTAGGTTGTGGGTTCGATTCCCACCCAGGAGAAACATTTATTGTAATAAATAATAAGGCGTTTTTATGTATTTTAATGTATGCAATTACAAAAAAAAAGTATTTTTACCTAAGTAAGACATTTTAGCCTATCTATATTATTACGCATCTGAAAGCGTCAACATTACTGATTTCCGTTCATATCGCCCCAACACTGCAGTGTCTCGGCAACCAATCTCTCGCCAACGGATTTGCGTCGCGCCGCCTCCTACTCCTACATAAGTGATACATAGTGCGTGAACTCATTGCCAGCGGCGACGAAATTGTACGTATGATAAACAAAAACTTAAACAAAACAGAGCTCGCGGGAGCTGGACTGCTCGGTGTATACACGCAACATAGTAATAAGTATTGTAGATTTTCCTCTTGTTATGTTGTTAGTCTTATATCATATCAGTAATAGTTAACAAAAGAATGTAAAAGTTGACAAAGGGCGTGGACCTCGGAGTCCGTGGAGCTGCTCCAAGAACACGGTGTGTTGAGGTTTGGTGATTAAATTAATTATTTTTTTTCAATGAAATGTCCTATCAAGAACCGCGAAGAAAAACCTTATGAGAATAGTCCTACCGATATTTTTTTTTGCCGCAGGTTTTGGCAATTTCGATATTTGAAATTGCATAGCTGTCGCTCTGTTTCTCGTGCGTGCGATAGAGAGAGTGAGTGGATTTTCCTAACTTTTCGATGAAATTAGTGTTTCGGGGGTCTAGTCTGTTATCACCCTCTAAATCTTAACAAAATCTTTTGTTTTTGGTGTCAATTGTTTGGATAAACTATGTATAAAATCTATGCCACTGTTTAGATTTTACACAAAAAAAAAAAAAAAAACTTACGTGTTCGTAGTATTTTCCACGAAAAAAAAATGTCACTTTAAGTGTTAATAACCACGAAGATATTGCGAAATTAAAAAAAAAACATACGAGCATTGTTTTTCACGGTGTAGAATATAAAAATATCGATATCGAAATCGGATAACATTTAGGGGTGGGTATCAGACTACGCGTTTTGTACGGACAAGACGGTGGTATACTCTACTCTTCAGAGCAGTCTCTTTAGGTTTTTCTTTTGCAGTGGGATGACTCTTTTGCAGAGTCCGCTTGGAGAGGTACCAAACCTTAGCCAGATATTCAACCGTAAAGTGTGTAATTTTTTTTGTTTTCCGGATTGGAAGGCTTTCAACGAAATTACAGAGCATAAAGAGATTCAACTTATATCTGATGTCGAGGTGACGAGCGAAGTACAGACGCGCTGGGTTTTGAACTGTTGGAAGTTAAACATTCTGGGTGAAATTGAACTGTTACGAGAAAGCGTGACTCTTACCATCAGACAAGTGATTTGCTCGTCTCGTCACTCCGTTGCATAAAAAAAGTTGCTTAGTAAGTAACTAGGCAACTTTTTTATAAAAAAAAAGTTTTCATAAATATAAAAAAAAGTTGCATAATTATGCAACGGAGTATAATACCGTAATATAATACTTTTTTTTCGTGCTCTACACGCCAATATTTGCTTTTCATATGTCATCACGGAGTTCATCGGGCTGTCTAAAACCTCTGACGGGCTCCACGACAACCAACCTACGCCCAAATTATAATTTAACAAGATTTTCTATAAAATTCTAAATCTCTCAAAGCGAAGTAATTATAATGTTATTTGTGGCCAAGCCCATCGGTGAAGACGTAGTGACGTCACACGCCGACGCCGACGCCCCGACGTCGCGGCGCCTCTTGAAATTCTACCTCCTTTCATGTCTGCTCTGAGGACCGGTGTTCACTTACTGACAGTCCTAATAATCTTACTATAAAAACTGACGTGGTTTTGACACATTTTGTTTTAATCCCCGCCCGGCCCTCTATCAAATCAAATTAAAGTTACTTTCAATCAATGTTTATGGTCTTAAATTAATATAGAAGAAAATGGGGTTTTTTTGAAAGAAAATTTCAAAGTATTTTAAAAAAAACCAAGCAAAAATACAATAGAAATAAAAATATTAGCCATTAAAACCATTTTGCGTCGATTTTTATATATTTGAATCAAATGTGGCAATTATCGATTTTATTTCGTGGATTGTGAGTGGACCCGGGAATGTTCTAAAACTACCACCAAAATCACCAGAAAACCGGCGGCAGCGTCTTCTTAGAAAGCGGTGAGCGTTCTGCGAGCCCCACGCCGCCTGCCAAGCGTAGGGATAATGCCACCCCTCCTCTTCCTTTAGGGAGGCCTTCGTTCACCAGAGGACGTCTTCTGGCTGATAATTTTATGATGAGTTTACTTACACTGAAGGCGTTTATACGAAAAAAATCGCGCTAACTTGTTTTATTGGTCATTATTTTGAACATAGCTACGGGACCTACGTACCAACTTAGACCTATCATGAGCGTTTCACGATACGCACTTGTCAATTTTTTAAATTCCAAATAAATAAATCCTAAGATATTGTTCTATGTGATACTTTCATTGAAAGACAATATTATTTTAGATAAAAAAATTAACAAACTGAAAATTAAGGAAAATGAAGTATCTTTTAGGGAAACAAAAAAACGCATAATTGCAGAATGTTTCCAAATTTCACCGAGTAAAGATAGAGCAGAGGGTTAGAGTGATATAGGGAGTAATGGGGGGAGCGGAGAGAGGGAGGTGCGAATATAATAAATGAACTTGTTTGTTTCGGAAGTGGATTACGGAGACAGGTAAAAGTTTACAGATTAAATTAAACCGAATTTGGGTCATTTGAAGCAGTTTGTTTAGAGTTTCTTTAGAGCAATTTGTCATTGTTTAAATCTTTAAAGAGAAAAACGTTACACTGATACTATTGTCAATAAAATTATAGTATATTATGATACTTCTACGCATCGTATGGTACCCTGATACCCTCAACATAACGATATAATGTTTCTTTCGCGAGATCAAAGTGATCCACTTGCGAGTATAACCGCTGGCTGGGCTGCACGTCAGTCGGCCAGCGAGCTAAAAGTATAAGTCGCCAGTGGATCACTACACTTCACTAAATCTGTCTATATTGGCTCGCTAGATATTTGTGAATGTTTAAAAATCCAAGTCCACATTATAACTGTATGCACAGCCCATAGTCTCACCTGCTTGCCTGGATCTCTCACAAGACAACAATTAAGGAAACGTGCTATATGCAGGGAAATTATTTCTTTCACAGATTAAAAATAATATTGAAGAAATATAACACACGACATTCTCCGTCTCAGCTTTTAAACATCCCACTGCTGAGATATCAGCCTACCCTCGAAGGGTAATTGGGTCATATCCACCACGCTGGCCCAGTGCGGGTTGGCGGATCCACAAACGCCATCGAATTTCTTCTCCGGAAATATGCAGGTTTCCTCACGATGTTTTCCTTCGCCGAAAAGCCAATGGAATATATCCGTAAGTGAGTTCCAAAGAACTCATTGGTACGGGCCCGCCTGTGTTCGAACCCACGACCACATGAATGTGAGACGAGCACGCTCCCACTGATCTACCACGATATTCATCTTACATCAAATAAGTACAAATAAATACGTACTTATTAGTAAAAAAAACACTGCGATAGCTTCACACAGATCAGTATTCGGTCCACGTTTGTGCCGCATACCCATCGATCGAGACAAGCCGATGTGATAGCGAAAATATGGAAACGAGGCATTATAGGTAAAGCACAGGTGAGCAGAATATTAAGACACGATTTGGTATAAGCTCTACTAATATTCAACGCTTGGGTGGGTTGTTCTCGAGTTTTCTCGAATCCCGAATAAGGTTTTATGTGACAGTTTTTCGTGACCCAAATCAACAGTGAAATTGATGACTTGGGGATCTAGCAGAGCATTTTTATTCTTCAATTTTGGCAACCTACGTGGTTTATACGTGGCGATATAGCATTCAGAGTGTGCAAGCTGAAGTGGCACATCACTCGAGGAACTGATAACCGGTGGGGCAGACATGTTCTTGAGTAGCGACCACGAACTGGAAGACGCAGCGTAGGTAGGCCTCCAACTAGGTGGAACGACGATATTGTGAAAGTCGCGAACAACCGATGGATGCAAGTGGCACGTTATCGGTGAGTGTGGCGGTCTAAGGGGGAGGCCTATGTTCAGCAGTGGACGTCTCCTGGCTGATGATGATAATGATGACGTGGTGTATTTAGGCAATGCCCATTTTCATAACAATCAAGTGAATCGTAATATATAACAATTAAAAGCTAACCACCATAACACTCCTTAGTCATCATAACTTATAAAATCTTACAAAGCAGCAGTTCAATGTCAGATTCAAGATAACAATGCTATATGGTTGTGGTGAGAAACATGGTTTTAAAACTAAAGATATATAAACACATTAAAAGTTTCCAACTTATAAGCCTGGGCTTTTACAATTAATGACGAACAAAGTATAATTTTACCAATCACAGTAATAGCACTTCATCGTGTCTCGCTATGGTTTTCATGTTATCTCCACAAATTATTTACATTGGTCCCGAATCTGACATGTTTAAAATTTTCTCTGCATGCCTCTGTTACCCCTTATACCACTTTATGTCAATCTTAAAATATTCGTGCTCATGGTAAGAATGAAATATGAATGTTATTAAAGATTATGATAAGGCATCCGTTAATATTTTGCGTCACGGAAGATTCTCGAGGTATGGAACGCACGTTGGAACCGCATCACGGTCGATCGGTGTTACAACTTTTACTAAACTAAGTACTTCATAACTAGGACTACCTCAAAATTGTGGCTACTGTGGTGTGGTTTACAAACTTTATGATAGAAACAGTTTTTAAACTTTCCATGAGGTAAAAATTTAAGATGATTTTTCTAGTCTTCGGGGACTGAAAATCAACAAAGTTTAATGACAACTAATTTAAAAGTAATATGAGAGAAATTTTGATGTCGAAAGATATTATGTGATAATTTACTTATAACTTTCGGTTAGTAATGCTTAGGAAGTTTTCTAAGTTAAAACGTTACATGTATAGTTCGCAATAACTTTAGGATGCGCGTACAGAGTACTAACAATGTTATACTATTTACTATTAGATTTGGTAACGTTTCCAAAGAGACTATCCTGTGTATTCAGCCCACGACTGCATCAATAATAAAAAGCCTCACAATCTCCGAAACGTAGCTCGGCCATTCCAACAAAAGACTCAATTCAATAAAACCAAACACGTAAAAATCCCGAAGGAACAATAAAAGCTTAACTTTGTATTGTTCTAGTTGCCAATTCTCACAAAATCGCTTGCGAAAAAAAGAGCCGTCTCATTCTGCCGCCATAGAGTAAACTACCGAAACCGAGTGAGATAGGAGGAATCTTGAAAGTTTTTTAATTATCGCATCTGGTACGTTCAGAATCGCGGTTGGACGAGCGGAGCCTCGTTCAGAAATGATTTACGTCTATTGTTCTCGGAGACCGATAGTTCCACTCTCGTCCCGCGGAATTAAATGTTTTATTTGAAGTTCTAGTGGCCATTTTATATAGCAGGATCCTTATAACTATATGAAAACGATAAATCTGGTAGGTATTCCGTATTGTTTTTTTTTTGCGTCTTTCATTCGGTAAGGCTTGCTGTTGTACACAAACATTTTAAAATGAAAAAAATATATATTACCAAAAGTGAATTTGAACTTAAGGCGCTAATTCGAGAAGAAGATAACGCTAGCGCACAAGTAAAAAACCCAGATAATTGCTCATTACCTATAAACCAGGAAATCATACTCTCATAGAAATCATTATTATAGTAAGGACTATTAGAGTAATAATAATATGAATATACAGAGTTCTGAGATCTAATCATGTTTTCCCTCTTAGCTTATACTACTCGATAAAACTAAAAAAACATACATACATATAACAACATAAGATTTCTAATCTACACGACTACTGTGCACGGAATAGAAAAACCTTTTTTTTTTTCAGTTGAGCTTCTACATAACATTTTGTGTGAAGAAAACTGTTAAATTTTAAACTCTAGTTCCCAAACCACATTTTGTGCAAATTACCCTTGACTGGACATCGAATATTCCGAAAATAATAGCCAATGTAACTAATAACAATAGTTTAAACTATACCCTCCAACAAGTTTTGATCAATATCGTTTACCACGAGACGACTCATAAACTAGGAATTTTGTAATTAAATTTACCAAAACGCCTCCAGAAGCTTCTCAATTACGTCGAACTGACGTAAATGGCCAAAGTTTTCGGTCGACTCGAGAATTTTATTGACAAGAACCCCTGGGGGTTTTCCAAGCACTAGGAATACAGTATGGGACTGGTAATTGTTTACAAAAGTACCTACTACAAGTACAGAATAAAATATTAGACTATCCAACTATATTTTAATACTTTTACGAATAATTGTATTTCCAACAGTTAATGTACAATATGAGTATTGTCGAGTGCTGGCCTACAATTTCTACTACAAAATGGATCTAATTTTAGAAAGGACGTTCCGAGATATACAGGTTTTACAGTAAAGGAACAGTAAGGCTAATTATCGGATTGTGTTTGGCAATGTCAATGTACAAATTATGGAAAAAAATACTGAATTTGCTTAGTCCCATACTGACCGAATATTTTGTCGTGAAGAGTTTCTCTTTAAAGGCCCGTTTAATACTAGGGGACCATAAAGGAAGCGGAGATCTGTTCAAGTACCGCATTTAGGACGGTATGAAGTGAGTGTTTGATATAGGAAGTTTGTTCAATGACGGATTGAAGGCACTAGGTATATTCCTGAATTCTTCAAAAAGTATAATATTCGGAAATTCAAGGGGACTTGCGAAATACCAACAACAACTTACGAAATAAACTAGGCACTGAGAATATTTTATTAATATTGGTTGCACGTCCTTTTGTAAAATCATAATCTTAGAAAGATAATTATTTATTTATCAAGTGTAAAAGGTTAGCCAAAGAGCCTTGTTTCTGTCTCTTTATACTCTCAATTTCGATAGTAGTTCAGAGAAATCAGAATTAATTCTAGTAAATATTTAATATTCGGCCGGGGACCATCAAAGCAATCCGTCCGCCATTTCGCCACTTGTCAGATTTCTCCGAATCACTACAAAGGACAGGATTAATTTTGGAAGATTCACAGAGGTTTATGTATGTATATCTACAGTCTTTACCAACGTCTATTCTGTGGAAGCAACCTCGGATTACAGGTAGTCACTGGTCTCAAGTATCATTCTGCATTGGGCTACCAGGCCCTTAGATGTCTTAGGCATTGTATCATTTTCAGCAGGGGCATTAATATATAATTTAGATGGAAGTTATTATTTTTCAAATGACTCATATTCGAAGACCGAAGAAGGACGCCTTCCAAGGAGGTAGGGCGCGACCTCGACGCGTTACGGGATTCCGATGGAGAAAGTCCGTGATAGAAATAAGTTTTAAAGAATTTGGGAGAGACTCGGGTAGAGGGAAGTTATAGATTAAATTAAGGAAAATGAAATATTAAAAATGTAGTAGTAGAAATGTAACAGTGTATATTGAATACACTATTAATGGTTTGTTCTTGAACAAGCAGTTTAAACTTTAAACTTCAGATAATAAGAGCTTCGCATCGCCCAGATATCATTGATTCGAAAATGTAAAGAAAAATAAGTCCAAAAAGCACAACGCAACACGCATGCGTAGTGATCTGTGCGTGCAGTAAACGCCTATACTGCACGTGGATTCTAGTTAATTTTATGAACGTGAACGCTGTACAACATTACGCTATACACGTAGCACCTTTGATCCATGTTCGGCTTATAATTCTTTGACATTGTCCAGCATAACACAGATGTATAATTTCTTACGGTACGATTCTTGAAACCTTTGCTTTATGATGCGACTATGATGCATGATTAGGCCCACATGTTGGTAAGCATTGGGCCTATTCTATTCTTTTTACAATACATTACAATATACTAACTCAATTAGACACTTATAATAAGTTCGGTATAATAGGCGACGTTATCGCCTAGTTTTTTTCGCAATCAACCTTTGGATGAACAGAACTGGCGAAGCTTAAGCAGTTTCACAGATAGTAAATTGACTTACTTAGAGCTTTGCACTCACTAGATTCGATTTTTATAATGTGTCGATTTTTTTTCAGTCGTCACGCCCACATGACACATCCGCGGAGATTGTAGTGGTAGCGTGAAAGGATGGCAGGCGAGTTCGACTTATTATAAAAATTAAGTTTTATGAGACCCGTGTATTGTATCTCTGTACGTTTTCTGCTCGGTGCCGATAGTGTTGCTAGATTGATAGTTGGCTTCAACCCGATGCCGGCACGAGAATATGGACGCCATTCCATTCGGAATTTAAATCGACCAATGCATTTGGGATTTCGAGATCGAGAAGATAAATGGAAATGCAAGCTATTCTGAATTGAGTAGCACTAGCTTCGACCGTGGATTCACCTGCTTTATCCATATTTCCTTCCAATCAGTTCTTAGACGTCCACTGCGGGACGAAACCTCCCCATATTTTGGAGGTGATTGCCATAATGCATAAGTTACCGTCGAGCAAATAGTTTCACAAAACTGTCGTAAAGCACGTTGCTATGTACCACTTCTATCTTTTCATACTTGCCTGGTGATTAGCTGTGCTGTCACAGTTTTTAGTCGTATCCAGTAACAACAAAAAAAAAATGTATAATTTTTACGTTAACTATTTTTATGTGATGCCATTCAATATTTATATGATTTGCCACGCACTACTCACACTAACGAGTAAGAGTAGTGCATTTATGTGGCATATTTTTATGAGAAACAACAGTCAGCCGTTTTTGTTCACGATTTTTCCATTTGTAAACAAATCATTTAGAAAAACACCTTCATACCTATAAATACATTGGACCGAAACAAAGCCCTCAACGGCCTCGATCCGACGTGACGTCCTGACAATGCTGCCATTAAACAGTTCCACGGAATGTATCAAAATATACGCCTCGTGAGCTCGTTATAAAAATGGTGATTTTATTGGCACCCTCTATTGGCTGGAGTTAAATTGGAAAGGAGATAAAGTGGTTACCAGAGTGGTTTCTTTTTGAACTCATTGATGTGAAGGGATACAGATACAGTCACATTACTGCCATGATTTTAAGTTTAAATTAGAACTTACTCGTTACAAATGAACTTATTTATACATTACTATTAGTACTCACGGGATATTTACCACGATTTTTATTTTTGTTGAGTTCCCTATATTTTGGCACAGTTGCATGCGCCATGTTCAAGGGTAGACTGAAGATGCGGGTGCGGGTTTTATGTAAACTTTGCTGATCTACGAAAATAGGTTAAAAATGTATGCAGCGGGTGCTATACAAACCACACACGAACAAAAGGCATTGATTCTATGGATTTCGACGCATAGGAGATAAGATCGAAAATTTGAATCAGCTGTACCAGTAAGTATTTCACTCGGGCTACAGTGGAAGGCTACCTTAAAAAGGAAACTAATGGCTGCCTCCAGAAAGAACTGAAAGTATAAAAACTAAATGCCGATTCACGCGTCTTAATTGAAAGAAACTCGGATAATATAGATAGGAAGCAGTAAGGATTCGTTGCACCAACTATTAGACAAACATTTTATATCATGAATCTGTTTCGTGGAGGACGACATTAAAAAGGGTGCCCCTAATTATCAATGTTCAGGGACGTGTTGTATGTGAAGGTAAATGCGTATTTTTAATCGTCTACATCGCTAGTTACTATTGCCCGAAACGGTCAACTCGATTATTTATTTACTACTTATCTATTACTTACTTGCATTGCCGCGCAGGGGTTTTAGCTGTTAAAGATCAAAGTTCTGACTAACCTGTTGGAATGACCAAACATGACGCTTCCCACCAGGCAAGCGACTTACTCGTCTCGTCATGTGGTAGCTAAATAAATACTAATCTGATAGCATTAAAAATAATTTGAGTATATCTGTTTACATCAACGCGAGAACAAGATAGCAACAATTTTAAAATAGAATAAAGAACCCCACATTATTCATGACATCCATGGATTGCTTACCATCAGCTAGTATATGGTCAAATACATACTTGATACAGAATAAGAAATAAATAAAATACTTCAAGATTAATAAATTTTAAAGCTTAGTAAAAATACAAGTTCCACACAAACTCACTCGGCAACATAATTGCATATTCGATGGTGATTTGTAGAAAACAATCTAAAAATCAAATGGAGAAGGTTCTCGGTGGGGATTGTGGCTAATTAAATGAAAAGAGATCCCTTACTGGTCCCGCCGCGTACTGTCGCCTTAGCCACTACACAAAGGAGTAGAAAAGTGCTTGCAAGGCAAAAATTCGTTCATTTCGCTGCCAACGATGATTTAGGGGAGAGAATTTTACCGATCGTAGTCGCTGACTCTGATATTACACTTATTGACGATCTTTTGCTTTTATCAAAAATATCTTTGAGTATAGAATCCATTTGCTGATTCGCATCGCGACGTTTTCTTTAACTTTTCATTTCCATTAATCATTGGCATTTTATCATTATATATACGTATTTTTCTCAAATATCGTATTTGATTAAAATTTCCATTAGATGTAGACGATTACATCACGAATAGTATGTGTATTTATGTGTGTTCCTTGACTAGTTCTCGTTAGATAGTAACTAAGCACTGGATTAACAACACACACGCTACTTAGAAAAATTAACGGTTTCTGTACGATATGAGGTACATATAGCCGCGAGTCACTGCTAGGAGGGCAGTAGTTTTAAAGCATATTTTATACTCTCCTCTCTCTTTGTTTGGACATACGTTCTCTTGGCTTAGTCGATAACGCGTCTGCCTTATAACAGAAAGCCCCGGGTTTGATTCTCGGCCGGGTAGATGTTTGAATAATGAATTTAAATATCTGCTCTGGGTCTTGTTGTTTGTTTTCCTTATCTCTGTGTGAGTTTCGTGGCAACCAGAAACAGGGAAACCCAGTGGAAGCTATAGTGTGCAGCGTTATTTTGTTATATATTTATAGATTTTGGGACCTAATTTAATTCATCATAATCCTAATTTAACCAAATTATGCAAGACTCTTCGGCAACACATTATTTATGAAAATTACGAATGTGAAAATGACAAATGCTCCCCACAAGACCGCAGAGGGTTGCCGTAATCACAATTATCGCACGATTTTGCTCTCTGCTTAATTTAACATTATTTACACGAACGCTTCTGACATTTTCTTTGAATTTATATTCTGAATAAAATCAAATTAGGTTCGTATGTATCCGGGCAAAGTCGAAATATGTAATATATAACATTTTTCGTCAAAGCCGCGTCGTCTTGCCATTGAACAGCTCGGTAATCCAATTTTTGTCGAATAAATGATATATATATAGCTTAACTCGAATCAAACGTGAGTTATCCCGTAATACATAATCAAAAATCGTTAAAACCACGTCGAGTAACGTGATCGCAGCAATTCAAAGAAAACCACGTGACAACGATGTTTATGTTAAAATACCTTTTGACAAATATATTGGTCTAACCGAACGCAGCGCTGAGCAGAAACGTAACTAACAGATACATTGCTGTAAAGAAGAACAAAACTCGATAATTTCAAATACGTTTTTAACTCGCAATTCTTAAAACAAATCAATTTTAGACATTCTTCGATACCTAATGACATCGATCAAATTACATCGTTCTTCCAAGAAAGTAAGCGCCACATTCTCAAATTAACAAAAAATGAACTTTCAAAGAAAGACGCCAGTCGCATGCTTAAAAAAACCTCTTAGACGTCCACTACTGGACGAAACCTCCCCCCTATTGGGAGGTTCGTAATCATAATCCCCACGCTTGGCAGGTGGCTTGGGGATCGCAGAACGCTGACCGTTTACAAGCTTAAAATAACAGCTATTAAACTTTGCTGTCATTACAT